>CM044431.1:156661100-156734867 GCA_024363595.1 Xenopus borealis | reverse complement strand
GTGCCAGAGCAGCAGCAAAAATATTACCCTAGATCTGTGGTGGACTGAAGTAGAGCAGAAAGCTGCTGCTGGAGACAGGGCTGAAGTTAAAACTTAAAAAAAACATTATTTCCCTTCAAAAGTGCTCCCCCCCCTATGACTGCGCTCTAGGCGGCCACCTACTCTGCCTACCCCTAGTTTCCACATAGGGTTGCTGGTAAAAATTATGGTTGATCCCAATGTCATGAATAGGGAAAAAAAGATAATTATATAGGAAGGCCGGTATTTTTTTAGCCACCGGCTGCTTGTGATTCCACTTATGCACCCACCACCTTCTACATCTAGCCTACAGTGGATAGAGCTGGGGAAGGGGGTCAGCAATTAAGTGTGGCAGCGTAGTCTAGTGCGATACTACTCCTCTCCTCCTGTGAAAGCCCTTCCTGCGGCTGACGGGCATTGCTTGCAACAGAATTATTATGTTTATCAGTAAGAGTAAAACCCGAACAAACAAGCAACTACAATTTCTAATAAAAAATTAGGAAAAGATGGATTATTAATTAAAAGAATAAGCAAAACATTTTCAACACTAAATGTATTTAGAGAACGTTAAATGTAAGTGAATATTGTACATGGACTTGCCTCCTGCTTGAGTTTTTCTAATACTAAATGGATATAAGGAAGTTTAGGTAGGAAAATTATAGCAAGAGGATTTTTAGTCACCAATCTATGAAATCTGGAAAATGTTCATTTTTGGTGTTTATATTTCAGACACAGCCATAAGCATTTGTACATAAATCCAGCAAAAAAACATCCTGACATATTTAATTGCTTGTGGTTGTAAGGCAATATAAACATTAAACAGAGCAATGTGTATAAAGGGCAAACATTAGCAATATTTTACATTTAATACCAAAATTGCACAAAACCTCTCTCTCTACATGAGTTTCTTAACCCTTTCCTACTGGGGTGCACTGTTGAGGGTAGTTTATAAAAATTACAATCTGGGTAGTACTGTTAGGGTATGCATACATGGCACTTCTATGGGCATTAGCTGTGAAGCTCTATGTGTGCCACAGCATGGCAAAGTATGGGTGAATCATCATGTTTCCCAATTTGTCTGTACCCAGGGCCATAATCATATATAGGCATCTGTGGGCCCATGCCTAGGACAGCAGGTTTAGGGGGCGGCCCACAGATGCCTATATTTTAATTTTACTAAATTGATCCCATCCATTGCCAGACAATTATGGTTAAAGTAATTGGGAGGATGAGTTTTACCTGTCCCTTTGCAAGTTGGCACATGAACCAGTCAAAGGAGGTCCAGTCCAGTCCGGTGACTTTGGTGGCACTGCAGTAGATACAGCACTGTGTGAACCTATGGGAACAGAGATCAACCCTAAACACAAGATAATGTTTTATAGCACTCAGAGTAGGACTCCTGTAGTTGAAGACTAAGGGCAGAAACACACGGGCAGATTCGAGAAGATAAGTTGTCCAACAACAAATCTCCTTTTCTTCGGGGGGACTAATCTTCCTGAACTGCCTTCCCAGCAGCTAAAATGTAAATCGGCGGATGGGATGGCACACAGAGCTCTTTGTTTTCCTTATGAGGCAACATTGGGCGACTTCGGAAAATGAAGAGCTACGAGTGCCATCCTGCCAGCGATTTTCATTTTAGCCAACGGGAAGGCAGTTTGTGGAGATTAGTCACCCCAACTAAGACATTTGTCGCTGGGGGACTAATCTCTCTGAATCTGCCCATGTGTCTCTGCCCTTATTGGTAAATTAGCTCCTTTAACTCATACACTGCCCTTTGGTGCAAGGTCTACAGTTATATGTTTATAGTTATTGTTTTATATGTTTAGAAAATACCCTTTGATGACCTGTATGTACACATAATAAGCCTGCACAGGGATGTGGTTTTCTGTTCCCTCTACACATGAACAACTGGTGCTAGTGCCATCCATTAAAAAATGTCACTAGTTTTGGGTATTTAAAGCACTATCTCTCTGGCTGTATACATTCTGTACACTCCTGTTTCAGACTCATGAAATATTTTAGCAGAAGCCAGCTAATTAAAGCGATACTGTCATGGGTAAAAAATGCATCAGTTAATAGTGCTGCTCCAGCAGAATTATGCACTGAAATTCATTTTTGAAATATGATATGGGGCTAGGCATATTTTCATTTTCCCAGCTGCCCCAGTCATGTGACTTGTGCTCTGATATAACTATTTACTGCTGTACTGCAACTTGGAGTGATATCACCCTCCTCCATCCCAGCAGCCTAACAACAGAACAATGGGAAGGTAACCAGATAACAGCTCCCTAACATAAGATAACAGCTAAATTGTAGATCTATGAAGAACACTCAATAGTAAAAGCCAAATCCCACTGAGACTGATTCAGTCACATTAAGTAGGAGAAATAACAGCCTGCCAGAAAGTAGTTCCACCCTCAAGTGCAGGCACATGACTGGGGGAAGCTGAGAAACTGACAATATGCCTAGACCCACGTCAGATTTCAAAATGTAATATAAAAAAATCTATTTGCTCTTTTGAGAATTGGATTTCAGTGCAGAATTCTGCTGGAGTAGCACTATTAACTGATGTTTTAGGGACAAAAATATGTTTTCCCATGACAGTACACCTTTAACAAACCCTGAGGAGAAAATTCATCTGCTACCTCTAGTTGGGGCCACCCCATCACTTGAGTTACCGAGGTTGTGGAATGCCCTCCTGGGAAGTGTTGTGATGGCAGATACCTTTAAGCCATTAAGATGGGCCTGGTGTTATCTTGGGAAGAATTGACAGGACTACATTAATATTACAGATCTAATCCCTATTATTCCATCGCTTAACAATCGAATGCCCCTTTTATGGTAAGCTCTGCTGGGACAGGGACTGATGTGAATAATGTAAAATCTCTGTAACGTTCTGTGTAAATGTGTTGGGAATAAATAAAGACCAGATGAATAAATATGTATTCCCACTTAGGGCAAGGGCACACAAGGTATATGCCTCGCATCTCTCTGAATGCTTCAAAAACACAAATGTGCTCCAGTACACTTCTGTGTTAAGCTACTCTGACAGGCACAGCACCAGCAAAGATCAGCTCAGAAAATATAATTTTTTTTGGGGGGGGGGGGCTGATCTCTGCTCTGTATAGCTGCACTCAGACCATCGCTGTGTCTGTCACTGCAGCTAAACATGGAAGTGTTCTTCTGGAGAACATCTGTGTTTTGGAGGGAGGCAGAGAGCAGCAAGACATATACCTAGGGGCAGATTTACTAAATTCACATGAAGAATTCGAAGTTCGATCGAATTTCAAAAAGATTCGAATTCGAAATCTTTGAATATGCAAATTAGGCAAATTCGACCATCGAATATTCGAATTCGAATAAAATATTATTCAAATATTCGATGGTCGAAGTACTTCCCCTTTTAATTTTTTTTGACCACCTAGTTTGCCAGATCAAAGCTACCGAAATGGGTATTTTTGATTGAATAAAAAAAATCATTTGATCAATCGTAAAAAAAAATCATTTGAATCGATCGATTCGAATGATTAATCGATCGATTGAATTTTTCCTGTTCGTTCGACCAATCGAATTGCGGTAAAATCCTTCTAATTCAATATTTGAAGGATTTTAATTCCCTAACTATTCCCATGGTCGAATTTCAAATTTTTTTCAATTCGAAATTCGACCAATAGTAAATCTTAGTATGCCCCTTAGACAATTTAAATTTTTCTACTGATGTTCCTTTAAAGGGGGGCCATGGTGAAAATGTAATAGCTTCATGTCATGGTAATAAGATACTCTCTTTAACAAATAAAAAATTCAACTTACTCTTCACTGTCTGTACATACAGCCACGTTCTGTGTTTTCACCATTTTCTGTTCACTGGTTTTCAGATAGTTCTCCAGAAATAAAGACTTTTCCCAACTATTTTCTATTTGTGACCATTTTTCTAATATTGAAATTCAGTTATTAGAAATAATAGACAGTTTTACATATTTTACTTCTGAATTAGCTCTGGGAGGGGTGTCATGGACTGATTCAGGACTGGACTGAGAATCAAAATAGGCCCTGGCATTTCAGGTACACAGAGGCCCAATCAGCTCACATAGAGGCCCAAACAGTCTCCACCAGCCCACTAAATACTGACTTTCTATGGGACCTTATAGCAGCCCATCTGGCATTTACCCTAACTCACAGATTGCCAGTCCGGGCCTGGACTGATTGGACTCTGTAACTGCAAGGATCATATCAGCTCCTTATCATACAGTCGAAACCAGATTTTCCTGCTATCTGAGATTAAAAGCATTTTTGTGGTTCCATACAGAAAGGCAGGCAGGCGATTTCCACCTGGATTTTATACTGTTTTGTCTTGACACTGACCCTTGGCCCTAAAATCAGGGTTGGACTGTAAATATGTAGAGGATATTTGATTCACTGAATATTTTCCCTTTAGGACCAGGAAACTAAAAAAACGTATTGTAAGGACAGAAAAAGCACAAAGCCGAGAAAAACATTGACATGAAGCAAAAACACTTTTATTAAAGGAATTCGGTCATGATTTTTGTGGTTTACATTTTATTTCTAAATTATACTGTTTACATTGCAAATAATCCACTCTACTATTTAAAATGTTATTCTTGAGTCAGCAAAAGTCTTTTTTTAGCTGTAATATTGGTGTGGAGGCAGCCATCTCAGTACATTGTTCCTGATCCTGAGTTATGAGAAGGAGCCAGCACTTTGAGATAGCTATTGTATCTTCCCTTCCCATTATATTGTACCACGACATGGGTCGTCTTTGCATTTCTATAAAACACTCCCAAGTACCACTTAGTGGTAGAAATGAGAATAGCACCCAAGCAGGAAAAAATCAGGGGGTTTCCTGCTTCAGTGCTATTTTCATGTCTGCCATTAGGTGGGGCTATGCAAACAAATTCTTCAGCAGAGGTGTCAGCTAGCTGTTATCTGTCCATTGTTCTGCTAATTGGCTGCTGGGGAGGGAAGAAAGGGAGTGATATCACTCCAACTTGCAGTATAGTAAGGGTTGCCACCTTTTCTGGAAAAAAAGACCGGCCTTCCTACATATTTATCTTTTATCCTTATTAATAACATTGGGATCAACCATTATTTTTACCGGCCAGGCCTGTAAAATACCGGCCAGGTGGCAACCCTAAGGGCAGATTCACTAATGGTCGAACTTCGAAGTGAAAAAAACTTCAAAATTCGAATTTTTTTAAAGGGCTTTTTGGATCAAAAATTGGCCTATTTCGATTGATTAGGTCCATTTTTGATCAAATGAAAATCTTTCGAATAGTTGGATCGCATCATCCGAATGCGCAAAATTCTTCAAATTCCAAGAACTAAGAAACAAGTTCAAGACCGGTTCTAGGAGGTCCCCCCTAGGCTACACTGCCAATTTGGCAGCTTTAAGGCGGTGAAGTCAAAGGATTTTAAAGGGCCAGTACTTCCAAATTCGAATTTTTTCTATTCAAATGGAATTTTGGACTATTCGATAGTCGATTATTCTTTGGATTACTTTGAAATTCGAATTTTAGAAATTTGAATTTTCACTTCGGCCTTTAGTAGGCCAAAATTACCTCGAAATTCAAATTTCATTCAAATTTTCACTTCGACCTTTTATAAATGTGCCCCTAAGTGTAGCGTTAAACAGTGACTGAAGTTTATCATAGCAATGCAAATACAAACCCCATATATGTTCCAGGTGGGGAGGTTACCCCATAGGCTTCTGAGGCTAAGTCCTGCTGGAGCGTTTGATCGTTCAAATCGTACGAATTTTTCGGACGCTCGTATGAAATTCCACAATATTTTCGTGAAATTGAACGATCGGTATCCGATCGTACAAATTCATCGAGAAATCGGATATCAAGCAAAATGATAGCATAAAACAATTTGATAAGCATTCGATGGTCGAATACTTATTGAATTGTGAATTTGGCCGAGCTAATTTCTGGGAGTAATAGTAAATTTGCCCCTCTGGGACTGATTTATCAAAAATCAAGTTTTAGTTTTTACAAGTTTAGTATTCCTAGTTTATTAAAACATTTGAGATTTTCCTCATTGAAAATGAAAGGGACAACAAGACACTGCATACGACTTTCCCTGCACGCGGGAATAACGTTGTGTTTTTTTCTTAAATAAGAAAACTAAACTTTCTATGCTTTGTAGGCATTTTTTTTCCTCTTCCACAGTTTTTACATTTTTTTTTCACAAACTCAGATTAGGATAGATCTGCCCCTGAATGTCTACATTTTGTATTTCATACAACTCCATAATCACCATAGAGTTAATTCCTTCAATTACCCTTTGCTTTCATTGTTGGAAATTTTATAAAGTTTTCCTGTTACTACAAGATAGCTAGCTCTCTAGGAATTGAATTATAGTGATTTTCCATTAGGCAATGGCCATAGTGATGACTCTTTGGGTTATGGGCTGCATTCCTACCGAGTTATGACATTGCGATGGTGGATGGAGTATGTAGTAAGGGCAAGACTGAAATAGAATGTGAGCATCTATATACAAAGGAAATCAACACAGGAACAAAGTCATTCAGGATGTTACTCACTGAATTTTATCACTGGCAAAAGTCAGCTCTGGCAAAGCCTGACATCAGGACCAGTTACTAAATAAAGAAAAAATTATCAATTTCTTTTCGTTAAAATCCATTGTTACAGAACTTGACTAGAATAAAATGATTTACAAATTCAACATCGTTTTGAATTATGAATTTAAAAAAGTGTGGGGGGAGGGGTTTAGAAAAGTGCGGTATTCTAAAATTGGAGTAAGAATATTATTGGAGTTAAATTTCCATGAAAAACAAATTCACAAAAGCCTTATGCAATTTTGCCAATAGGTTTTTTTTTTAATTACATTTTGATCAAATAGTCATTCTAGGTCCCACTGTACTGGATTTGGGGAAATGAAATGTTAATTTATGTCAGAAAATTATTCATTGGCAAATGCTTTCTTGTAATAGTTAAACACTTGCAGATAATTCCATTTTTTGGGGTTGTATGTTTGTCGGGGTGTACACCTGTGAGAAGGATTGTCAAGCTTTGAGGGCATGGGCTATTGAATACATTGGTTCAGGGTGGACTAGATATAAAAGTAGAACAGGAAAGAACTCCTGCTTTTTTTTTTAGGTAGCTGCTATATATACATTGCCAGCCGATACATTTTTCCAATTTAGTTTTTGGGTCACTACTGCACTTTACTGCCCTCAACTACCTCTAAAAAGGTTTAAGTAAATGTGCAATATCTCTATTATAAAAAGTGCATGTGAATGCTTCTCGTAAATGGTAGAACATCTTTCACTAACTGCTGCTATTATTAAAGGAAAACTATACCCCCCAAACAATGTAGGCCTCTATAAAAAGATATTGCATAAAACAACTCATATGTAAAACCCTGCTTCATGTAAATAAACCATTTTCATAATAATAAACTTTTTAGTAGCATGTGTCATTGGGTAATCATAAATAGAAAATTGCAGTCTCCTGTGATCCTAGGATTCAATGGTGCACACAAACATACTAAACAAACTATAAAGTTTGGTCACATGAGCCAATTAACAGACAGAGTTGTGTCTTTTGATTCCACACTTCTTCCTGTTACAGTTAGGGGCAGATTTACTATTATTCCCCAAAAAATATTCGTTTTTACTCGATATTCGATTAGCATTCGATTTTCGAATGCTAATCGAATAGTTTTAGGCTACCCTTTTATTTGATCTTTGATCATTCGACGATCGAATAATGACAGAATAACGATCATTATTCGATCATTCGTACAATTCGAACGATCGAAGACTTCGATCGTACGAATCCTATTCGATCAGGGGGCTCCCATAGGCTTCTATTACAATTCGGTAGGTCCAATCTGGCGAAGTAGGCAATCGAATAATTTCTAAATTTTAAATCCTTCGCTGATCGAATGATCAGCCTAATTTGCATATTCGACCAATCGAATTAATTCTACGATCGAACTTCGATCTATTCACATGAATTTAGAAAATTGGCCCCTTAGAGTTGAAATTTTATTTAACTTGTTCATTAATGAATTAGGGGAGGGTGTTGTAAGTAACCTATCAGTGTTTGCGGATGACAAAAAACTATCCAGCCAAATTATTTCCATCCAGGATGTGACATCCTTGCAACAGGATCTTGACAAACTGGCAATCTGGGCAGCTAAGTGGCAAATGAGATTCAATGTTGATAAATGTAAAGTCAATGTAAAATATTAAAGCCACTTATACCCTTAATGGGACTGCACTAGGCAAATCCATTATGGAAAAGGACCTAGGAGTCCTTGTAAACTTGGCTGTAGCAAGCAATGCCAACCAGCAGCATCAAGGGCAAATAAGGTCTTGAGCTGTATTAAAAGGGGCATAGAATCACAAGAGGAGGGGGTCATTCTTCCACTTTATAGAGCACTTTTAAGGCCACATCTAGAATATGCCGTACAGTTTTGGTCTCCATCACTCAAACAGGACATTATTGTATTAGAGAGGGTACAGACAAGGGCAACTAAGCTGGTAAAAGTTATGGAAAATCTTAGCTATGAGGAAAGACTGGCCAAATTGGGGATGTTCATGCTGGAGAAGAGGCGCTTAAGGGGTGATATGATAACTATGTATAAATATATAAGGGGATCATATAATAATCTCTCTAATACTTTATTCACCAGTAGGTCTTTCCAGCTGACACAAGGTCACCCATTCAGTTTAGAAGAGAGGTTCTGCCTAAATATTCGGAAGGGTTTTTTTTTACAGTGAGAGCTGTGAAGATGTGGAATTCTCTCCCTGAATCGGTTGTACTGGCTGATACATTCGATAATTTTAAGAAGGGGTTGGATGGCTTTTTAGCAAGTGAGGGAAAACAGGGTTATGGAAGATAGCCCATAGTACAAGTTGATCCAGGGATTAATCCAATTGCCTTTTTGGAGTCAGGAAGGAATTTTTTCCCCCTCTGAGGCAAATTGGAGAGGCTTCGGGTGTTTTTTTTTTTGCCTTCCTCTGGATCAACTAGCAGTTAGGCAGTTAAAATAAAAAAGTTAAAAAGGGTGAACTTGATGGACGCAAGTCTTTTTTCAGCCTAACTTACTATGTTACTATGAAATATTTCTGGTCAGGTGATCTCTGAGGCAGCACCCAGACCATCATGAAATGGTGCTACAAGGCAAGAGATGTAAAAGGGCAATATTTACTTAAATATATTGACCAGGTTGGTAAGATTCTTTAATATGGCATTTAATTTGATTTAAATCTGTTGCTCAAGTATTCATTTCAGGGTATAGTTTCCCTTTAAATTCATCTATGGGAACACTCAGATATATTCATGAAAGCTGACCTGCCAAAACATTTTGGTGATTTCAAAGTAAGTTTTTGGTTTTCAAAGTTTTTTCAGCCCTCTTTATGGACCAGCATTTGGTATCTTTATATACTTTCTTTTAGCACCGATTATATATATATATATATATATATATATATATATATATAAATATCCTTGGTAATCTGCACTCCACTGCATTTAACAAATCACCCAGGTGCTACTCATTTAAACATAGTCAATATAAGTCTCCCTCCCTTCCCTGCTGTAATCTGAGCCCAGAGCTATGAGAATGCAGGAAGTGATGTCACACCAAGTTGTCACTATGGCTGCTACTATACTAAACAAACAGTTTCTAGAGAGGTTTACTCAGGTTCTTCAGAATAAATATAGAGTTCTATCTTGCGCTATTGCTGCTAACATATTGGCAATAAATGGCCTCTGTAGCTTTCCTTCTTCTTTAAATCCAATAGACTGGTTTTATTTTCATTGATTAATTTTATCTTAGTTTGGATCGAGTAAATGGTATTGTTTTATTATTACAGAGAAAAAGAAAATACTTTTTAAAAATTTGGATAAAACAAAACGCAACAGCAAATTGTTTGTTGAGCATTTTATCATTACAAAATAGTCAGATCTATGCAAAAAATAAATCTTTCCTTTTTATAGAGTAAAAGCATACATTTGTCTTTCTCTGCTTCATATAGAGATCATCTTTTCTAGCAAATAAAGGTAGTGCTTACAAATGATTTTTTCTGCCCTTGACAGTGTGAGCAGAATTTCTAGCACCAGGAAGGAGAATGCTGGTACAAATGAGTCAAGGTTAAAAAAAACAACAAAAAACAAAACAAAAAACAAGCAGTTATTGAAAGGTTTAACATATAAAGTCAAAGCAATTTTGCTGGATTATGTCATTTGAACTCATGATGCATTAGAAACCATGGTTCTGTTCCTGTTGAGCCGTCAATGAATTCAGTTTGAGAATAATGACGGACGTTTATCTAAACTTCAAATACAAAGGAGGGATAAATGAAGGATGCTTGTGAACATTCTAACACGTGTGTGCAGTTTGTAAAATATGTTAATACAACCCTTTACCAATAGACTTGGCACCAGTATGCTGAACACAAGCTGATGGAAATGTGCTGAAATAAAAATCTGCTTATATTTAAGACACAAATCAATTTACAAGCAAAACTGAAGAAAAGCTTTTCAGTAAATAATTAATACTGTGACCTACTACCATACACTTTAGAAAAAAGGACTCTCAGTAGCTGCAATGGTTTATAGAGGCCCAGCCTGGTATTATATAGATTCAGGGAAATGCCAAGGGTGCTGAAGAACATGCACCATTGCAGCAACTGTGAGTGCTAAAGCTCCTTTTTTTTGTAACTTGCATAATTAGTGGATGTGGTCAGAGTGGGGAAGTTACAATAGGGTTGCAGAGAGTGCTCCCATGTGCATTATTTCTAATACTGTACAAGAAACACTTGCAGTTTTCCTTTAAAAGTTCAGTTTTAAGAGAACCATTTTAATTAGTCCACATAGATCAAAAGTAGCATAAAAGACGTCAGTTTACGCTCAACTGGATTGTTATCTCTTCCTTTTGGATATTCTATCAATAGCTCTAACTAAGCCAATTCACTTCTGAAACAAACACTGGTAAACTTCACAACTACACAAATGTCAGCACTTCCCGGGTTCAGGAAATCATACCATTAGGGCCCTTAAACAAGGGCGTTTGTTACCTGCGCTCCCTTTGGCTGCGTTCCGCCGCAGCAACATGCTGCGTCTGAACCTGCGTTTGGTGATTACTCGCGTCTCGTGGATACATCATTGAAAAGAATGGAGTGTGTCTAGACCTGTGCTCCCCTGCGGCTGAACACAGTGCAGGTAACAAACGCTCGAATGTAAGGGCCCTAACAGAGAAAACATCAACACAACAGGTCATTTGAAATATCATTGCAAGTCTATTGGCCAGCAGGCTATTTCTGCAACTCTATTGGCTAGTATGCTTGTTTAGAACGACCCCTTCATAAGTACATTGGTGAGACATTGTGATGAGAACTGATAACTCTTAAATAAGGGTGTGCTATAAGCAAACCCCGACACCTCAATTTCATAGTGTGCATAGGACTCTCCAAGGAGCTTACCAGGAGGCATATATTAAGGAAACACTGGTGCAAAAGTTAGAATTAAAGAAATAATATCTACATTAACAACACTACATAGTGGGAGACATACAGGTACTATTAGAAAATAATTGAAATTTAAACATGTCAGGACAGAATAAATAATGCAAAGCATAGTCAATTTTTAGCATAGCACCAGATGCTGCACCAAGATATAGCTATGTATTAAGGCCATGTTTTTTTTTTAATAGGAGCATTTTTAATCAGAAGTAGCCTGTCCATTCCTTCCATAAACCAAAATGGCTATTCTATGCAATTTATATAAAAAGTAAAGAAGCCAAATACCCTGAGACACAGTGCAAATGATTCAGGTTCCAGCTCACACACTTCTTGTCTACGTCCCCATTTCCTTCAACAGTCAACCTGTTTATAGCGGCATCAGGAGGAAACTAAACTGAAGGAAATGATTAAGTAACGCAAACATGATGGCACTGAGCATTCTGCTCAGTAGACTCCAAAAATTTTTTGTTATGCTATATAAATCTAATAAACAAACTTAGAATGCAGAAACAACGCAAACGGCCTCACATTCCCTTCTTTCCTTGCATCCACTTGTGATGCCTTTACATTTAACTTGTCAGGTTGTGCAGCTTTATTTCACATTGTAGTGTATTGTTCCAGGAAATGGTTAGCACTGCAGCTGCTTTAGACAGCAAACCCTCATTCATTGCAACACTGAATACAAACCACTGGCCCAGGAGAATTGAGTATTACATTCAAGTTCTCATTCTTGGCAGTGCCTGTTTGTGCCACAGGTTTCTTAAAAAAAAAACAACAAACAAAATAAATCCTGGAGTGTGCAAACAGTGCCCATTCCTGAAACATTCAGTGTTTTCATCTGTAGAAACAGTTAAAAACATGGAGGATCTGAAACTTCCTGACGCTGATGCAATAAACTGATGACATTTTCAACGTCTTCTTCTGGCACCTAAGCAAAGAGACAATATATGAATCAGCATAAGTGTTATGATGAATGTTAAAGGGGTTGTTCACCTTCCAAACACTTTTTTCCAGTCCAGTTGTTTTCAGATTGTTCTCCAGAAATAGACTTTTTACAATTGTTTTCCATTTACTTGTGTGACCACAAGTTAATATTAAAGGATAAAGTTAAATTTTTCACCTTATGTCCTTCTGAAGCAGGTCAGTGAGGATACATTTAGTTGATACATTTCTTTGTCTCTGCTTAAGCAGAATCCCTGGGTTTCATTACAGGCCGCTGTTAGACTTGATACAATGTAGCAACTTGTTACAGTTCAGAATCCGCTCCTGGATTACGGAGCTGCCAGACTCAAACACCACAGACGCTAACATTACAGGGCACCAATCATAACTAAAATCATTTACTAAGTAAATACACTATGTGAAAGTTCAAGATTTTTAAAACAGTTAGAATTGTTTGTATAATATAAATCATCAGCTCACTATACCTTCTGCAAAATATCCCCTATCTCCACTGCAGTTCTACTTGAGGCAGGCATCTTGGATTTCCCTGGCTCCTCCTGCCCAGGCCCGGACTGGCAATCTGTGGGTTCTGGCAAAGGACAGAGGGGCTGCTATAAGGTTCCATAGAAAGTCAGTATTTAGTGGGCTGGTGGGGGCTGTTTGGGCCTCTGTGTGGACGGATTGGACCTCTGTGTAACTGAAATGCCAGGGCCTATTTTAATTCCCAGTCCAGACCTGCTCCTGCCTATATCTTCACAGCCAACTGCAGCTCTGAAATCTCACACATGATCAGTTGAAATTTCTTGGTTGCCTTATAAACCTTCTAAGCTATTTTCAAATCTGCCAGACTTCTGTGTTAGCTGCTGTTCAGTAGTGCTGCCACCTTCTGGAAATTAGTGTCTGCCCTTCATTTGCATAATAACATCACCAGCAGGGGATAAGATAGAGAAATCTTGTGATACTTCTAGTGGAGGAGTTTATTAAATCTAGGCATTCTGGGTAGAATACTCAGGGCAGTGCAACAATCTGAGCATGTTCATTAACTCATTTGAATGTTATAGTCACAGTATGGACTCACTCAGTGAAAGAAACCATTTGACATTTTTTAAAAAGTTTTTTTTTTTTTAAACTGTATATGTAGTTTGATTAAATGTGTTAGGTTTTCCTGGTCAGATTGTTAATTTGTGTTTGGTTTTGGCTGTGATTGGTGCCCTTTAAACTTCAATTTTTGAAATTCAGTAAAACATAAAATATGGAAAGCAATTAAAAAAAGTCTTTACTTCTGGTAACTGAACTGAAAAATGTGTTTGGAAGGTGAACAACCCCATTAAACACACTATGATATATGTACATTCTTTAATAAATTAATCATGTCCTCACCTAAAAAAACCTCCCACTGACTTGAATGCCTGACAGTACCAATGGTGAAACTTTGCAACCAAAAATGGCAGTATTTTGGGCTGAAACGCATCCATTTCAAGCCAATTGGTGTGTGTGTCCTACAAGCCTTCTCATCTCTCCAAAACTAACTTGGATAACTTGACTCCATTACTAAATTGTACAAGCATTGATGTGTTCAGTCAAGAAAAAACATCCAAAAAGAAATGAAGGGGAATACTGTAGGCAGGCCATGTAATGGTCTAAGACTCAAATGGAATTTAACTGCTAGTCTGGAGGAGCTGCAAGATGCAACTACAGTCATGGAGATAAAGCAGCACATGCATTATCTTGAGTAGCCTTGCTTAACTGCAAAAGTCGGGTTCTGATAATATCTCTGCATGTATTGCTTATCTTATGATATCAAAAGGTGGCTGTCACTACTATTTGTCAAGTATAACTTTTGTACGGATGCTGTCTGTCAATTAATGGCCAGGACATCATCTGATTTGTTCTCATTAAAACTTTATTTAATCTGAATGGTTAGTGATAGGTCAGGGGATTGCACCATGTGTTTGTTCATCTGATATAAGGCTATATCTGCACATCTATGGCCAGCTTTACACATGTCCTCTCTTAGCCCCTGGTCTGATACATCAGGCAGTCAACAGTATTCCATCTGCTACTGCTGCTGCCTTCCAAACGGTAGTATTATTCATATTTATTGTTGTATCTATAAAGGGTTAATGCTAAAGGTCTTCTTCCTAAGGTTTAGGGTTAGGACAAGCAAAAGGAATTCAAAGGGATTAGGAAACATTCAGAATAACACAGAATCTCCAAACTGTGCTACCTGATTGGCCGAGTTACTATATTATCAATAATGAGAACAATCAGGTTTCTATAAATCACAAATAGAGCAGCATTCTCCTTTCCCAGGGTGACAGCCTGATTGAGAAGCAAATGGGTGATTTTCGCTAGAACCGAAAGACATACGAGAGGCACCACCCCATAGGATCATGACAGAGGGAGATGATTTGCCTGTGGGAAATCTGTGCAGTTTTTTGTTAGTTACACTGTTCATATGTTTCACTGTTGGCAATCCACATGGACGCCAAGCCACAAATATTTGCAGGAGATTTGTTTCCCCTGGCACCACCTCTGCTGTTAGAGACCAGGTTTGATCTGCACAAGTTGGGGTGCCTCTAACTTTATTCTGCTAATGTATTATATAAACTGAAAAAAAAGCTGGGCAGTAAGCTATGGTAAAATAGACCCTAGCACTCAGATAGCTGCTTAAATGCCAAACTAGATTGCTGCTGAACAATTATTTAGCTGGAGCTAACAAAAAATAAAAAGTGAAGACTAAGGGGCAGATTTACTATTGGTCGAATTTCGAATTAAAAAAAAATTTGAAATTCGACCATGTGAAGTAAAATCCTTCTAATATCGAATTCGAAGGATTTTACCGCAATTCGATCGAACAGAAAAAAATCCGATTGATCGATTCGAACGATTTTATCGATCAAATTTCTTTTATTCGATCAAAAATAATGGTCCCCAATTCGGCAGCTTGGATCTGGCGAACTAGGTGGTCGAATAGGGGAAGTACTTCGACCATCGAATAAAATTTTATTCGAATGGTCATCGAATTTGCCTAATTTTCATATTCGAAGATTTGAATTAGAATTTTATGCAAATTCGATCGAACTTTGAATTCTTCACACAATTTTGTAAATCTGCCCCTAAGGGTATTGCCAGAGGGAAAGCATTTTTGTAAGATTTGTCACCTTGCGGTATAGTGGGGGCAAAAGGACCCTGTGTGCCATGTCCCTAATTGTTATTACAACAGAATGATGATGTATTTCCTTATTTGCAGTAAATAAACATGGTTTTCTCCCTCTGCACCCTGTTACCTGTGTTGATGACATATCTAAAAATAGCAGTAATGATTAAGCAGCAGAACTTACCCCCAAAGCCTCAGTCATCAGACCACATTGGTCTTACACTGCAGCCTAATGACTACGTGGAAAATTTCACAAAGAAAAAAACTTTCCATTGTTACAGTAATGGGTAAATCTTGAATGTGAGTTTCTTTCATAAACAAAATGTATTTGTGCTACCTGTTTCAGATACTAATCCTGTGGATTATATGCAGGGTTGATAGGGAAACTAGGTTTCTTATCTTACTGTATGCAAATGTCATACCTTCCCTCCAACTCTGCATTTATCCATGTGTAGGAGGGCGATACTGCCATGGAATTTACTGTACACCTCTAACAAACAGAACCACCTTGTGGTTATGATCAAGATTTTTCTTTGGTATTCTCTTTTATTATGTCAGACGTGTGAAAGACATGCAAGCAAGCAAATATATATATATTCTATATTATATATTCTAGATACAATTGTGGGGTTAAAACTGTAGTAGAACTATCACATACCAGTTCAAACTAAAGCTGAAGAAAGACCATTTTGTGGATGTGTATTTTCCCTTTATCTACCAGCAGACCCATGTATTTGCTCTTATCTAGTGCAATTCATGTAGGAGGCAGACCATTTTGTGTATAGGAGCCAGCTGAAGTGCCCATTAATCACTCCAAGTTCAAAGGCTTTTAATAAGGTTCTATCAAAAGAGCTGAAAAACTGGATCTTATTTTAGGAAGTGGACTTGCATGGATGTTGCAAAATCCACACATGACTTTGTACCAGCTCATTAGAACTCGTAACTCAGCAGACAGACAAAACAAAAACCATATTATGCCAAGTCATTTTATTATTCACTTTGCATTTCCTCCCCCGAGTTTACGTGCAATGAATATCCAGACAGACAGACACAGTTGTGCTTTACTTACCAGTGCATGGTCAAAGTTGTATGAACTGATGTAATAGGCACTTATGTCTGCAGCTGCCAAAGGTCCAGCAATTTGTGCAACAATTCCACACTCATCTGCATTAATCAGATCGGAAAATATTAGTGTAACAGGAGGGGAATTCACAAAAGTGGTGAAAATTGGAGTAAGAAATATTTTTTGGAATTAAGCTGGAGCCCACGAAAGTCCATTTTGTGAATTGATCAATTGTGTATACTTTGGAGTTAACTTGTTGTTCTAGAATTTGGAGTACAGGTATGGGACCTGCTATCAAGAAAGTTTGAGACGTGTTTTCCAGATAAGGAGTCTGCCTGTAATTTGGATCTCCATATATTAAGTCTACTAAAGAATAATTTAAACATTCAGACTGTGGTTTTAAATGGTCCCACTGACCGCAACTGTGATTTCTCAAAAGAGCCAACAGATCTTTTTATATTTCATTTTGAAATCTGACATGGGGCTAGACATATTGTCAATTTCCCAGCTGCCCCAAGTCATGTGACTTGTGCTCTGATAAACTTCAATCAATCTTTACTGTTGTACTGCATGATGGAGTGATATCACCCCCCACCGCCAGCAGCCTAACAACAGAACAATGGGAAGGTAACCAGATGTCAGCTCCCTAACACAAGATAACAGCTGTCTGGTAGATCTAAGAACAGCACTCAATAGTAAAAACCCATGTCCCACTGCGTTCCTTTCAGTTACAGTTAGGGTTGCCACTTTTTCTTGAAAAAAATATCGGCCTTCCTATAAATTTATCTTTTTTTTCCTATTACTAACTTAGGGATCAACCATCAAAAATACCAACCAGGCCGGTAAAATACTGGCCAGGTGGCAACCCTAGATACATTGAGAATGAAAAACCACAGCCTGCCAGAAAGCAGTCCCTGCTAAAGTGCTGGCACAAGTCACATGACTAGGGGCAGCTGGGAAAAGGCCCAGACTGGCAATCTGTGGGTTCTGGCTGCCATAAGATGCCATAGAAGGTCACTATTTAGTGGGCTGGTGGGGAGCTGATTGGGCCTCTCTGTACTCAGAATGCCAGGGCCTATTTTGACTCCTAGTCCAGACCTGGCTGGGAAACTGACAATATGTCTAGCCCCATGCCAGATTTCAAAACTGAATATTAAAAAATCTGTTTGTTCTTTTGAGAAATAGATTTCAGTGCAGAAGTCTACTGGAGAAGCACTTTTAACTGATGTGATTTGAAAAAACATGTTTTCCCATGACAGTTTCCCTTTAAAGGAACAGTTCAGGGTAAAAATAAAAACTGGATAAATAGATGGGGTGTGCAAAATAATACATTTTTTTTCTAATATAGTTAGTTAGCCAAAAATGTAATGTATAAAGGCTGGAGTGACTGGATGTCTAACATAATAGCCAGAACACTACTTCCTGCTTTTCAGCTCTCTGAGTTAGTCAGCAAATTGAAGGGGGGGCACATGGTACATAAATGTTCAGTGAGTTTGCAAGTGATCCTCAGCATTCAGCTCAGAGTCAAAAGCAACAGTTATGACCAATGTGGCCCTCCCTCAAGTCAATGATTGGATACTGCCTGGTGTAACTAGTCAGTGTAAACCAAGAGAGCTGAAAAGTAAGAAGTAGTATTCTGTTCTGTTAGACTTACAGTCAATGCAGCCTTTATAGATTACATTTTTGCCTAACTTTATTGAAAACATGTTTTATTTAGCACAACCTATCTACTTAACCAGTTTTTACTTTTATACCAAACAATTCCTTTAAGCCTAGAAACTGAATTCCGGTTCTAGTTATGGTGCTTCAGTATAAAATCTGTGTATGTAGGAGACACTGCAATCTGAACATCCATCATTCGTTTGTCATCAATTACGTCATAATGTGTGTGGCCAAATAAAAGAACAATGAGCTGTGGCACCATCCCTTTGATGTCACGATACGCCCCTTTGACATCACGGTTCAACCCTTTTGTTCCCGCCTCCAACACTGGCCGGTGAAAATTTTGTAAAAAGGTGGCAACCCTAACTGCATTGCAAATGCTTCTCTCCACCAGTGTTTATTAGTTAAAGGAGAATTCAACCCCTCTGGCGCTGAATTCCCCCCCCCCCCCCGTGTTGGCCTCCCTCCCCCCCTGGGCAAATACGAGTATATTGTGTAAAAGAGCATCAGGATTACAGGATGTGACCGTTACCAAACTCTGCCACTGCAGTGTAGATGGCGAGTGCCCAGAACAACACAGAATTATAGTTTACTAAGAAAACAACAATAATTTCTAGATGTTTTGACTGGATTGGTCTTGTTATCCTGATTGACATATATTCAGCATCTCATTTTACATAAGTCTCCTGATTACTCCATCTAGAAGACACATAAGGGATTTTTTAGTTAAAATGCTACATAATGACATCTGACCAGCTATTAGAACAGCATGCTTCCATGAGATCCAGACCAGTTGCTGAGCTCACAGAGTGGACCATTTAATGACCATGCCTACTTAAAGGAATTGTTTAATATAAAAAACTGGGTAAATAGATAGGCTGTGCAAAGTAAAAAAATGTTTTCAATAGTTAGTTAGCCAAAAATGTAATGTATAAAAGCTGGAGTGACTGGATGTCTAACATAATAACCAGAACACTACTCGTTTGCAGCTCTCTTGGTTTGCAGTAACCAATCAGTGACTTGAGGGCAGCACATGGATCATAATTGTTTGATTTTGAATCTGAGCTGAATGCTAAGGATCAACTGCAAACTCACTGAACAGTTTTGTCTCATGTGTCCCCCCCCCCCCTTAAGGTCAGACCCTGTATTTATATTTTTAGTTATTTCTGATCAAGACTAGCAGAAGAATTCCATCTAGACCATAGAAATGAAATGTCAAATATACTCACCAAAACCAAGGGGCTGTCCACCAATTCTCACCATCCTCCAAAGTTCCCCAGATGAACTGGTTAAAAGCAAGTCAGTGGGAAATCTGCAACACAAGGACGTATTCACTAAACCTGTCAATGTTTCCCTTAAGCAGGATATAAGAACATGAATTATTAAATATCACTACTATGCAACCAAAGCCATTAATAATATTGAATATAATAATGTTACTTATTAATACTGCAGGGTTTATTTCCAATTAAACTAACAAATCATAGATTAGTGAAAGAAAAGCTCATTATTCTTTATACAAGAAATGAGAAGAAATAAAAGTGTATTATTATAGTATGCCTTTATCTTTTCTCATGTTCCCAGGTTTAAGGTGGCCATACACACACAGATATTGCACAAAACAAAGTTTCTTATAATAATAGGTGCATGTATGATGAGCTAGCTGATATCAGCAAAAGATTTGCATATCAGTCGTCTTGATGATCACCCAAGATGTAAAATTATCATCAGGCGTCTTTGAATGTGCCCAAATATCAACAAAGAGATACTGCTGGATTCTGTTGTTTCTACCTGCATATCCGATGATCCAGCTCTTAACATTTGTAGTGAAAACAACCAAAGATCACAATTCTATGGCCGCCTTAAAGGGGTTGTTCACCTTTGAGTTAACTTTTAGTATAATGTAGAGCAGAGATCCCCAACCTTTATCACCCGTGAGCAACATTCAGATTTAAAAGGAGTTGGGGAGCAACACAAGCATGAAAACTTTTCCTGGTGGTGTCAAAAAAGTGTTTTATTTGGTTATTGGTAGCCTCTATGTGGACTGGCAGCCTACAGGAGAGAATGTTTGGCAGGACATCTGTTTTTTATGCAACTAAAATTTGCCTCTAAGCCATTAATTCAAAAATAAGCACCTGCTTTGAGGCCACTGAGAGCAAATATCCAAAGGGTTGGGGAGCAACATGTTGCTTGCGAGCTACTGGTTGGGGATCACTGATGTAGAGAGTGATATTCTGAGACAATTTGCAATTGGTTTTGATTTTATATTGTACGTGGTTTTATAGTTATTTAGCTTTTTATTCAGCAGCTCTCTAGTTTGCAGTGTCAGCAATTTGGTTTCTAGGGTAAAAGATTACCCTAGCAACTATGTATTGATTTGAATAAGAGACTGGAATATGAATAGGGGAGGGACTGAATAGAATGATAAGTAATAAAAAGTAGCAGTAACAATACATTTGTAGCCACACAGAGCATTTGTTTTTAGATGGTGTCAGTGACCCCCATTTGAAAGCTGCAAAGAAACAGAAGAAAATTGCAAATCATTAAAAAACTATAACAAATAAATAATGAAGACCAATTGAAAAGTTTCTTAGAATTGGCCCTTCTATAATATACTAAAAGTTAACTTGAAGGTGAACCACCCCTTTAAGGAATACGGCACATCTGCAGTATTCTTTTGTGGCAGAAATCTACAAATCTAGATTTTTCTACAGTGGTAGTCAAATCTACCACAGTAGTACTGGTACTAGTGCTACTGGTGCTTTCAGACCAAAACACTCACTAGAGCAATAACTGATGATTTAGATAAAGACTAAAGGTAATACCTAATGTTCTGCTGGATAGAATCCAATTACTACGGGGAAAGGCAGAATGCAATATATTGCATTGCGGGCCTATCAGAAATATACATATTTTTGCTTTTATAGTTACACATATATACATACACACACAGACAAAATATATGTACAATTGTAATGTCTAATCCTAAGGGCTCTTCCAGACGAGGAGATTGCAGGGAGATTTGTTGCCTGCGACAAATCGCCGTGTGTTTGGGGCAACAAATCTCCCTGAATCTCTTCCCCCAGTTTTGCACCTGCTAAAGTGTAAAGTCGCCTGCGCCTATTCAAACGCAGGCAACAGATCTCCGTGCAATCTCCTCGTCTGGAAGAGCCCTAACTCAGCCAATGAAAAAGGCTGTGCGGCATCACTGTAGAGCACAAAATTGCCCTCCCTCATGAGACATTTGTCAGCCTTGAAACCATAAGCTGCACATACTTCTCCTGTGTCTCCGTGTCCATGACTATTGAGATATACCCGTCTATCAAGGAGAAGGCAAAAAAGTGAAAGAAGCCCAGATCCTGGGAACCTGCAGCAGCGTCTTTCTGGAGACTGCAAAGAAAATCCACAGAGCACATATTAATGAGGCAGTTGCTGGAAGTGGCACAGGTTCATTCCAGAAACAAGTACATGTGAAAAAGCTACTTCCAGAGCTATTTAAAAGTAAACAAATAAAAACAACTGTAAGCAAATATAGCAAATATACTACTAATTTGAGCTGCACTGAATCCACTATTTTGAGATTCAGCCAAACACTGAATCCTTCTTGAAAGATTTGGCGGAATACCAAATGGAATCCAAACCCTATTTCAGGAAGGGTGAAAGAGAACCACTTGCTGCACGTTGATAAACTTTTTTTTTTACTTCCTTGTTTGTGTGATTTTAAGGATTTGGTTTTGCTAAGCAATTGGATCCAGCCCAATCCTACAGAAAAAGGCCGAATCCCAAA
The DNA here is from genome assembly GCA_024363595.1 of Xenopus borealis. Classification (NCBI taxonomy): domain Eukaryota; kingdom Metazoa; phylum Chordata; class Amphibia; order Anura; family Pipidae; genus Xenopus; species Xenopus borealis. The sequence goes on along the minus strand of CM044431.1, from coordinate 156,712,720 downwards.
CAAACTATCTATCTATATATATCCACAGCAATGACTCAGCACTCACAGGACTTGCTTACAAAATGAAAAAATCCTTTTACTTGTGCAAAATCATACTATGTATTGTTACATAGAATGCACAACTTTTCAGTCCCCATTGGGACGGTTTTCAAGGCGCAAATACATACATAATGCGCACTTAAGTAGCTTCCACCCACATAGTATATACATAGTTTGAGATACTAATCAGGCTAAGGAACAGCAACTCTGTTAGTGGAACAGACACTCACGGGTGGGAGTAGAAGAGCACATCCAACAGTATGGTGGAAACAGATGGAAGGGTATCTGGATCCATGGTCAAGATGCAGAATCGGTTCTGGGGGCTCTGCACAGGATGCACTGTCAGGTTAAATACTGTGGGATAAAAAAGGTTTATAAAATTCATTGTAAGGCAATCCTGCCTGCAGTCAACTGAATCTGCAATAGTTACGTCTGCAATGCCTGAAGCACCCCAAGCATGTGTCCAGTCTCAAACACCTACCTAGTAAATTATACAGAATTGAATATAAGTAGATCTTGTAAAGAAGGACATAACAGTAAAAGATTAAATTTACAGTACCATTATCTTAAAGAACTATTAGGAAGGTAGTACTGTAGTATGCACAGTACAGTATACCACTTCCTATGCTTCTATCCTTCCCCAGATGCTCCATGCTGAAATCAAGACACACAAACTGGGAGAAGCATTTTAATTGTGGGTAGAAAGTCCTACCACATGTGTTGCAGACTACACATTTGTTTTGCATTAAATTCACTGGGGCTTTATGCCCACAGTTACTTATGCTTCTCATACTCTGTATATCTTGAGAAGTTTTAAAGCAGACATGTCCAAAATACAGCCCAGGACCCCCAGCCAGGGACACTTTGGAAGCTATAGTGCAGCAACAGCTGAAGTGACATTCCCTGCTGTTACAGTTTGGGATTTCTGACTGGAAAAGAAGATGACTGCAACATGTTCATGATCTCCAGGCATGCCTAGTTAGAGGATGTGGTACTTAAACTCATTTACAGTGCAGCCCACATGTGAAAGGGTTTATATGTGCTTTCCCTGCAGCAAGGACCTTTGAATTGCTTTCAAATGTTGTCCGGTATAAAGAACGCTGAAAGTGCTTCAAAAACAAAAATATGGATCAAAGGCTCCCTCTTCTGGCAGAATAGCTGTATCTCCATGTCCAACATGTTTAAAGGGCAAAACAGCTCAGGACAAATGTATGCATATTAAAATAATTTACTTTACTAATAAATTGTTTACTTAGAAAGTGTCCACATAATCCCCCAGTGCTGTACAGTAGATTGGGAAGAAATTACATTAGAATCCATATTTCAAGTTCGCCAGGGGACCACAGCAAAACAATGTAAGATCTGTTAAAGAACATAACACTATGATTAAGTGTCTGTAAGATATGAAATGCGTACAGCTGTAGTACCTAATAAACTACTGATATTACAAGTCTGTCTGTAAGATTGGTCTTTGAAGTGTCCACTCAACTACAATACGGTCATCCGCTCCCTCAGATGAAGGTTCAGGGCATTGCTACTGGACCTATTCCTGTAATTTTACCTTTTTTGAGACTACTTATCAGCTTGTGAGCATTATTTTTTTTTAAAGAACAAAACACAGTTTATCTGTGTGGGGCTGCAAAATACAAAAAGTTATTGGAAAGTATAAAATTCAGGAATGTATAATTGAGCTGTTCCTTCTCCGATATCCATCTATGCAACTAGTGCATAGTAAGCCATGCATTTTTACAATATTTTACATGCTTACATGAAGATTTCGAGTTCTGTTATTGTGTATACAGTACATTGTATTATACCAAGATCTTTGAAAGTTCCAAAGCACTCGAACAAGAGCAACTTGCACTTGCTTTACCTTTTCAGTTTAGTGTACAGAAGGTACAATATCAATGTGTGACAACATATGTTATACATTCATTTAGCAACAAAAAAAAGGGCAGTAAAATAAACCACAAGGTAATCTATTGGCATCTCACTTACATGTCCTGGCTTTTAAGCCATTCTTGGCCTCAGTGGGCTTCACTGGCACCAGGATTCCATTCTCCTCTCTGTAGATGCTCAGATCTCCCAGTAATGTGTGAAAGACCACAGGCAGGTCATCCTCCCGCACCTACACAACATGCAGAGGGACAGTTAAAACTTCTTTCTCTACGTGAAAATAACTATTGTGCGTTCCAGCTGGAAGGCTGGCACCAAAGGTAAAGTTACTAGTCCCTATAACAACTTCAAATATAGCCATGCCCGAGTCCTCTGAGGGACACAAGTATGTATGTGCAAATGGTCACACTTCATATACACGGATGCAATATGTCCTGCAATCTGAGGATAGAGAAGCATGAGAAATACACAGAATCAGATGCTCAATGATGCTGGGGTATGCTTTTTCTCCACAATATAAGTATAACATCTGGCCCCAGCTAGCTACCTGCTTTGCTTTCCTCTGGCTCCAACAATGGCACTAAGCAAACCTAGATAATTATCTAACATTTAGGCATAGCAATATTTGGCTCTACAAGGCCTCTAGCTCCCTGGAGCAGGGACTGATGTGAACGATAAATAACCTCTGTAAATGCTGTAGAATATGTCAGAGATATATAAATAAGGCAAAATATACAGATGCTTACTTATGAAAGGTTATATATCAATAAACAGACATTCATGTTAAAAATGTGCTCAAGTTTTGCACAGCTACACTCACATAAAAAGTGATTACAGTATATAAACAATTACTTTAAAACACATTAAAATTTATTCACAATTTGCTTTCCATATGTTGCATGGATGCCCAGGTGCTATATGTTTATTTATACAGCACTGCATGCCTATACAATAATGCTGCCCTTTAACACACTGGGAGAAAAAAAACATAACTTGCCCATAAAGGGTAAGTAAACCCTCCAGAGCTTCCCTTTGCCCTTTGTGATTGGAAGCCCATCACATGCACACTGGGCCAGCTTGAATTTCAGTGTGCTTGTGCCTGCTTGCTCATCATGGAGACACGATGGAATAAGAAAGCAGTTAAGTTGGGGTACTTGAGAGCGATGCAGCTGGGGAGATCAGGGGCCTGTGCCCAAGGCTATAAGTACAAATTTGTTAGAATCAGTGTCGGACTGGGACACCAGGGGCCCACCCAAAAACCGTAGAACAGAGGCCCACCATAAAACCTTAGACCAGGGGCCCACCATAAAACCTTGGTTCAGGGGCCCACCATAAAACCTTAGACCAGGGGGCCACCATAAATCTTGGGGCAGGGGCACACCATAAAACCTTAGACCAGAGGCCCACTCTCAGTACTAATATTCTTCATCTCCTCAATCAACCTCTATTCTCTAGTTTGTTTACTTTACCTTATTTGTTCTCATAGAAATAGGGAATGGCCATGAAATAGGCCAAAAGTTTAGCAGCATAAGGGCCCACTGACAAGTTGGCCCACCGGGAGTTTTCCTAGTATTCCGGTGGTCCAGTCCGACACTGGTTAGAATGAGTTTATTTAGTGTTTAACGATTATTTAAAAGCATGCCAGCATGTGGGCTGTGATCACATAAATGCCATTCATCGTGAGATTTTTTTTGGAAGTGATTTTATTGACTTTTTAACAAGGAAACCATGGAAATACTAGAAATGCAAGTTTCCACTGGGCAAAGCATGCAAAATTAGACCAGTAGTCTGTGAGCATTGTCTGATAATGGTAATAATTTACTTAGGACATAATTTGCCCTATTCTTGGAAATAATGTTTGTCTATAATTTTAATTAAATGAATGTACTGCTTCCATGATTATAAAGCTGTGTGATGTGGTTTATACAAATAGAAAAAAAACCCATTATCAATGCATGCAATAAAATTGTGCCTTGTTGAATCCAGCTGCACATCTTTATTAATAAGGGTCTAAAGGGAACTAGGGAATATTGTCTAACTAGGGAATATTCCATGAAATCATCTCCATCGACAGATTTCACTCTGGACATTTCCACTAAGTGAAAACATGTGCTAAGATGACCCACTGCCATAAAACACAACATACTTAATGAACATGTTCAAAATCTCACCAGAATGTAGTCAGTTTGGTAGGTGGAGAGCATTAACACGGACACATTGTGCTCAGCCAAGGGTGCAATCACAGACTTGGCAATTTTTGTAACTCCCACAGTCTGAAGTCCACTGGAAGAGCAGCCACTCGACAACACATTCAGGACCCGCCACGTGTTTTCTGCTACATGTAAGAACTCAGATGGGGGCAGCTCTGTGGGAAGGAAAAGCAGTACTGGTCCATTACTGATGCCTCTTGGGCAGAACTCCTTCAGGTGTTTCCATAAGCAAAAGGACAACGGTCATAAAGGTGGATAGGTTTTTAAGATTATACATTAAACAATAAATAACAATACATATACAATAAAGTATCGTTTAGTTATTCTACACATAAATAGGTGCACTTTGAAGAAAAATTTGTAAAATCTCAGCAGCTTCCAGCTTCTCGCCAATAGTTTCATTTTGCTGTAGGTAAAAGAGAAGAGTACTTCCAGTTATTCTTTACACCAATTTATGTACAATATAATAGGGTTGCTAGGGTCAGAGTAATGGTGAGAATTTACTTCCAGTTTAAGGTCATCTAAGTTATTCAATCCACTAACTTGCTTCATCTCGAGAAACCAGACAGCAATTTAATACTAGACTTTTCTCCCCTTGTGTATTCTATTCGGGGGGAAGAAAACATAGATCCAATGCCTTCTGCCGCAACTTCAGTAAGGCACAGTACTGGCCTGTCAGTGCAGTTGTTCACAGCAGAAATGCAAAAATATGTGTTTTTGCACAAAAAATGCCCCACTAATAGGCCAATTCTATGTCTGTCAGTGTACACAAATATCAGGGGAATCAGGGAGTGGATCAGCATTTTCTACCCCAGCATTAATATACAGGTGGAGTCAATTCCTAGTGTTACATTATCTTCACACTGAAAAGAAATTACAAAATAAAATTGAGGAAAAATTAAGTAGAGTCTTAGAATAACGGTCTATACATGACTTTAAAACACAAACTTTTGCACATTTTATAGGATTTTCCTATTTACAGTATATGTTATATAACTCTTTAAAAGGAATGCACACGTTAACATTTGTTTTGCTTCCCACCAAAAAAACATACAAGCACCAGCAGCCCCTTGACAAAGGCTTTTGTGCTGAAACATTGGGGCTATTCTCATTTGTGGCAGGTGTATCTGCTCCTTGTTGCTCCTTTTTTTGCTTCATAAAAACCTTTGGGTGGTATGTATGCTATTACTATGTATATCATTGTTGTATAAAACTGTACATTTGCCAACATAATTGTGTATTACCAAATTATTTTAAACAGTAAAGAATTTATCCCAATGCCACTTGAGTTTATTTTCGAATTATTTTTTGAGTGCATAACCAATTGTATGGTATAGAATAGGTATGTATTCAGACCATCGTGCTTGGGCAGATGTGAAAGGTGAGGGTGTTCCTGATAGAATTGTGCAGTAAATGTTTGCCTTTAGGTTTTTGGGATTGTTGGATGCGAGGGTATCTTCCATATTGGTGACAAAAAGAGTAGGTGAGAGTGTGCCTAACTCAACTGTATCTTAAATGTGCCTCATTTGAAAATACAGACATAAAGGTAGTTGAAGTGTAGCGGTCCGCTGTTGCAGAGTACAATATGAGGCAAAGTTGGAGTCCTCGATAAGGTCTTTTAGATATTTCATACCTTGAGAGGGCCAATACAGAAAGTCCTTTAGTACATGTAACGAAGGGAGATTTGAGTAGCCCCATAGAGGGAGAGACATGGTAAGTAGAGTTTCTTTTTGAGACATTTTAAGGTTTGTAGCCATGAGGTATGGGGCAGTCATAGTCAGTGGGAGAATGTCCAGGTGTGTCATTGAACAATATGGTATAGTCCTCATGCCTTCCAAGGATACTATCAGTAAAGATTGGAGGGTCATATTGGGGTTATAGGTATCTGGGTGAAGCCACCAATATATGTAGTATATCTGAGATGCAAAATTATATAGGTAGAAGTTCGGCAGGTCTTGGCCACACTCGTTGTATGGTGATGATTCTTGGGACTTTCTTGTTCCAAATAAATGGCATTAGGTGTGTGTTGATTTTTTAATGTTTTGGGAATATAAATTAGAGCAGTATGAAAAAAGATAAAGGAATCTTGGGAGGTATATCATTTTGATTATATTAATTTGGCCCCATAGTGTTATCGGCAGATAAGAAGCGAGATACCATCGGTACTAAGTTGAGATTTATAAATTGTGCAGGGCTGGTGTGGACTAGAATTCCCAAGTATTTAAAGGAAGAGGCCCAGCAGAGAGAAGTTGAGGGGTGTAAGGGACTCAAAGTGTCTCTATCTATCGGAAATAGGGTTGATTTTTCACAGTTGATACAGAGGCCTGAAATTTCACCAAAATGGTCAACCAGGACAATGAGATTTGTTAAAGAGCGGTCAGTGTCTGATAAATAATCCAATAGATCGTCCGCCTGTAGGGATTTTCCCATCTAGGGAGAGGCCTCAGATGAGAGGAGTATCTTGAAGTGCAGCTAGGGGTTTGATGGCTAAAGCAAATAATAAGGGGAATAGGGGGCAGCCTTGTTGCAGGAGAAAGGGTGTAGATATGATCCCAATGACACAAACTCATGCAAAGTGTTTTTGATAGAGTAGCTTAATCCATTATATCAATTGCTCCCCTAGGTTGGACTTTCAAAGTGCCTCCCATAGTTAGGTCCACTCAATCTAATCAAATGATTATGCAGAGTCTAGCAATGCCACAGCTCTGGACCCCATAGGTTCATGCTTGATGTTACAGTTGGTAAATAGCCTTCATAAGTTAATGTTGGTTGATCTGCCTGACATGAAGCCTGATTGATCTGGGTGTATCCTATCCATAATGACCCTTTGGAGCCTACTCACCAATATCTTGGCCAGGATTTTGGTGACTGTGTTTATAGTGAGATGGGTCAGTAGGAACTACAGACGCCAGGATCTTTTGGTTGTTTGTGGATAATAATTATTAAGGCTTCTGCAAATGTGATGGGAAGGGCCGAATCTCCCTCGGATTGCTGCAAGGTCAATAAGAGTTTGGAGTTATATGTTTAGCGAGGGTCTTATATAATTCGTCTGGGAGGCCATCTGGTCCTGGAGTTTTGTTTGCATCTAGAGAGGCAATTGAAATCTGGATTCCTTCCATGGTGATTGTGTTGTTGAGGATTGGATGTTTTTTGGGTGATAGTGAGGTTATATTAATATTTTAAGATAGTTCTGTAAAGTGGTAGGGGATGTATAATAGTAGAATAATACAAGTCACCGTAGTATTCTCCGAACCTTTGGGTTATAGCTACAGAATATGTCAGTTTATCTCCACTCGAGAAGTAAATATATGGGATGGCCGTGGGATTGTGTTTTTACTAGGTAAGATAACAAGCACCCATTTGTATCCTCTTGTTCAAAGTATTTTTGGAAATAGTACAGAACAGCCTTACGAGTAAGTGTTGTTTGTCTCTCAAGTGTATTCCTGGCAGCAGTGAGAAATAATTCTATTTTTAAAAAACGATTATCTTTTTTTCACTGCAATAAGACTGTAGCTTGTACTAGATCCCAGCTAATACATAATTAATTATTGAAGGTAAACATTCCTATTGGGTTTAATGTTTAAATTATTTTTTATTAGACTTGGTGATCCAAACTACAGAAAAAAATCTTTATTTGGAAGCCCCAGGTCCTGAGCATTCTGGATTCCAGGTTCCATACCTGTAATACACGATGTTAAAAATGTGCTCTCCTTTAAACCGTGTCCTTTGTGCAGCAATGTTCCCTGTGTACAGCAGTTTTGTACGAGGTAGCCAAGATTAATACAGAAAACAGCAGCAAAACAACACCCAGGAACAAAGAAACTAAGTCCTATAATTGGGCGCCATAATGGCGTCCAATGCCCCTTTAAATATTTAAATTTGGCGCCAACATGTCATTGCGTCAGTCATGATGCGTTGACATGACTACCTGGCGCCGCTAACCACGTGGCGGCTATGGGTGCCGCCGGAGCTGAAGGTAAGCCTCCGGGCGTCATGATCCTGACAGGCAAAAAGTCATTTTTTGGGTTGACATGTCCTTTAAAGCAAAAGGTCTCCTGTAATCTTGTTTTCATATTTTACACAAAGGAAAAAATGAAAATGTGGCGTTCACAACTATACACACACCACAAGGAAATACTGGTGTTCATTGTTAGTATGTTCCAGGAATATAAAAAACAGGAAACTATCACTGCTGTTACTGCGGCCGCCCCCAATCCCATAGAGACTGCTATGCATTTCATGATTTCATTTGATAAGTCTCGGCTTTGTGGTTTGAGGCTTAACACACCCTTGTAGCATTAAAAAAATCTTTGTATATTTTTTCCAGTTCATTATCAATATTAGCATGCATTCTGAAATAGATTTGACTTGCAGCCCTTCAGAGGGTTCATGAAATATTGATTAAGACAGGACCTTATTACTTCATTAATAAAGTACCAAACTAAGCAAAAATTATGTAAATTATTGCAGGCTTGCAAATTATATCCAGACCATATATGTCTAGGTTTTAAGACTTTGCCAATTATGACAGGATCAGGTAATGGTGTTAATGAAAATTAATAATAGCTACAAAGAGGTTTGTTAAATGTTCTTATGGAATTTGAAACCAGACAGGACATACAGTTGCGCTCATAAGTTTACATACCCTGGCAGAATTTATGATTTCTTAAAGGGGTGGTTCACCTTCAAGTTAACTTTTAGTATATTGTAGAAGGGCCAATTCTAAGAAACTATTCAATTGGTCTTCATTATTTATTTGTCATAGTTTTCTAATGATTTGCAATTTTCTCTTTCAAATGGGGGTCACGGACCCCATCTAAAAACAAATGCTCTGTAAGGCTACAAATGTATTGTTATTGTCACTTGTCATTACTTATCATTCTATTCAGTCCATCTCCAACGTTTGTTGGGGAATATCTCTCCTTTAAAAGCCTGATTGCTGGCTGAAGAGGATTTAGCCCTCAGTGAAAAAACAGCGTTCAATGGACACTGAATACAGGTAATGCTAGAATGCACGTAATAAAAAAACAAGTTAGGGACCGCCATTCGGGGTTTACCTTGACGTGGTATGGTGGCTTATCAATTTTACGATCATAACTTTGTAACAAAATAACCCCTGTTTTGGGTGTATATGCATTAGCATTTATAATACTTATATATACTTTAAAGCCTTTAGAGTGTTCCCACAACCCCCCCTGTTTTATTATAAAATTGTAAAAAGTTGATAAGCCACCATACCAAGTCAAGGTAAACCCCACACGGTGGTCCCCTAACTTGTTTACCTGTGGTGAAAATATAAAAGGTCATATACCTCTCTGCGTAATAGCATTACAGCTAGTTTTTATCCTGTGGTGTAAGTGGTCCTGTACAGTTCAGTTTCTATAAAGTAATATACATGTATTGCATCAAACAAAAATAGAGACAGAGGCAGTCCATCTGTTTAATCCTATAGATGAAGCTTTGCCTGTTGTGGGAAAATATTAAAATTTCTTCAACCATGACTTTTCATTCGCCTTCTCATACAGCCAACAACCTAACAGTGCTTGTATTCTGCGGCAGTGGTTATGGAATATATGCAGTGACATCCATTAGCCCCTTGGCTTGTTCCCATAACTCCTGGAGGCAGATTTATCAATTTACCCATCTGTGGTCAGGTCTTTGGTTGCAGAAAAACAGAGTGCTTTCCTGAACTCACTACATTTTTCTGTTCGAGTTACTCTGGCTTGCTAGAGAATGACATCTAAAAAAAAAATAGGTTTATTTCCCACAAGTAATTTTTTGGAACTCGAGAAAATTCGTCAGCAAAGCTGCTGTAAAATGCCACATGCAGCATTACAAGTTTTATGAGTTTGTTAATCTACAATGTAGATTAATGCTTAAAAGCTTTTTATTTAAAGAAAAAAAGAACACAAAAACTAATTAAACAGACTGCAAGAATATGGACAAATTACATGGTCCCTGACTAGGTATGTTAGTAGCCATCTAACAAGTTCATTATACTGTTTGACAGGAAGTGCTAGCTCTCCAAGGATAAGAGATAATAGAACAAGCCAACCTTCTTCCTTCCTGGAACTATTTCCCTTTCACGCCTGCCAAAGAGAGTTCTGATCCTGTTCAGGCTTAAAGGAGAACTAGAACTTAGTTAAAGAAGTAGGCTAGAAATGTTGTACATTATGTTTCTGTACCAGCCCAAGGCAACCACAACCCTTTAGCAATAAAGACCTGTGTCTCCAAAGATGCCCCAGTAGCTCCCCGTCTTCTTTTCTGCTGATTCACTGATTCACATGCTCTGTGCTGCTGTCCCTTACTGAGATTAGGGACCCACTCACAATATACAGTGCAAAAACCAGTGCAACTAGCATCAGAATTTAATAATCAGCCCTGTAGAAACAACTCATTGAGCATGTGAGTGTCACAGACACTTTTCAAGATGGTGTCCTCCTGTGACAAGTTTGAAGTCCTGGATCATTGCCGCTATTGAGAAACTAAAACTTTAGGCTGGTGCAATAAATGAAGTATATAAAATATAGCATTTTTAGCCATATTCATTTTTAGAGTTCGGTTCTCCTAAGCTCTGCCGTCAGCCATATAAATACTAGAACATCAAATACTGTACATTATGCTTCACCCAAAATTCCCATTTTGCCGTTACCTAGATAACCTGAAAAAGATATCTCAAGAGATATAGCTTTGTCAAATGAATGTACCTATACCCAGGGAGCACAAGTTTGACTGGCCCAAATGCAAAGATCTGCTTGTTTGGCAATCAGATCTGGCTACCTACTATAGAAGTTTGAATTCATATTACTTACACATGAACAAATATAGGCAACAGTCCCATTAGCAATGTTTTATTGATAATGTATAGGAGAAAAAAACGACACCCTGCACCATAACAAGGTGCACTTGCATGATTCCTTTATGGGTATGCGGTACAGATATAAGTCTACTGCCTCTGACACCACCGCAGATATTGGATCACAGGGGCCTTGAGAAATAACACTGTCAAAACCTCACAATCTAATCCTATAAACCAATTGATTTGTCTTATTCCCTAAACAAAGAGATCATCAGAAAACCACATTGATTTGGTGCCATACACAAAGGAACAGTCTGTTAATCTGGTGGGGAAAATGCTTGTTACATCTTTCAAGCTATAGCGAAGAGCATAGCATTTAAATTCCCAGAGGAGTACAAGTTTTATCTCCTGCATTATACAAAAATTTGGAGCATAGTCTAAATCTGGACATTAGGTGGCAGATTTATCAAAACGCGAGTTCAGAGCTTAAATAAATATAAACTCACCCACAATCTGTGCATTCCAATGCGATTTTTAGAACTGTATCTATCAAATGGTGAGTTCTTACTTTCACCCACTGATGAATACAATTCTAAAAATCCCACAGGAATGAATAGAATGTGGGTGAGTTTATATTTATTTCAGCTCTGAACTCACATTGAGTTTTTAACCCGTGAAACACCCGCTATACCAATACCCCTACAACATATGGAAGTAGCCACTAGATCATTTTAACAGGTTAACTAAATAAAACTTAACAGCTGGTTCTATACCACGGAAATGTACAGGTATGGGACCTGTTATCCAGAATGCTCAGGACCTGAGGTTTTTCAGATAACAGATCTTTCCATAATTTGGATCTTCATAGGTCTACTATAAAATCGTGTAATCATTAAATAAACCCAACAGGCTGTCTTTGCTTCCAATAAGGATGAATTATATCTAAGTTGGGATCAAGTACAAGGTACGGTTTTATTATTATAGAGAACAGGGCAATTATTTAAAAAAATGTAGATTTGGATAAAATGGAGGTTGTGGGAGATGGCTCTTCTGTAATTTGGAGTTTTCTGAATAATGGGTGTCTGAATAATGGATCCTATACTTGCATTGGGTTTTTTCCACCTGATGGGCCACTCCACTGCATATGCCATGTTTATACTGCGCTAGGACATTAGTCAGCTGAAATGTGTTCATTTGTAACCAGACAGCAGCAACTGGTCAGACATCCACTAAGGAGACTGACTGAGGATCAAATAAATCTGATCTGCATATATTAAAGCTGAACATAAAGGGCAGAGACACCCGAGCAGATTCTGGGAGATTAGTCGCCCGGCGACAAATCTTTATCGCTGTACTGCAAGAGAACAAAGGGAAGGTAACCACATAGCAGCTCCCTAAGTCAATGGACAACCAATTATTTTACGATCGAGGTCTGTGCTGTGGTTTTTAAAAAAGCTGACCGCTGCATAAATACGCTAGCAGAAGTGCCATTGCCTAAACTTGAAACTGCTAAGCAGAAGTCTGATTTTTTTTAAAAACTGCAGTGCGGATCACGGCAAAAATGCTGCAGTAAAAAATATGTGCGTCCATAGTCTAAAACAAGATAACAGCTGCCTGGTGGATCTAAGAACAGCACTCAATAGTAAAATCCAGGTCCCACTGCAATACATTCAGTTACATTGAGTAGGAGAAACAACAGCCTGCCAGAAAGCAGTTCCATCTTAAAGTGCTGGCTCTTTCTGAAAGCACATGGCCAGGCAAAATGACCTGAGATGGCTGCCTACACACCAATATTACAACTAAAAAGAAATACACTTGCTGGCTCAGGAATTAAATTTTATATGGTAGAATGAAATATTTGCAGTGTAAACAGTGTAATTTATAAATAAAAACAACATCATAAAAACCATGAAAGAAAGCCCCATGGCAGAATTGTTAGCCAACTTGGTTATTTTTTAGCTGAACTGATTAGTCATCACTCTTAGTTGCTGGTCTTTGATTGACAATGACAAAGCCAATGTGGAATTTAAATCCACCCCTTTACTTACAAAGCCTATTAAATTTGTTCTATGAAGAAGTGAAAACACAAAGATAAGGCAGTCTCTAATCGGACGTTTATGCAAAGTACAATGATCAAGCAAGACCCTAAAGCAGGGATGTCCAAACTTTTTGCAACGAGGGCCGGATTTGGTGAGGTGAAAATGTGTGGGGGCCAGCCATTCAGAGCTGAACTCCAAGGACGACTTGCGCACTATTTGACCCGTGGAGTTCAGCCCTTAGCCTGAAATTCTATGAACCATTATTATTTAATTGGCATGCTGCTATTAATCAGCTGTGTGGGGCTATGGAGGGTACAATACATTTGCCCATATCCCCTCGTGTGTTGCCCTCATTCGTAATTAATGAGGAAAAAAACAATACTGAAGGCAAATTAATACATCTGAAGACCTGGAATCTAGGTGGAGACAAATACATTTTTAATCTGGCATTTTATCTAAAACTAAAGAAAAAAACAGGCAAAATGCTATGCAAATTGTCCCCTTTAAATAGACATTATTATTACTAACTGGGCAATGGGCAGAGTCCCCCGTCCTCCTATATCCTTTGTGACATGACGTTTCCTCGGGTACCGAGCATTTCAAGCTGGGCCGCATTCATATCCATCCTGCGCCGCAGTTTGGACACCCCTGCCCTAAAGTCAGAGGTAGTATTTTGATGAATGTACAGAACAATCCATGTTGTATAAATAGCAACTTTGTTGCCACTGCATCAAGTTCTTCTCCTAGTTTTAATAGGCATCAGAAACTGCCAATTCCCCTTTTCAAAATGGAGTGTGTCCTATACTTAAGTATACGGTTTTGAATTTGGTGCTCTGCTCAGTAGACACGAGTGATGCCCTCACCAGCAATGGGATTAAAGCACCATCTTGTCTAACGTGAGGAGAAGAAAAGGCAATTTTATCATAAAAATGGTAGTGTAAAAAGAATGCATATTACAAAGTTGCCTTACTTAATGAATTAATTATCACAACTGTCAAACTTTTTTTCCCCTCGAAGATACATTAGGGATACAAGTCTTCCTGACTGAGGGTATACTCAGACTCAGATTAAAACACAGTCAGGAACAAACCAAGTTTTTCTTTAAACCCTTCCATATTTTCCAGGTCATGCCTTTGCAACCAGACTTATAGATTGTTTATATATAACAAGGGTAAATACGTAACCATATATTTAGGTGTATACTGTAGATTACACTAGTGTAGGCATGACATAAGCAATAATTAGCTATGCAATATAATAGATTGTAAAGGCTAAGGAGCCCATTTATCAACAAATGAGCCGAAAGATAAAATCCCCAGCTTTTAGATTTTTTTTAGAAGTTTTGTGATTTTTTTTTCTCCGTATAATAAATTACGATTTTTTTGTGGCTTAGAGTTATCAGTATAATCAAGGATACTGTATAAGAGATAAAATATGCAGTTCATGAAAGCAAACAAAATACAAACGTTAATAAGTCAGACCCGTAATCTAGCCACCTTGATTTTTCCTAATCTAGAGTTTCGTTTTAAACTATTTTGTACAAGTCTGGTTGTACCCCATCGTGTTTTTTTTTTTTTTTTACTGAAATTGATGAAGAAACTGTGAATTAACCAGGATACAAACGGTTCATATTTAAAACTGATAATAATGTAAATTATTGTGTAAAATAGTGATGGTCTGGAGATGTGTAAGTGGGACCTTCGGGGTGGGGGCGGCATGACATCCCTCTGGTATATAGACTAGATCTTGTTGAAAGTCAGCATGTTTGAAACACAGCCAACTGGTGAGGGTTCTATTGCACTTGGACATTATATAAAAGCAAAAAATGTGTATCATGAAAGGTTTCAGAGACACGCTTTTATATAGCAATGAGTAAAGTAGCTTATGTAGTAGAGATCTGCGTAATTACTGAAACCCAAAAAAAAAAAAAACGTTCCCCCCAGCTAAATAAAATGGGATCGCTGTATTAAGTAACTACATTCTTGAAGCTCAAGTTACAAGACTTTATGAGCTTTCCAAGGAACAGGCATTCAAGTTAGTGTAAGACTTATACACACAGTCCTGCTCACCCTAAAGGGACACCTGCCAATAATAGTGCAAGTCAGAATGTTTGACTCTTGTATGAGACAATCAGATTTCCCAAATGTCTTTCCTTCCTATTGAAGGGGCAATTCAACAACAAATATATTGGTTTGGGAACAGACACATTACCTGTCGAAAAGCCCTGCCTTATTTAACACAGTTCCATGGCACAAACCACACGAGTTCCTTCTATATGAATCACTCATACACTTCCAACAAAGCACTGCCTATATGTAATTATATATATTAGGAATGTGAAATACAGTACAGCTAAATACTGAAATAACACCCAAGCATGTTGCTGGAACCATCAGACCTCACAAGTCACAAAGACTATAATCTGACAAATTCCAAATCTGCATTTTGAAACCAGTGAGTACAACAGTTTATTTGAATATCAGATGTGAGCCATTTTGTTAGAGCTTCTTCTGCGTTTCAAAAATGTATTTAGTCTTTATACATTTAATTCACTGCCATCATGTTGTTTGTTTATTCCCCTGTATGTCTGTTTAATCCAATACCTGCGGTATATTATATAGCTATTTGTAAATTCCTCAAATGCATCAAATTGATGTGAACCAGTGTACATATTTGCTAATTTACATTAGCAAAATACTGTAAATAATGGTCAGAAACTGATCAGTAGATGTTGTTACAAATTTAATTCACATGTACATGTCCCTAAATACCTTTTATTAAAAAGAAAATAATTCAATCAATTTCAAATGCACTTTTTGTAAAGGTTCACTTGAGGCTCAGTGCACATATGAAAAATCCCCATATTCCTTTGGGCCACAAAATGTCACTGCTTGAGTGTCTGCCTTCAGACAAAGAGCTTTCACAACCCAACAGAGCTAGAGGATGAAATATTGAGTAAGTGTTGAAGCATGAGTACAGAAGAAATGGCACACCTGGCTTTGTTGCTCATTTGACATTCATAAAGCTTTTTCAGTTTTAAATGTGTGGGCCATTCTGACACTGAAAATTTGCTCTTCATTTTCTTGCTGGTGGCGATTCAATGTTTCGTGCTCATTTACATTTGTAAGCAGGCCCGGAATGTCAATCTGTGGGTTCTGGCAAATGCCTTAGGGGCTGCTGTAAGATACCATGGAAAGTCACTATTTAGTGGGTTTGTGGGGGGCTGTTTGGGCCTCTCTGTAATTGGAATTCCAGGGCCTGTTTTGGCTACCAGTCCAGACCTGCTCTGCAGGGAAAGGATCATACTTTCGAACTGCACCTCACTTCCCAGCCATGTAGAACTCAAGCGACTTTGTTTGTTTCCCTGTAGAGCAGTCGGCGACTGTGTAGAGATTTATATTGGATTTTATTTTTGCCTTTACATCCCCTTTATGTTTCCAATTCCTGTGGATGGGACAAAGATCACGGAGCCAGATTTAAACAGATAAACTGGGTCTCTCATTGAAGGATTATTTTGCTGCAGTCACTGGTTGTGCAGAGTTGGAGAAAGTTTGTATTAAACAATACAAAAACTATAAAATCCACATTAGATTATATGACAACACAGGACCCAGTTTATGTTCTGATAATTTATGACAATCCTTAAGCTTAGCCTCCCAACAGAAGCACAGACAACACTGAGCATGTGCATGGTCTTGCCAATATGTTTAACATACAGCAGTTACAAGATGGTGACCCCCCTGTGACCAACTTTTAAAAGCATAAATCATTTGTTTTATTAGGCTTGTGGTGCAGGAAGTTCAGGTTTATGTTTAGTACAAAATACAGCATTTATAGAATTATTATATTTTAGACTTTAGTTCTACTTTAAGTTATTTGTATATATATATAATGCTATTGAAAGCAGTGTTTGTCCCTTTCAATGCTCTGCCCTGGTGGCTGAGACAAGACAAGGCAGCTGAATAACAGACCTGTCTTTGCTGGGGAACCAAGTCTACTGCAACATTATTTAAAAAGTTGCAAACAAGACTTAAGAAAATGCTGCTTTCAATAGCAAATGTTTTTTTACAAATAACTTTAAAACCACTGATATTTTTTTAATACAGATATACTGGAAAGTTGCCTTAAATGATATTTTCTTTTAGTAGATAATTTTTATTTTGGGGTTGACTTGCCCTTCAAGACATACAGGGGCATCAATTTCTAATAAGCACAAAAACATTAAAATTAAACACATGGGTAACATTTCCTTACAACATTTTCCCAGAACATGCTACACACCCATTAATCATAATTTGTATACTAAGAGAGTTCATCAATCATCACATATTCAGATGTTGTTTGAAGCTCAGAAGTACTAATAATTGGCTTTTTGTGACATATGTGCATTATTTCAAAGCCTTTGTGAATTACACATCACTGGAGACAGGCCATGGCTAATTCTCAGTTCAGCAATTCTCTTTCCCGGACACTAAATCAACTGCATGACAGTATCTAGTTACCTCAAATTCAGCTTTTCAATTGTTTTGTTTTTGGAAAGGCCTTTGCAGGAAGAGTGAAAGAAAACCCCACTAATGACTAACATTAGCAGAAGTAAGGGAACACAGAGCACAAGCAAGGGCCATTTGATATAAAAATGCTTTCACTTGCTGTAGGTGGACCTAGACAAAGAATGTCAAGAAATCCATCTCTGCCCATCGATAGTTTCGGAATCGGAAACCCGAATTCCAGAAAGCTCCAAATTATGGAGTGTCTCAAATAGGTATCCATTTTAATCAAAATGATTTCCCTTTTCTCTGCAATAATAAAACAGTACCTTGTACTTGATCCCAACTGAGATATAATTAGTGCTTAGTGGAAGCAAAAACCAGCCTATTGGGTTTATTTAATGCTTATATTATTTTCTAGCAAACCTAAGGTATAAAGATCCAAATTACGGAAAGATCAGTTAGCCGAAAAACCTCAGGCCACAAGTATTTTGGATAGCAGGTTCCATACTTATACATACCAAGGTGTGTGATATGAGTAGCATTTGTGGAAACTTCAAGGTGCTGCCTGGAATAGGAAGAAAAACCCCAACAAAATTTTACCTACAAAATAAAGATGTAATGGCATACCTTCAAAGCCTTCCTCGTCAAGCATCAGCGTGTAATCTTCAGGTGTTTCGGTCAAGCTAAAGAACTTGCATCTAGCAAATAAAGAGAGACAATCATATTGGAATGAAAAGTCCAGCTTGGTTGGCTCTACAGATAAGCAAAAGATGCTGTGTGACCAGATTGTGATTACGGCAGAAACAGATCATATATACAGCCCTACTGAGTATCTTTCCAGGAGGATTTCTGCAAAGATTTCAGGTGCTAAGTGCATTCCCACAAGGATCCCAACTCGGTATATTAGTCAATTAGTCTACTGCTACTTGTTGTGATCACTGCCATCCATGGATCGCCTGCAACTGACATAAAATGGGTGCTGAAATGCACTACCATATTTTCTGGAACCCTTGACATACCTTATGTTTGCAGAAATATCTTGTGCCACCACTATTACAGGGCCTCACACAGCTCAAAGCCATTGTGTTCAGGTAACAGAATGATTTGTGGCAGAGGAAGGAACACACAACAAAAGAATAGGGCTATCTGGCACTCAGGAGAATCCACAGGGTCAACATGAAGATGTATTTATAAATAAAGATTTAACTTTTTAACTTATACTATAGATCCTGTGGATTCCTCTGAGTGCGGATAGCACTGTTCTTTTGCCGTGTGTTTCAGATTGTCGCTCCCTGACGCTGGGGGTCTGTGGCTGCTGCACCTGGACCACACAATCAACTTGGTGAGCTATTCATACTGTTATTCTGGAGCACTGTATACATTCTTTTCATTGTAAGAGGAAGAACAGCCACATCCCCTGATAGCAGTGATATAGTTAAAGGAACAGCAACACCAAAAAATAAAATTGTTTTGAAGTCATTAAAATATCATGTACTGTTATCCTGCACTGGTAAAATTAATGCGTGCTTCAGAAAGACTACTATAGTTTATATGAGTAGGTTACAGTGTTGCCGTGGGGGCAGCCATTCAAAGCACAAGCACTCTTATCGCCTGCAGGGGTGATTCTGATAATATTGCCGCCTGAGGCGGCCTTCAATATGCCGCCCCCCACCCCCTTCCCCACGGCGCTCAATTTTTCAGCGCCATACAAGGGTAAGGGAGGTCCATGGCGCTAGTGCACTCTGCACTAGAAGAGCCGAATTTCCAGGTTGAAAACTGGAAATTCGGCTCTTCGTTACCAGGAGCAGCTTTTTTGCCGCCCCTGGTAACCAGGGGGGCGCTGCCGCCTGAGGCGAGTGCCTCAACTCACCTCATTGGCAGAGCGCCCCTGATCGCCTGTACTCTATTACAGAGCTTATCGGTTATCTGCTAAGTAACCTGTACCTTTTCTGCTTTTTCAGCTTGAATGGCTGCCCTCATGGCAACACAGCAGCCTACTCGTATAAACTATAGTAGTCTATAGTAGCAAACACATAACATTTACAATGCAGGGTAACAGTATGTGATCATTTTTATTAATTTAAAACACATTTGGTTTTTGGTTTTATTGTTCCTTTAACCACTAAGCCAGTAAATAAAACTGCCATGGAAAAAAATGTTACTTATCACATGGGACAGCGACATATGGAACATAGCTCTGTGATACAGGGAAGACTTCCCAACTTAAGATAACTTGGGGTTAATTATTGATCAAACACAGTGCTACTGGCCTTGGTGGTATCATTAGAGTTTAGCACTTAGTCTGCTTTAACACCACTTCATATCTAGCCCTGAGTGGGCTCACTTTACACCAAGGGAAATCTATAGCCAGAAGAGAGTGTGCTTATTCTGTTTCCATAGAGCAGGCTCAATTGTAATATACATTAGTTTTCTGTACTATCTCTATATAATAGAGAATCTTGTTGTCTACTGCAAGTTAAAACAAGCAACAAGTAGTGGCAGGAGCACAGACTCATTTCCTAATGGCTGCTGCTCTGCTCAGTGGATTACAAGCGTCACTAGCCCTCAAGCAAGCATGTCTTTCTTGTTTTAACATGACAGCATGAGTGGTTCTCTTTTTTTTTTTTTAAATGAATGTGGCTACAGGTATTGGATATTTTATGTGGAAACCCAGTATCCAGAAAGGTCAGACATACAGAACTTCCATTCCTCATGATGTCCACTTTAAACAAGCCATTGTACATTTTGATGGATTCATTTTTCTCTGTAATAATAAAACAATACAATAGCTTGTAGGATCAGTCATCAGGAAACCCATTCTCCAAAAAGTTCCGGATTACGGAAAGACCATCTCCCATCGACTCCATTATTATTATTATTATTAACGTGCATTTATATAGCGCCAACATATTTCGTAGCGCTGATTATATGGTAAATAAAGTACCTGCTCTTGTAAAATATAAGGATATTATAAGTTACTGAGGAATTCCATGACCATATATACAGGTCATAAAACTCCATGGTGACTTCTAATATCTTAAAATTTTGCAACCAATTATAACCAATGACATCACTAAGCGCCATTTAGAAGGATGTTATTTACAGGATACTCAGGACTCTTGTCTATTATAATGAAAAACACAGTTTTATAAATGATTTCCTCTTTCTCTCTAATAATGAAACAGTACTTTGTACTTGATCACAACCAATTTTTTTGGGTTTATTTTATTTTTGATTTTTTAGTTGGCTTTAAGTATGGAGATCCAAATTACATAAAGACCCCTAATCTGGAAAACCCCAGGTCCCAGGCATTATGGATAACAGGTCACATACCTGTACTTGACCCTAACCAAGCTGTATAAATCAATAATGGAGGCAAAACAATCCCATTCAGTTTTAATAGCAGTAAGGGTAGAACTACACGGCAGATTCTGACTCAATTTCGGCGGATCCAACGATGGCCGACAAAACAGGAATGTTAAGTAGGATGAGACGGAAATACAGTATTTAATAGAAAGTTGGATGGTGTTGCAGCTTTGATCTGACGCGACTGTAGGATGTATAAACAGTTTGGAGTGTTTGCTTCCGACAGTCACGTCAGATCAACGCTGCAACACCATCCAACTTTCTATTAGGGCTCTTACACAAGAGCGTTCCGTTTTGCTGCGTTCAGCTGCAGGGAAGCGCAGGTATAGATGCACTCAATGCTTTTCAATGGGGCTGTACTCAACCAAGCGCATGTAGGTGCCAAACGCAGGAAAAATGAAGCATGTTGCATCTCAACCTGCGTTTGGCGCCTACATGCGTTCATGTGAGTACAGCCCCATTGAAAAGCATTGAGTGAGTCTTTACCTGCAAACCCCCTGTGGCTGAACACAGCAAAATGGAATTCAGGGGTGCGCAGGTAAAAACGCTTGTGTGTAAGAGCCATTACTTACCCTATTTCCGTTGCGGCCATTTTGTCGCCAAGCGTCAGAATCTGCCATGTACTTCTACCCTAAGGTATGATGACCCAAGTAACAGACATACCCTTTACCCAGCTCTCCAGTTTGCAACTTCAGCAGTGTGGTTGCTGGGGTCCAAATTACCCTAGCAACCATGCACTTATTTGAATAAGAGACTGGAATATGAATAGGAGATGGGCTGGATAGAAAGATGAGTAATAAAAAGTAGCAATAACAATAAATGTGTATCCTTACAGAGCATTTGTTTTTTAGATGAGGTCAGTGACCCTCCATTTGAAAGCTGGAAAGAGTCAGAAGAAAAAGGCAAACAATTAAAAAAAAAACTATAGAAAATAAATAATAAATTGGAGATTCTTGTGATTTGCCATTCTATAACATACTAAAAGTTAAAGGGATACGGTCATGGGAAATATTTTTTTTCAAAACACATCAGTTAATAGTGCTGCTGCAGCAGAATTCTGCACTGAAACCCTAAAGAGCAAACAGGTTTTTTTATATTTCATTTTGAAATATGACATGGGGCTAGACATATTGTCAATTTCCCAGCTGCCCCAAGTCATGTGACTCGTGCTCTGATAAACTTCAATCACTCTTTACTGCAAGTTGGAGTGATATAACCAGATAGCAGCTCCCTAACACAAGATAAAAGCTGCCTGGTAGATCTAAGACAAACAAGAAAAAGTTGTGCTCACCACTAATTTTTAAAACCATTAGGCGGGGGTGCAATGAGGCTGTGACCACAAAATACATATAGACAAATGCAAGAGGTCCTCTGCACTCAACCCATTATCAATATATTTAAGACATTGAGACATTCTGTGCATACAGCTACTAAAAAATGCCTTACCCTTTAAACAACAGGGATTGTTTGTCCATATATTGCAATATATTTAAGCTGGCCAACTACGTCAAAGTCATCCCATATCAGGCCAGTCCTACGCTCAATTTTCATCTGATTCATTAAGAATTCCATTACTTCATTAAACATTTTATTTAAAGGGTAAGGCATTTTTTAGTAGCTGTATGCACAGAATGTCTCAATGTCTTAAATATATTGATAATGGGTTGAGTGCAGAGGACCTCTTGCATTTGTCTGGTAGATCTAAGAACAGCACTCAATAGTAAAAATCCATGTTCCACTGTGACTCCTTCGGTTACATGGAGAAAGAAAAACAACAGCCTGCCAGAAAGCAGTTCCCTCCTAAAGTGCTGGCACAAGTCACATGACCAGGGGCAGCTGGGAAATTGACAAAATGTTTAGCTCCATATCAGATTTCAAAATTGAATAGAAAAAATATCTATTTGCGCTTTTGAGAAATGGATTCCAGTGCAGAAGTCTGCTGGAGCAGCACTAACTTTTGCGTTTTGAAAAAATGTTTTCCCATGACAGAATCCCTTTAACTAGAAGGAAATGCTCTCTGTTTTTTGGGGTAATAAGAAATGTGTTTATAAATCATCATTCCCTTAGAGAATTCCATAACTCTAGTACAGTGCCCATGATGCAACAAATACACTAGACGAAGTCATGGGCTTGTACATTAATGGGAGATCTGCAATCCAAGAACAGAGCAAGCAACAAGAACCACACAGTGCAAGTGAGTGCTGCAAATAACAGAGTGGTCCCAGTTGATAGAACACTATCTCACAGCAGATGACTGTCGGGAAACTGCCAATCCCTGACTATACTGCCTGCACTGTACAATTCATCAGTTAAGCAGAGTGTTGTTCAACTACAACCTCCTGCAATGCTAATACACGTCCACAAGTCCAGTGGGTGTTGCTAGGAATCGGAGTGCAGCAGCAATAGGGCTACGTTAATCACAATGACATGAGAGAACGCATAGGAGACACCTGCGCAAAGCTGTGCAGTAACCAGTAGCAACCACTACAGCCGCTAGCGGTGACGCAAACAATAAGCAAGTGCAGCCCCACATGGTTCCAGTGAGTGTGAGGAGACACAGCAGCCAGCACTCTCACTAGAGGAAGGTCGGACACTTAACAACAACGTGTAAATAATAAAGTACAGCGCGGCTCCTGCTCTCGCTTTCATATACACATATGTATCTTTATACAGCTGGTGCTGCCAGTGTGTCCAGAAGCAGCATTGGCTCTGTCCCGTGTGCTCTGAACATACCTGCTGCGCTGCCTCAGGAACAGCAGTTTGACCAGCGGGTGTGTGTAGAACCACAGGCCGGACTTGTCGATGCTAGTTACTCGCACCCGATGTTCCAGCAGCTGTAGATCCATCGCGCGGACATTCAGCTGAGAAACGGCGCGTGCTCTCTGGGGCGTGGCTTTGCTAGGAGAGGCTGTGCCAATTCGGCGGCGTGGGCGGGGCTCATAGTGACACATGGGAAGCAGCGACACAGACCCGCCTCCTGCTTTAGTGTGAGAGTCCTGGTTGGATGGTGGCGCTGACTGAGGTAGAGCGCGCGTTTTATTTTCCTTATCCAGCTCTGTGCTTCTCTGGTACTGCCACTGGTCGGCGGAGTTTACCTTTTACGTATCACATGTACAGCGAAACAGCTGCCACGGAATGGAGGGGAGCTCCAAAGGCCCAAAATGGAAAGCGAGCTTGGCACCAGTGACTGTGTGCTGCCTGCGACGGCTTTGAAGTTGATTTCTTACGACTGCCTTGAAGTGTTTGTACTTACAGTCAGTGAATAAGTACTTGAGGTTTCCCTGCCCAGAATGCATAAGTAACTAATTCAATGTAAATGACTTTGGGACACTGATTGAAAACTTTATAAAACCTCAGTTTTACATACCCATACCTCCCGACATTTTGGAAGTAAAAAGAGGGACACAAAATTATTTTCGCACCTAGTGTGGCTAAATTTGGTGGCCACGCCCATTTTGGTGGCCACACCCCCTGATTACCTTGGTCATTTTACAAAATTTGGCAGGTTATAAAAGTTTGAAAATATTTCTCCTTATCTAAACGTATCTGATTTGCACCTGTTAGCTGTTCTGGGCTCTCTGTCAAAAGCCAATTAAGTTAGAATCTTTGTTTCTTTTTCTGGCTGTTCAGTGCAGAGAAAACAGGAACTTTCCAGCACAAATGAGGGACTGCAGGTTGAGCTGTCAAAAGAGGGACTGCCCCTCTGAAAAAGAGACAGTTGGGAGGTATGCATACCCAGACTTTAAGTTTTCCCACGTTTTAAGCTAATGGCAGGCATAGCAGATCTCCACCAGTAAATAATTTCTTGGATGTGCCCATATACATTATATAGGCCAGGGTTAGGGTTGCCACCCTTTATAGTTATCTTTTTTTCCTTTGGGATCAACCTTCATTTTTAGTGGCCAGGTGGCAACCCTAGCCGGGGTGCAGGCCCTTACCCCTTTAAAACCAACAGATATTGAATACACAGCCTGCATGGCTAATTAGCAATTCGTTTAGATGCATGGTCACACATAAATCAGTTCAGTCTGCAGCATGCAACTAAATGAATTGCTAATTAGCCATGCAGGCCCATGGATTCCATATAGGGTTGCCACCTGGCCGGTATTTTACCGGCCTGACCGGTATTTTTGATGGTTGATCCCAATGTTATTAATAGGAAAAAAAGATAAATATATAGGAAGGCCGGTATTTTTTTCAAGAAAAGGTGGCAACCCTAATTCCATATGTGTTCAGTTTTAAAGGGGTAGGGTTGCCACCAAGCCGGTATTATGGGGGCCCAGCAAAAACATATTTTAGGCCCTCTTCCCCTACACAGAACTACTTGTCTGTTTCCAATAATAGGACACATAAAGGGCGTTTTATTTAAGTTTTTTATTGTTTCAGCACAAGCCTTTGATTAGAGATAATGTGCAGTGATACACTGCTAAGACTCATTCACAGAATCAGGAAATCATTTATCACCGGACTGTATGCAGCCCTAAAGCTGATGTGCCCAGAATATAATATCAATTGCTCATTGACCCCACTGCCTTTTGCTGATGGGCATGGATACAATAAAAAACAAGTTGTCCACAGCCACACTTTTGATCCCAACCCTATGTCTGGACTAGGGTTGCCACCTTTTGTGCAAAAAAATACCGGCCTTCCTATATGTTTATCTTTTTCCCTATTAATAACATTGGACTCAACAATCGTTTTTACCGGCTAGGCAGGCAAAATACCGGCCAGGTGGCAAACCTAGTCTGGACAGAGATTCAAAATATGTTTGTTTACAGTAGTGCCACTGGCATTTGTCAGAATATCCAGATTGGAATGGACCTGCCCTATCCCCATGAGCAGGTGAAGTTGGTGGAGTACAATAACCACCATTCATTTATCATTATTTATTTTACAATTTCTATGTTCCTTCAAAATGGAGAAGTCCATATGATATAGCAAGTCTAGACCAATTCTTGTTGAGCTCCAGTTCTCCTTTAATACCACAGAGTACAATTACATTCATAGTAACCTAGAACTTGTAGTATGCTCTGAAAAAGCATTAGAGTTAAATATGTTGCACTAAACTATGCTGACAGCTATAGACAGATGAATTGAGGAAAGAGATGTTTTTAAACTATATTTGAAGAGTGAGATTGATCCTGAGCTGTGGAGAATCTAAGCAGCCTAACTGCTAATTGATCAGAGGAAGAAGAAACACCACATCTGCAATACCTCCAATTTGTCTCAGGACTTGACTAGAGCTAATTTCGCTATTCTAATTTTACCTGGCATTTTACCGGCCTGACCAACACAATGCTTGATTATTAATAGGGAAGCAAGATAAAATAATAGTCAGGCTGTTTTATCCAGAAAAAGACCCCCATTTCCTTCTGTAGCATAAAGGATATGTTTAGCCACATTGTAGATGGATTAATGGGGCTGCATGTTTTGTGCCTTTGGCAAACTATTGCCAGATAATCACAGTACATTATTGTCAGATAATTGCAATTCAACTCCAAAGTAATCAATTGAACAGTGTCTGCAGTATAAAATACTGTTTGCTAATCATAGACCATACATTTCTGAAGGTGATAGCACTACACATACAAACACTTGTGCCTGAAGCATGTTGCCCTTTCCCTACCGCTTGTAACCTGTCTCCAAAAAAAGTGTGATGAGTCCAAAAGCATCTCTGTAACTGGAGCCATTATGTGGTTTCTGAAGCCCTTTGTACTGGCTGCCACAGATAATTGAGCACTGTGAATAAAGCACTAACTGCAGTGGAGCTTGGCTGGCATTTGCACACATGGCTTTAATCTCAGGAGAAATGGAAAGAATGTCTGAATGCTTTCTCTCAGTGCTAGGCTTATAAAATAATGTTAGATGGTCAAGTACTGAGTGATGCCATCACACATTTATGACAGTTTTTGCCAAATTGCCAATCTTATGATCTTACTGAAGTCAGCCTGCCTGAACTAAAAATCCATTTTTTTTCATGCAACCCAGAGGTAAATTGCCACCTCACCATGGCGGCAGATGTTACCTACATTCCACTCCTGATGAAGAGAGCGTGAAAGCCCCCCGAAACGTTGATGCACATGAGGTGGCAACAAAGAAAAGGGGCAAGCTCCCCACAGCGACAATACTGGTGTAGTGAGACTCTTTTCCTATATATAATTACATGTGATTGACGTGCGAAGACCCTTTAGAGAGATCAGCACCACCAAACAGGGATCATAGGAGAGGCAAAGAGGTGCGGCCATTTACAATTTTGGACCAACATTCCACAGCCCATTTGCATCTTTCTGGACAGGGCCACTGTTGTGTTTGGTAGCCGAGGATGAGGAGAGTAGAACAGTGCTTTATTAGCAGGTTCATGCAGCCATTACATAACAGCAGTAAGTCTTACTTTCACTTTCAAGCTGTACAGAATGTCCTGTGTATGCACAGTGACACCTGCAGGCCATTTGTATAAACAACACATATTCCCCCTATAGTAGGAAAGCATTTGGACAAATATATAAACAGTAACAATTAAACAGTATGTTTCTTAAAGCAATATATACATTCTTCACATGACATAGCCCTTGGTCCATGCAGGTAGTTTTCTGATTCTCTCAGTATGCCTTATAGGTTCACTTCCTTCAGGCCTATTGCGCTTGGCATTAGGGGTAGGAAAATGTTCTTAATCAAATGGAACACCTGCAAAGTCATATCTAGCAGGGGCAAGACGACTTGCATTCCATATGCGTCCATCAGACAGTTCATATGTGTATGGTCCTCGCTGGCGTCTCACTTCAAGTGGTGTAGTAAATTTAGTTTGTCCTTGTTTCAGTATTCCTGGTTTCTTAATTCTGACTAAAGATCCAGTCTGAAAGTGCACTTCTCTTGCACCACGGTTTCTATCAGTATAAGCCTTGCATTTGGCTTGGTGATGTTTCACAATGTCAGCAGTAGATGATTTTGTAGGAATAGTCTTTGGTGGAAGTTTAGACACAGGCTGTGTGGCAGGAACTGGTGCTGTAGTAATAAGACCATCAACTAATTGTAGGTTTAATGCAGCAAAGAGATCCCTTCCAAGTATAGCAGTACCTTTATTCACAATGTAAAAGTCACATTTTACAGTATTTGATTCAAATTGTACAGTCACTGGCAAGCAACCAAGCACAGGGATTGGATCCTTTAAGTAACTGACCAGTCTCAGGGCAGGTGCAACAAGTGTATCTTTTGCAAAGTATTTCAAGAAAATATCCTTTGGTAGTATAGAAACAGCTGAACCTGTATCAAGCGTCAGGTTAATGGAGTGTCCCTTTTCAACAGAAGCAGTACTGACACTGACAGTGCATATAAACTTGTCTGGAATAAATGTACCAGCTTTATCCACACTTAATACTGTAACATTTGTAGTAGTAAGTTCATGAACATATTTAGTAGAACTACGGCAGACCGTAGCAAAGTGACCTGGCTTTAAACATTTGCGGCACTGTATAGCTTTGGCAGGACATTTAGCATAGTTTGCAAGGTGTTGTGTTGAACCACAGCGAAAGCAGTATTTTTTATTTGTATTTGCTACACAATTTTGCAGTGAATCCCTTTCCTTAGCACTGTATTTTTCCTGTGACTGCGCATTATTAGGCCACAGTTTTGAATTCACAATCTGTACATTCCCAGCAGTTCCCTGACTGAGAGTTTTAGCCTCTGCCACAGCTTTTTCAATTTGGCTAGCAACTGTAATAGCCCTTTCAAGGGTTAAATCTTGCTCTAGGAGCAGTCTCTCTCTAATACGTGGTGAGTTTGTTTTTTCCACTATTTGGTCTCTTAGCATTTCATCTGTTAGATTCCCAAACTCACAGGTAACAACCAGCTCTCAAAGCTGCTACAAAATGTTCTGTGGATTCACCATTACGCTGTCCACATTGGCGGGATTTATATCTTTCAGCAACCACATTTACTTTTGGCACAAAAAAGTTCTTTATAGCAGTAAGAGCAGTTTCATAAGTATCATCAGGTAATGGTAATGTATAGAATATACGCTGTCCCTCTGCTCCCAGGTAGTGAATAAGTAAAGCACGCTTTCTAGCTGCAGAAATCTCCCCTTGGTCAGAGGCAATAATGTAATTATCAAACATATGGATCTAAGCAGTAAAAGGTATGGTAGGCTCACCAGGGTTTGGTAGAAAAGGTGCAGGCTGCTGCAGAGGTAGAAGAGACATCCTTGTCGCCATTTGTTGTGTTTGGTAGCCGAGGATGATGAGAGTAGAACAGTGCTTTATTGCCAGGTTCATGCAGCCATTACATAACAGCAGTAAGTCTTACTTTCACTTTCAAGCTGTACAGAATGTCCTGTGTATGCACAGTGACACCTGCAGGCCATTTGTATAAACACCACAGCCACCATCAGGGGGATACTGCTGTACTGGTGCAGTGCAGTTTCGATAAATAACCTACTTACTCTTTTGTGGCCACCATCATTTTCTGTTCAATTTCGTTCAATTACGCATTTCCTTCTCCAAGAGCACTCATAGGTGCACGAAATGCATAAGGAGATTGTATTCATAATGTTTTCTTTGTTTTGTTTTCGATGTATTTTTTGGTAACCTATGTGGGTTTTTCTGGATCTCTGATTTTGATAAGGATCCAAATATGTGACTGAAACGTTGATTTTGCACAGTAAAAAAGATTTTTTAAGCCACTTCTGTGAGTCATTAATGTGGATGCCATTTCTGGTACATAAATGAATTTTTCTCTCCTTGCTGTTTTTTTGTAAGTTATTGATTTCAACTTTGTTTCACTGCGACATCCGTACAATTTATACAGATATGAAAGGTACTGCCCATAATATTTCTCACATAATAAGGAAAAAAATAAAATGCTGGCTACACCAGAGATTCATACTGAAAATCAAATTAGCAGAAGCGGTCCGTTGCTGAGCTCACCCGCATAAGCTTGTTTGTTCCTGTGCTGCCGATACGTAATGCCGGATGCTACACGCCGGCTCCTCGTGCTGCACAAAAGTTTCCGTATCTTCGGCGCTTTCAAGGAAAATTAACACGCTTGTGGTTCCAATATCTCCATGGCTTTATTAAAGGCACACACAGTGTATGAAACAGTGGACATCCCTGCACAAAGTGACTTACGCGTTTCTTGCCGACCTAGCGGCACTTCCTCAGAGACACCAGAGTTTTTGAGCAATGTTTTATGGAACATTAATATAAAGTGGTTAAAACTGAAGCCCCCACCTGCTTCCCATTTATATATGTAGAGAACCTGCAGTCATGTATGACACCGGTAGGAGACAGGTTTGAATAAGGAACACTTGCCTTGGTATTCCTAAGATATCCCTTCACGTGGATTGGAAAAAAACAAAATTGGTATAATCTGTGGAGAGCTCTGCAGCATACATTGGTGATATCTAAAGAATGATAATAATAAAATTCTGTTTCTCTCATTTATATAAGGAGGACAATGGCTGTGAAAACGTGTATTATATTAGCCTAAAGTTATTGTCACATAGGGTGTTTTGAAGCCATCTCTTACCAGAGACATCAGTAGACAGCTTTGCTTCCTGTTACTGTCAATGAGACAGTATTGTGTCATGTGAAATTTAATTACCACAACAAACAGCAGCAATTACAGGACCAAGTATGACATAAGCTGCAAGAGATTTGTGTCACCACAGTTAGTGCAAAACAATGTGCTGTCTTGGACCTTGAATGTAGGCTTTTATTATCTTGTACAGGGAGATTAGCTGGCTAGTGATAGATTTCTTTATTTACTACTGGGGTTAAAGGACCAGTAACATAAAAATTTTGATCCATCGTGTGGCGCTTGCCTTCCTTATAGGAGATATCCAGGGAGGAGATATTGAGCGCAACACAATGGATTATCGCCCTGTCGCCTTTTCTGAAGAGGAGCGGACTCAAAGTTTCTGTACATTATTTCTAAATAAAGACTTGGTGATTTAAAAGTTTTATTTGTCTTGTTTTTTTTTTATATGTATACTAAAGAATTAAAAAAATAAAAATGTTACTGGTCCTTTAAAGGAGTGGTTCACCTTTTTCATTTTAGGTATGTTGTAGACCAGCCAATTCTAACCAACTTTTCAGTTGGTCTTCAGGAATAATTTTTTGCTTCTTCTGATTTTTTCCAGCTTTCAAAAGGGGTTGGGGGTCACTGATTCCATCTAAAAAAAAAAAAAAGGTTCCGTAGGGCTTCAAATGTATTGTTATTGCTATTTCTTATTACTCACCTTTCTATTCAGACCCTCTCCTATTCATATTCCAGTCTCCTTTTCAAATCAATGCATGGTTGCTAGGCACATTTATTATTAAAATGTATTTATAGAGCGCCAACATATGAGCGCATTTGGACCCTAGCAACCAGATTGCTAAAATTGCAAACTGGAGAGCTGCTGAATAAAAAGCCAAATAACTCAAAAACCATAAATAATAAAAAATGAAAACCAACTGCAAATTGACGCAGAATATCACGCTCTACATCAGCGGTGCGAAGGACTTCGGTCGCGGTCTATCTCTGTCATTTTCCTGGTAGACCGCAACCTACCCGATGATTTAAATGGCACTGCCTAGTTGTGATGTCAAAAGTCGAGATGAGACTTCAAATGCAAATCCATACTGCTCCAAAGCCCAGCAGCCACCATCTTTATTTTACTGAGGAGAAGGGTCACGGAAGGGAATGAAAGGAATGAAAGGCAGGCTACAGGCACAGGGAAGGAGGGCGGGCTGTAACAAGGACGGACACAGAGGGGAAGGGCTGTAACAAGGACAGACACAGAGGGGAAGGAAGGGCTGTAACAAGGACAGACACAGAGGGGAAGGAAGGGCTGTAACAAAAAGACACAGAGGGGAAGGAAGGGCTGTAACAAGGGCGGACACAGAGAGGAAGGAAGGGCTGTAACAAAGAAAGACACAGAGGGGAAGGAAGGGCTGTAACAAGGGCGGACACAGAGAGGAAGGAAGGGAGGGGTGTAACAAGCACGGTCAAGATAACTCAAAGGTAAACAACCCCTTTAAGGGCAATGACACACAGAAAATGTTGTTGCCCAAAGAGGAGAGTGCCTTGTGGGCAATTAGCATTTTCCGTCATGTGATTTATCATGAGGTCCCATGTGATAGCTAAGAAAGAAAAAACTAATTCTAGCAGAAAAGTAATAGCAGCTGCTAATGTCCAAGCCTAACTGTGTGTGTGAGGCTGCCACAAGGTGTTAGTGACACATGCTTGTGCCGTATAAAGAGTTGCTGCACATGCTTCAACTGAGGCCACAGGAAGGAGAACGGGAAGGAAGCTGCCGACAAAGTCACTGGGGGGAACCAAAGAGACACAAGTCTATGTATTCACCAGCAACCCCAACTTAAAGGAACAGTAACAAAATTAAAGTGTTTTAAAGTAAGATAGCAGATACGTTCTATAAAACATAATGAGGTTATGTTAGCCACTATTTAACCTGTGCCATAAAGCCTTTTTTTAATATCCGCCATTGCTAGACAGCAGCTTGTTTATGTAAATTATAGTAGTGTTTCTGATGCAAACACACAAGTTGTACAAGTGCAGGGCAACAGTACATGATGTTTATATTATAATAAACACTTTATTTTTTTTAGTTTTACTGCTCCTTTAATAGGTTTAGTCAACCGCTACCCACAGCTGTGATGTAATATGTGCTGCATCCATGTCATATGTGACACTTGATACCTCACACAGAACTTCACACCACAGCTGCCCTCCTGATGCCACCAAACACAGCATAACAACACCAATAGCTTTACAACTTTGTCACACTTTAATGGGATATAAGCAGACAATACCTACCAATCTTTTTCTTACATAAATGGATAGTAAAGTAGAAGATATATACACAGAACAAATCATTCTTTGTAGAAATACAGTCATGGCACTGCCATGTTATTTCTCTGCATCAATGCATTTACCCGAGACCTCACATGATGAGTACAAGCTTTCGCTTGGATGTCTAGATAGTTTGGTGGTGGTCTGATATAATTGCCTCTGCTTCTCCAAATAATGTGTAGAAATAGAGGAGGAGCTTCCTGTATAAGTAGTTGTCCTCATATATTTTCAATAATAAAGGATTCCATTATGATATTTATGGTGTAGTTTTTCTTACGAGATTATGCTGTGTACATCACAAAGATTTATTTCTACCATTTCAAATTTTATTCTTGAACCAATAATTTTTTTTAAGCTGTAATATTAGTGTGTAGGCAGAAATCTCATCTCAGGTCATTGTTCCAAGTTCTTTCTGAAAGAGTCAGCATTTGAAAATAGTTATGCTACTGTTTCTCCAGCTCCTCAATAGGACTCATTTACAAGTGCAGCAGGCAATTTGCGCTGTTTCCTGTAGTGAGTTGCACCTAAACACTTTCATTAATGGTATTTGCGTTAAAATGCATTCCACACACTTCTGTATAGTTGCTTAGTCCAGTGGAGTAACTACATAGAACTGGGCCCCACGGCAAATGATTGTTTAGGCCCCCACAATATCTAGAACTTGATCTGTCTAATGATTGAAATTGTAAACGAATTGGGGCCTCATGGGGCCCCAATACCTCTTGGGCCCCCTGCAGCCGCAGGGTCTGCTTCCTCTGTAGTTACACCCCTGGCTTAGTCTTTCCTGCCTGAAGAAGGGGGACCAGGCACTAGCTGCAGGGTTCTTTTCCTGTCAATAGGGGGAGACAGTGGCGCAGAAAGAATTGGGTTTAGTGCATCGTGGGGGGAAAAATGCACTCAAAATTGCATTTTAGCCTCTGTGCCTCATAGGGTTGCCATCTTTTCTGAAGGTTTTACCGGCCGGTGGGGGGCGGGAACAAAAGGGGAGATCCATGATGAAAGAGGGGGCAGAGCAACATTGCACGGTGTCCAGAAGGCAAAAAAAAAAAAGGGTAAGTTCTAAGCCAGTTGGAGGGGTGGAAAGGCATTTTTTTTTAGGGTATTACTACATTGCCGGTAAATTTGTAATACTGGTCCCAGCCTTGGCAGGTGTTTTACTGGCGGAATGCACCCAAATGTTCTTTCCCAAGTCTTTTCTTGGGAAGTTCTATTATTTCTCCTGCTTGGCTGCTATTCTTATAGGTACCAGTAGGTGGAGCAATGCATATTATTGCTGGTTTCATTTGGATTTCTTTCATGTTAAAAAACCTTTTCCAGCCTTCAGGTAACCTGCTTTGTGGAAGGATAAAGAGGTCTGTGGTGTCAGGAACCAATTCCTAAAAATGTTCTGTTACTCCTGATAATATAAAATGATATGCATGTTGCATGATTCAAATGGAGAAGTGGGATCTTCTCCAGTCACCTCTTTGTTTACATTAGCCACAGTGCATTTCATGTTATTAGAAGCCGAGGCAGGTCTGTTTTATTCAAGTTATTCATATGTTTTGGCTCTGGAGATTCCCACTAATGCAAATGAATTATTGGGAGATTTTTGCGTGTGGGTAGATCTGCCTATGTGCCATTACTCCTAGTCACTAAAATACAGGACAGTTTCTGTCTCAGCAGTGCTATTTGCCCAAAGCAGAGCAGGGACAGTTGCATAGAAACTTTATAAATTAAAATTAAGAATGATAGAAAAAGTAACTTTTTAAATAAAAATCTTTCAATGGCTTTGCGTTATTTATGTGAAAATCAGTGATATCCTGTCCCTGCCTAGTTTTTGGATTCTTGTAATGTAATGAAAGGAATCATTACTGGAGGAGAGCTGGCTTCTGTTACATCAGTTTCAATAATCAGAACCAGCAGTGCAGACATTGCAATGACTTTTCTATTTTGAAATAATCTATAGTGGAAAGTTGCTGAGCATTAGATTTCCTTTTATTAATCAGAAAGAAACTGGGCAGAGTCATGATTTTATTTCTAAATTACACTGCAATCAATTCACTACAATATAAAATGTCATTCCTGAACCAGCAAGTGTATTTTTTAAGTTGTAATATTGGTGTGTAGGCAGCCATCTCAGGTCATTTTGCCTGGCCATGTGCTTTCAGAATGAGCCAGCACTTTAGGATGGAACTGCTTTCTGAGAGTCTATTGTTTAATCTACTCATTGTGTTGTAGTGGGACCTGGATTTTACTATTGAGTGCTGTAATCTCGTGTTAGGGAGCTGTTTAAATTGTTACCTTACCTTCTGTTGTTAGGTTGCTGGGGTGCTGTGAAGGTAGGGGGCGATATCACTCCAACTTGCAGTACAGCAGTAAAGAGTGACTTAAGTTTATCAGAGTGCAAGTCACGTGACTGGGGGCAGCTGGGAAACAGCCAATATGTCTAGCCCATGTCAGATTTCATAATTTATTTTGAGAAATGGATTTTAGTGCAGAATTCTGCTGGACCAGCAGAATTAACCAATGGGTTTTAAAAACAGTATCCCTTTAAATATAGAAAATACAACGCTGTTGTCTATATATTTTGTCTATATATACACAGTAGACCCCCCATTTTACATCCCCTGATTTTTTACATTGTTGTTTTATGGTCCCCCCTATTTATTATGCATAATACTTTTCCCTGATTTTACATTTTCCACCATTTTTTCTGATCCCCTGAAAAACGTAAAATGGGGGTTCTGCTGTATATGTTTGTATTTACATCTGTCTATCTATCCCAAACTGCAATAAAACAAATAAAACAATTTTAACAGGAACAATCCTTTTATTTTTAATCTAAATATTGGCAAGCTCCTTTATTTGCTTTTTTCAGCTCATACCATAGATAAATAAATATGTTTTTTTGCTTGGCTGTGTTTAGTATAACAATATAATACATTCTGTAATACAAACCCTATCCTGTAGTGTCAGGAGGGGTGAGATAGTGTCGATCAGGTAATGTTGAATGTATATCCTTTATTCCCTTGAATAGAAACTCAGAGTTCCTCTTTTAAGACTGGATGTGGCATGAGTACAAACATTCCATTGTGACTGAATATGGTACAAGATTCTTATTCTGTTAATCCATGTATTGGTACAAAGAGCGTCTGTGGGATGAAGGAAGAGCGCCTTCATGTTGTAGCTTCTCTTGTTGGTCCCATATAACAAGAAAACAATAAGATCTTTGTGCATAGTAGAAGATGTTGTGTGGTTAGCAGTGGGACATCTGGAATGGTACAGGGAGGGCACACGGCACCTCTTACAGTGACACCAGTCATAATTACAAAATGATCATTTTACAGTCTACAGTGGATTGCATTTCTCCAACTGCCTTTGTGGACCCTAATTTTACTGCTCCCTTCTTGTATTCTGCGGAGCCTTGGGGAAAAGGTCTCAGACAGAAAAGGCTTTCAGTGTTAAATTCAAACCATAGCTTAGTGGAGTATGGTTGTGTGTGACATGGTTGTAAACTGGGTACAGTCCTATGTTTATAATGTGCAAATATCATCCATCCAGATCAGTATCTACACCTAGCAGTTCCATAAATGTCCTAACTTCCCTCGCTTGAATTCACTGTCACTTTGAAGCTATTACAAAAAATAGCGGTGATTTAGAGGGTTGTGTGTGGAACCTTACAGGATTCCCGATGGAGACACCTAGGAAAGGTGATTGTATCCCTACATTTTTTAAATGTGGAAAAGCTTTATAAATAAGTGTCTTCACTTTCCTTAGAGCACAGACTCTCATTGGACTGGTGCACTTTTATTGCTGCATTGAGGGGTTGCTTAGGGAGCAGAGACTGTTCCGGTTCCTGCCGGTGGTCTATAGTCCCTCCTCCTCCATTTTCCTCTTTTACTGCACCATTCGATTGGTTTCCTTTGGTTTTTTTCTTTTTTTCTAGTTTTTTCCTTTCCTTCTCATGTTTTTCCCTCTCTTTTGCTTCCTTGGCTCTCTGCTTCTCCTGTTCTTTCTCCTCTTGTTTCTTATTTTTCTTCCCTGTGGCTGTATCAGGTGGGAGAAGGATAGAAGGGGAGTGTGCCAATTGCTTGTGGCTTGCAGTTTCAGAATCACTAATAGCCTTGGACCCATGCATGCGGGAAGGGCATTTGTATTGTAGCTCCCCAAATTCTTCTTTCCACTTCTTCAACTGAATGAGATGCTCACGTTCTATATCTCGCTCTGTGATGGGAATGTCAGACAGCTAAGAGAAAGAATACAGTAATAGTCAGTAGGCAAAAGACAATTAGTGAAGGGACAAATATGGCTGTGGAATCTCACCTCTGGAATGAGGAAACCCTCAAACATGTGTTGGGGTTCAATT
Organism: Xenopus borealis; assembly: GCA_024363595.1. Classification (NCBI taxonomy): domain Eukaryota; kingdom Metazoa; phylum Chordata; class Amphibia; order Anura; family Pipidae; genus Xenopus; species Xenopus borealis. The sequence continues at coordinate 156,675,686 of CM044431.1, read as the reverse complement.
GCCTTTAGCTTTTCCATGGTCTCGTACTGACCCTGACAGGATTTGAGTTTCTCAGAAGAGCCAATAGTGTACTTCAGAAGAACCAGCGCAACCCGAAATATTATTTTTACACCTACAAAAATGGAAAGGATGATCAGAGGAGGCAAATAAAGGGCATACGTAGCCCAAAGCATTGCAAACGATACCCCCATCCAATGCAACCCTCCCTTACCTCTTCAGTAACTACATCAAAAAAAATCAGCATAATCATTATTATTATTTACTGAATGCGGTGTCCTTCGTTTAACTTATTACATCAGTTTATGCATTTTCTGTCTTTAAACTAGAATTCCTTGGGGGATGTAAATTCTGCTGAAAACTACTATTTTTCTGCGGATTTCAGGCAATACTCCTTGGCATTTTACATCAGGTTTATAAGCAGAGTTTTCTCCCCAAATTCATAGAAGTTTGCAGATTGTTTAACTTAACACTCACTGCCATTGAGTGAGACATTAATCACAGGAAGTGAACCCTGGCACACCCAGATCATGCCAGCAGACTTCACATACAATTGATGGCTCATACATACTTCTGTATGAATATACATATACTGCTGGAATATTCAAACTGCAACAACGGAACAAAGATACAGCTGTAGGGCTGTATATAGCGGCAAAGGCAATAAATATGTGCTGCTGGGGAGCTGGGTGATATCACTCCAACTTGCAGTACAGCAGTAAAGAGTGATGGAATATTGACAATATGTCTAGCCCCATGTCAGATTTCAAAATGAAATTTAAAAAATCTGTTTGCTATTTTGAGAAATTGATTCAGTGCAGAATTCTTCTGGAGCAGCACTTTTAACTGATGCATTTTGAAAATTTTTTTTTCCCCATGATAAGATCCCTTTCAGCCAGCGGTCCCCAACCTTTTGGACCTATGTGGACTGGCAGCACACAAAAGGCTCCACTTGGCACTATACATAGTTTTCATGTAATTAAACATAGCATTCAAGCTTGGAATAAAAAAAAAAAAGCACCTGCTTTGAGGACCCTGCGAGCAACATCCAAGGGGTTGGAGAGCAACATGTTGCTCACGAGCTACTGGTTGGGGATCACTGCTTTAAGCTATCGGACAGCATCCAATGTTAGTTTAAGCGAATATGGAATATATAGAATATACAGAATATATTTTTCTAGCCTCAAAGCAGGTGAACAGTCCAAATGGGTGCAGAATATAGTCCAGCTTAACCCAATAATAAGGGCAAGTAATAGACACAACTAAAACCCATACTCTGTATATAAAAAAACATCCTTTGAAACACACTTCTAATAACATTGTTGCGGTCAACTTAAATCCCTCAAATTTTCCATAGAGTTTTCTGCTTAACCCTTGTATCCTTAAAGGATAAGTGAACATTAACAAATAAAGATAAACTTGCTCAGGGTGCTTATCGGCACTTCAGCAATTTACATTTGCATCTCTTTGACTGTACACTTACAAGAACTGAGCAACATGTTGTGCTGTTATTACAAAAGGCATTATATTGGCAATAAATACAAACTTAAAGGGGTGGTTCACCTTCAAGTTAACTTTTAGTATATTGTAGAAGGGCCAATTCTAAGAAACTTTTCAATTGGTCTTTATTATTTATTTTTCATAGTTTTTTAATGATTTGCAATTTTCTTCTGTTTCTTTGCAGCTTTCAAATGGGGGTCACTGACACCATCTAAAAACAAATGCTCTATAAAACTACAAATGTATTGTTACTGCCACTTTTTATTTCTTATCATTCTATTCAGTCCCTCTCCTATTCATATTCCAGTCTCTTCTTCAAATCAATGCAGGGTTGCTAGGGTAATTTGTACCCTAGAAACCAAATTGCTGACACTGCAAACTAGAGAGCTGCTGAGTAAAAAGCTATATAACTATAAAACCACAAACAATAAAAAATGAAAACCAATTGCAAATTGTCTCAGAATATCACTCTCTACATTATACTAAAAGTTAACTTAAAGGTGAAAAACCCCTTTAAATAGCTCTGAATATGAGAAATTTAATGTAAATTGCCAATGTGCACCTTAAGCAATTTAGCATTCAGTTTAAGGTTTACTTATCCTTTAATGCAAGCTACCCAACTGTGTTAAAAATAAGTAAAAAAAAAAAAAAAATATGCCAACAAATATATATTTAGATGATACATACAAGGAAGGGCTTGACAGATTGCTAACTAATGCTGAAACAGTAACCAAAACACAGGCATGTCCTTGCAGGTCCTGTACAGACAGGCCACGCTGCTTATGAACACACCTAAATGAGTAAGTGTTCTCTACATCCTATGACCCCATCCCTGATCTTTCATGGTTGGTGTACACATCCAATGATAGCGTCACACTACTGGAACAGCTCACACACAGGAATACCCACAACTATCCTCTCCAGCTGTGGGAAGACAGGAAAATCCAGAGCGGCAAGATAAAGGGTTTGGCATCTTGTAACTATTTGAAGTAAATGAGGCGTACTGCAGAATGAAAGGCCACTATAAAAACATATATCAATCTGCTTATGTGGGAGAATATTTTGTGCAGCCTATTAACTGTCTAGGTGCCAGTACCCAGGCTTAGAAAGTACACCATTATCTTGCACAGGTTAAACTCTCTGCTGGTTTTAATAGCATGTGAAATTCTGGTAATGGTGTAGGGACAGTGTGTCCACAGACTATTTTGACTGGTTTCAATGATTGTTATTAAAAACGTAGTCCCGGCATTCTCCAAATGTGGCGACAGCAGAAACACTGCAGTCAGCAGAGAAGACCTTTAAGAAAAAGCTGCTCATTTATACTTTGTATTCTACATAACAGCAAATTAGACAGTGAAGATGCAAAATCAGTTGCATGATTATACCACGTCTAGACACAATTATTACCTTCACAAAAAAACATGTCCCAGACTCTCAGGACAGAACTCCAAGGGAGCGTGCGAGAGAAAGCGCACATGAACCATTCAGTCATGTACAGGATGGGATCGATTTTGTATTTGCTCAGGTGTTTATAGGCCACGGGTGATACTCTGCGGAGCAGTGAGAAGAGAATCCTTCCATCCAATTGAATTGCTTCCTGCAGAGCACAGAATAGAAGATAATTATAATGGTGAAGGAGAAATATTGATTGAGGAAGGGGTACCTGTAGGCTTTTTTGCCATATACCAAGATTTAGTATATCCTAAATGTATGCAAAACATTCCTCTTACTATACAGTATATCACTCAACTAAAACCACATAGACCACTGAATGTTCCTGTTGAACTACTCCAAGACATGCACACAAGTCCTTCTGCCAAACTGGAGATCAGCAATATTTTCCCAAACTGGATTTATTTTTATTCTTTTTCCAGGAACAACTTTAGTTCTTACGGGACTGCACTTCCCCCAAATCATTTGTTGTGTGAACTGGTTCCCACATAGTCCTGCGTAGGAATCACGAGAAAGGAACTTTAAACAACTACAATTCTTATTTATTATATGACTAACCAAAACGGTCATAATACAAGAAATAGGAAGTGCTGAGTTTCCACTCCAATAATGAATACGACTTTTCCCATAGAGGTAATATTGTCAAGCCTGTAAAGCACCAGCCCAAGCAGTGAAAAGCAGTGGTGTAACTAGATGTTACTGGGCCCCACAGCAAATTAATTTCAGGGCCCCCCCAACATATCCAGAGGTTGTCCTTTTTTACAAATATATGTTACAATTAGTCAAGAATAGGTCCTCATGGTGCCCACTATACCCCCTAAAGCCACGGGGTCTGCTTCCTCTGTAGAAGGAAACTTAGTAGCTGGCAAGGCATTCCAAAGAACGATGTGTGGGGAAACAATCTCTATTAAAACAAAATCTTTATTGATTCCATTTAAAATACATCCAAATAAGCAGGCAGGAGAACTAAGCTTGACGCGTTTCGTGACTCAAAGGTCACTTCATCAGAAGATAGTGCGCCCCCTGTAGATGCCACAGAGATACCTTACTAATAAAATATGCAAATTCCAAATAAGATCCAAAAGTCACTTTTTGTACACGTCAATAAAGAATATAAATATGTATATATCAGTATATCAATATGAATATATCACCATTTTTCAGAACATCTCAGGAAAGATATAAATATAAATTAGTATATAAATATCAATAATACTCATTCATGTGGGGAAAACAATAATTATACAGGATCAAGAGTAAAGAAAGATCAAAAATTAAGTATTGATTAAGGGAAAACGAGTTTGAAGGAAAACATATATTAAAGAAATGTATACAATATAAATCAAATTAAGTTAATGATCAAATTCATCCAAATGTATATACAAAATCAATTCATTCAAAATTGATTACATTAAGTAAATAAATAAGTGAACCAGTCCTCTGTAGTTACGCCCCGGGGCAAAGAATGCCTGGGAAATCAATGAAGATGGCAGGTAAGGCTGGTGCATTTTTAGAGCAGAGATTTGCTGGCCTGGGGTTCCAAGTTAGTGGGAAAAGTAGGGTTTCATTGTACAGGAATTATCATTTTTAAAAAAAGCATTTCCCTTTTCTCTGTAATAAAAGAACAGAACCTTGTACTTTATGGTAACTAAGCTGCAAAAATCTGTATTAGTGGCAAAACAATCCTACTGGGTCTATTTCATGTTTAAAGGAACAGTAACACCAAAAAATTAAAGCAATTTAAAGGAATGACAATATAATGTATTGTTGCCCCACACTGGTAAAACTTGTGTATTTGATTTAGATATACAACAATAGTTTAGAACAACAATCTGTTGTGTTGTCACGGGACAGCCATTCAAGCACATAATAGACAGTAGATAACAGAAAGGTTCTGAAGAGTTCCATTGTATACTACAGAGCTTATCTGTTATCAGTTGTGTGTCCTGTGCCTTTTCTCCTTTATCCAGCTTGAATGGCTGCCTCCATAGCTACACAGCAGCTTCTTTATATATATACTATAGTAGTGTGTCTAATGCAAACACACCAGTTTTACCAGTTCATTGAAATACTACATTACATTTTCAGTAATTTTTTTTTTGGTATTACTGTTCCTTTAAATGAATTATGGCAGACTTAAGGTATAGAGAACCAAATTACAGAAATATCCCTTATCTAAACACCCCAGGTTCCAAACATGCTGGGTAAAGAGCCAATACTTGTGATTATATTACTCGGAATCCTTAGTTATTCAGTAATAACTCACATTGGAATGCATCTTGATGACTTCTAGTACAAAAACTGTTGGAAAAATCAATCTGCTAAATTGAACATTTGTTCCTCTGTTAAGACTGGTATCTGAGGTATCCTGGAAGATGCTTGAAATTATGTATATCTGGTTATCTTTAACAGGAGCCCTTTTCCAGGCCAGGTAATTCCCAACTACTAAGTGGAATTTACTAGATCCCCCAGCTTTGAGCAGTGGGTAGGTAGAAGTAATAAATAAACAGGACATTACAAACATAGGAGCTTGTTTATCATTGTAGAGGCAGTTTGAATAAACACTATAGTATATAGAAGCACTGAAATGACAATTAAAGTAATGTGGTTGTAATTCAAGTAACACAATAATGTACTCTATTGCCACAGTATCATTTACACTTCATATTTGGCCCAACGCCATGCCTGCTCACCTCACAGGCACACAACCACCACATGTTCCTCCAGATGCGCAACCCCTGCGGCCAACCATCTCTTTTCTCTCTCTAAAGGGGGCCATACATGGTGAGATCTGCTCGTTTCGCGATGTCGCCAAACGAGTGGATCTCTCCTCGATATACCCTTCTTGAGGTGGGAGATATCGGGCTGATCCGATCGTGGGCCCTAGGACCGAATGATTGGATCACAACGCAGGGGATACGGGTGGTCAGATCGCAGGAATGCATCTACGAACAGATGCAACTGCAATCCGACGGGATTTTTAGTCTCGTCCCATCAACATCTGGCCGACTTTCGGCCAGATATCGATCGGTTAAGCCCGTTAGAGTCTGTCGGCAGCTTTTTTCGGCCTGTGTATGGCCACCTTAAGCCTGCCAAATTATGCGAGAGGCACATTCAGCTGCTGTCTAGAGCTAGCCCAAGGGAGGCGATGAAAAAAACCATGCAATTATAGTATGTCTGTATCCTTTGTAAACTCCCTAGCATGTCAAACAGTTACTAGTGATTTAGACAAGGACCACTAATAATGCCTATTCACACAGCTAAGGGGTTTTGTCTGGAAGGTGGCAGGATAAAAATATATTATGCAATGGAACGATATACATTCTTTTGAATTATACTATCCCTTCAAAGACCATTTAGGACCCATTATGGGTGTACAAAACAAAGTCAAACTAGAATTTCTTACCAACTTCTCACTGTAATACCCAGGCAGGTACTTGTCACAGATCTGCACCAAACACCAGAAGGCTTGCTGGAATAAAAAAAGAAAACTCTGTGAAAACTTCTTTGCCATTAATTACAAATCAGATTTGAGGGAAGAAGATTTAGAAGATTCTTACCTCTGCTGGCATATGCATGAGCAAGACAGCGGCTATTGGAGCTTGTGCTTGGCAGTACCCTTCCTCTGGGCGGTACAGTGTATATGCTTTGAGAACTCTAAATAGATCCTGTTGGCTGCAAACAGAATAGATTCAGATGCGATTACTATATTTGACAAACTTGCTATGAAATATTAAGTACAGATCACAGTAGCTTAGTGGGTAGCACTTCTGCATTGCAACGTTGGGGGCCTGACTGCTACCTCAGCTAGGACACTATCTGCAAGGAGCAGATTTGGATTAATGGTCAAAATAGGCCCTGGCATTTAAGGGAAACAGAGGCCCATTCAGTCCAGACAGAGGCCCAAACAGCCCCCACCAGCCCACGAAATACAGACTCTTTCTATGGCACCTTAAAGCAGCCCCTCTGGCATTTTCCAGAACCCACATATTGCCAGTCCAGGCTTGCGTGTGGTTTCCTCCTGGGTACTTCTACACACCAAAAACATACAGGCAGGTTAATTAAAAATTGATCTTGGTATTTAAATTCTTCTGGGGCAGGGACCGATATGAATGAGGTACAATCACTGTAAAATGCAGTGGAAAGGTTTTGGTGCTATATCCGTAACAGAATGCACATGCCATTGGCCTAAAGTAGGGATCCCCAACCTTGTTCACCACAATGTAAAAAGAGTTGGGGAGCAACACAAGCATGAAAAAAATCCATTGGGGTGCAAAAGAAGGGATGTAATTGGTTGTTGGGTAGCTCCTATGTGGAGGCTCTACTTGGCACTATACTTTGTTTTTATGCAATTAAAACTCGTTTCCAAGCCTGGAATTCAAAAATAAGCACCTGCCTTGAGGACACAGAGCAATCAAGGATCAAAAACACAAAACAGAAAAAAAACTGCAAAAGTAACATTTATGACCAGTGATCTCTAGATCACAGTACTACATCTTGTTGAAATATTGCACTTTATCCTATCCATTGGGACAACATAACCAGCTCTCAGTACCTCAGCCATGTTGGAGTGCTGGAAGTCATAAGCATCACTTAACTGGATGAACCTTGGGGGCAGTTTTGTACAAGGCACCCTTGTTTCCTACACAGTAGCAGTATTACTAATTTCATTAAAAGCATTTTGAGGAGAAAATCAACTCACCCATGCCCCCCTCGAGCAACAAACATTTCATGGAATGGAAACTGCCTGTGTAGATCTCTTTCTATGACATCCACCCATTTGGGGTCACCTGTCATGGAGTCCAGCTCCTATGTAGAAACAGAAAAGACGAAGACATTTTGTAAAATGTTCTCTTTAATAAAATTACTTGTTTACAAAAATTACATTGCAATACCTATTTAACAAGGTATGTTGGCTACATGCAACATTATGGGGCAGATTTATCAAGGTTTTTGTTTTTATGGTCAAATCCCACTAGGGAGTTATCCAAATTAGATTCAAGTTTTTTGAATTTTTCAAATTCAATTTTCAAGATTTATAATACTATGGACTTTTAAAGGGCATCTATTGTACAAAACAGTTACCCCCAAACAAATGTGCCGGCTGATAGAGCCCGCATTCCGGTTGGGGGTGCTAGTAAAAAAAAAAAAAAAAGCCCCCGGCCAGCCTGCTTGCACCAGGAGGGAGCTCCCGGTGCAAGCTGCCATGACAGTTGCTGTGCATGTGCGATTGTGCCCACGTTGACGTCATGCACATTAAGAAAATCGGTCACTGTTGGGGCACTTTTCTTAATGTGCATGACGTCACGCACACGCAACTGTCATGCCGGCTCGCACCGGGAGCTCCCTCCTGGTGCGAGCGCGCTGGCGCTGGGCATTAAAAAAAAAAAAAAAGTACTAGTACCCCCAAACGGAATGCGGGCTCTATCAGCCTATCAACTGTTTTGTACGATAGGTGCCCTTTAAGAATTTGACTATTCACCACCTACAAACCTGTCGAATGACTGTATAAGTCAATGGGAGAGGTGCAGGGATCAACTTGGCGATGTTTGCAGCCTTCCTTCCTGACAAAAACTCAAATCGAGAAACCTAGAGGAAAAAAACTCGAAAATCGAGTTTTATCGAATCAAATGTAATTTTGAGTTTGTGGGTCGTTTAAATTTGTCCGACTTTTACAAATTAAATTTTTTAAATAAACCTCCCCAAGTCGAACTTCAAATTCATTAGAATTTAAGAGGGTTTAAAAAAAAAAAAAAAAAATCACATGAATTTGAAATTCGTCCCTTGAGAAACTTGCCTCCCCGTGTTCCAAATGACCCGTACAACGAGCTAAATGGCGTTACTTACATCGAATTTATCGGAGCTTTGCGACATCTTAACTTTGCTTCCTGAAAGATATTGCCAGGCACGGCCACGCAGTGAAGGAGGGATTCCCTTTTGACATCGCAGCTTTATCTGTGCAAAAAAATTATGTACCGTTATCACCAGCACTACCATTATTTAATTTAATGCCCAATAGTGCAACAAATATAAACGGACAGAGTTAAAATTATTTCAGCAATCTTCCAAACAAAGATTACTCTGGATCCATGGGCGCCATTGTTTGGGAGACCTGTAAAAATGCCCAGGAACCACAATAAACTGGCAACCCAAATCTGTTCAGCTATAAGGTATGTCTTAGCTTCAATGTGGAAAGGTTCTGGGCCACACCAATCAGCACTGGGAAAAAAAATATGGTGGATTGCAGGCAATGAGAAAGTCACCTACCTATTGAAAGAAAGCTTGATAAATATTAGTTAATATGGAATCCCTGGATTAATAAAGATAACACCAGACAGGATGCTGGGATCTCAAAAACTATACTATAGATATCATTCTAGCCCATGTAAACTAATCAGTAAGAATGACACGGTGACAACAGAAATGTTATGAAAATTTTTTTTTATATTTTACTTTCTATTTAATTGTTTGTTATGACATTTTTTTTCACTTTGTGCAAAATACTAAACTTGAATAAACAGTAAGCTTTAAAAAAAAAAAAAAACAGTAACACCTAAAAATGAAAGTGTTTTGAAGTAATGAAAATATTATGTACGTTCTGGTAGAGCTGCTTTAGAAACACTGCTACAGTTTATATAAACAAGCTGCTGTGTAGCAATGTTGGTTCAGTTGTTTTAGAATTACTTATATTGGATAAACGATAGTTGTGTTTTTGAAGCAAATACAGCAGTTTTACTAGTGCAGAATAACAGTGACTTTGCTGGCTAGCTTGAATATTTTGTAATAATGCCTGTTCTGTTTAAAGGGGAAGGCAATTTCTTGGAAACGTGTATATATTTGTTAAGTGCAGATGATCCTACTTGTCGTCAGTATGAATTATGCTCCTCCGCTTTATAACCACTTAGAAGTTCAAATACCTTTCTCTTTAGAAGTGATAAAAGTGGTAGGTGTGCTATAAAAGGCTTTATAAGACTATGTTCTTTCCCTACAGACACCCTAGGGAGGGTTGTATCACCCCTACTGACTATATTCACTACCCCACGCAAGGCCTGGTCAGTAGCACTCAAACTGTTGGGCCACCTCCTTACCCTAGAAAAGATTCTTCCACTTATGTCAGGTTACCTACCCTTATGAAGCAGCCAATATCTTCCGCACCTTAGATATCTGCTGGACTTTGTCATCTGGCCTAGAAATAACATTAATTTGGGGGCCTCCTGGAGGCCTTCCCAGCATATCTGCAAAACCAGGATAAGAACCAGAACTCAACTCTCCTTCAACAAGTATTTACAGCTGAGACATACATTTCAGGCTCAGTTCACCTCTCGTTCCCCTCAGCTAACACTCCTTAACCTAGAAGAGATTCTTCACACCAAAGCCTAATGCAACTGGTCCAACAGCAAAGGACTCCCACATTTCAGAACTTATATCTGATGAATTGGAGGCAACTGAAAACATTCAGTACCCTTATTTCAATAAGACAGGCTAATTCAGTACAAAACCTATGAAGCTAAACCAGATGGCACGAGTCCCTACTGACTTCTACTTCAGATGTGGTGTGGCCTCAACAGACTTCTTCCATATGATCTGGACGTGACACCAATCTCAACGATTCTAAATCCCAGCAGTAGACTTTCTGGCAAATCTTTAATGTTGTAACTCCAGCAACCTGCCTCTTTGGGGCAGTGGACGATATCATCCCACAGAAATATTCCAGGCTGTGGATTGAATGGCTACTTTCAATGCTAAGAAAACAATAGCTATGCATTGGATGGGCACAACACTACTCACACATCCACGATTTGGCTGAATATGCAAATGCATATGCAAATTAGGATTTCAATTTGATTTGGCCAAGCATGAGGATTCGGCCAAACCCTGCTGAAAAAGGCTGAATGTGGTGCATCTCTAGGTGTAACACTAATGGGGTTATGTAATAAAAAGCACTACGTTTGCAGCAACCCATAGAAACCAATCGCCAGGTAGCATTTAATAGTCACCTGTTTAAATGCAAGAATCTTATTGGTTGTCATAAGTAAATGTTCCTTGGCAAACAGTGTCTTATTACATATGGGGGTAAATGTGATCAGGTCTGGGGCCCCTGATGTGACAGATGTACAATGTGCCTAATAAACTACCTTACGTATGCTTATAAACATCACTGATGTTGAGTCCGAAGAGTAACCTGAAGATCATTTCCCTTATGAAGGATAGTGGTATGTGTATTTGTAAAGGATAAAATACAGTTCTGTGTAACATGAATGACAGTATATGTGGCCTGGAAACTTCTACCTGTCCTTTTAGGTTTGAGTTTTTTTCTTTTGAAAGTTCAAGTTTACCATTACCAAAAAATAAATAAACCCAATATGTTTATTTTGCTACCAATATGGATTCATGCAGCTCAATTACCATTAAACAGAAGCTACTCTTCTATTATTAAAGAGAAAAAAATGAAAGCATTTCAAAGTATATGCTGAAAATGAATTCTATGGTAGATGACCTTCTCGTAATCTGGAGCCTTTATGTTTCCGATAAGAGATGCCATAGCTGTATCAGTATAATAAGAGTCTTTCTTAAGAGTACTCTCTCATGCCTCCCTCCTCCTATATAGATTTCACTCTATGAATATTAATGACCCTATAATGATAGTGCTCAGCCAGTTGCCCAGATTAGACTATTCCTATTGCAGATCTCTCATATCACAGCAAGTCATAAAACACATGAAACTGCAACTGCAGCAAGACCAAACTTGCACTGTTCTTGTCAGTCAGCAACCCCCTCCCAACAATTATTGTTAGCAGCGTTAAAGCTCCACAGCTACAGATGTAACCACTAACTCCTTGCTCTGCGGCATGCCCAGCAAGGGATGGGTTAAAAGGAAATCTGCTTCCTGCATCCTGACAAGAACAAACCATCATTTTAACCACTTGCATATTTTATAAACATAGGATGCGATCCGATTGCATGACCTTGTTTTTCCCCATTATTCACCAGTGACACATCATGCTTGTTTTTGGTTAATAAAGCACACTTAAAAAGGTGGTTCACCTTTAAGGTAACTTTTATTATGTTATAGAACGACCAATTCTTAAGCAACTTTTCAATTGGTTTTCATTATTTATTTATTTGAGTGTTGTAGTTATTTGCCTCTTTGCAGCTTTCAAATGGGTGTTGCCGACTCCCTTCTATAAAACAAATGGTCTTTGACAAATATATTGTTATTGCTACTTATTACTGATCCTTCTATTCAGGCCTCTCCTATTCATATTCCAGTCTCTTATTCAGATCAATGTATGTTTGCTAGGGTAATTTGTACCCTAGTTACCAGATTGCTTAAGATGCAAATTGAAAGCCTGCTGAATAAAAAGCTAAATAACTCAAAAACCTTCAATAATAAAAACAAATTCCAAATGGTCTCAGAATATTATTCTCTACATCAGTAAAAGTTATCTCAAAGGTGAACAACCCCTTTAAGTGCATGACGAGGCTTGGGGTATAAATGGGATATTTGCACTACTGGTGAAAAAGGTGCATTATCTATCATTCCAAAATGTGACGATAATCCTTATGGCATTTTACAATAATGAAAAAATGGGTTTTATCAGATCTCTATTGAGAGAATTATCTGACAAAGACTGCTAATATTACTGTTAACGCACAGCAGGGTTTCCAAGCTATAGAAGATGGAAGACACCAAAGGATGGACTTTTGTACTCGTATGCAGTAAAGTAACTAGAGGGGGCGGGCCCTGGCATGGGACGTTTTTTGTGACAAAAAGTTAAGTGGTTACCCTTCCCGCCTCTAATTTGCATATGCAAATTAGAATTCATATTCCTTTTCGGCCAGGCACAAAGATTCAGCCGAATACAAATCCTGCTGAAAAAGGCAGAATTCCAAACCGGATCCTGGATTTGGCGCACCCCTGGTTTTAATTAAATGGAATAAAGTATGTAGACAGGGGTGTAACAACAGGGGAAGCACAAGGTGTGACTGTTGCCCCCTCCAGTACAAAATGCCAAGAAGGGTCCTGACTCAAGGAAATTGTTTGTAAAACATGATGTTCCTGGAGTTTTGGGGGGCTTGTAGTTTGAAGTTACCTCACTGCAGGCAGTGCAGCCATCAGGTGTACACTGGGTCTCAGCCTGGTTATATTTATGCTGCACAGAGAGCCCGCATGTACCAGTCCAATAAGTTGCTAAAGCTGGCTAGTACATATTAGTGCTGACTACCGCAGAGGTACTGGCTGGCTTATCTGCCCAAGACTTTCTAACTGACCAGGAAGCATTTCATGTACTCTGCCTTTAGCTTGTGCAGTAAAAGGCAGGAATGTGTTCCTGAAGTGCAATGTAGAAATGGATCCAGGGCATTTCTCTGAGAACTCCCTTTCACTGCATTCTGTTTAAAGGGGAGGGGCACTGGCTGATGACATTTGGGAAAGTTTAGAGAAGAGGGAGGCAACCAGAACATTTCTCTGCCGGAGCCTGTTAACACCTTCATTGCTACACAGACTTTGTCATACCTTTTTGTGTTTCTTTGCCATCCATTTATCCCAGTTTGCCAGCATCTCCAGCCATTTTGCCTCCCTCTGCCTCAGCACATCCACTGGCAACTCCTCCTGCCTGGAAAAATAAGACAGTAAGAGGTCTGCTAGATACACTGTACTGGCATAAATTTGCATGGTCTTCTAATGTATAGGACTCATATGAAATATGACAGTACATGGGGCAGTTAAAAGTACAAGCAAAGCAGACTTGTTCCAAAGTAGCAAAACACACACAAGACAGAACACATCCATTTCTGGCTCCTTCCCTTACATCTGCAAGACTAGGTGAACACTTAATGATAAAAGCCAGAAATAATGAAAAATGGATGAAAGAATGAGCAATAACCAAGGCCGCGATGCAAATTCATATAAAAAAATGAAGACTACAGTATGCATTTATTATTATAGGCCAGGTGCAAGTTATAAAAACAGGAACAAAGTTTACCCAATTTTTTGCGCGGTGTCTGTTAGGAGATGTTGATCTTGAGGCCAAATCCAAAATGTGTCTTTCTGCATGCAGCACTTGCAATATTTATATTTGGATGTGAGGGAGGTGGGATGGGACATAGGAAAGCCATACAATAATTGATTGCAAGGTGCATGAGAGGCCTGTACTGTACACACAAGAGTTTTACATTCTGTGAAAGGCAACACACTCTACAAGTTCATCCTGGAAAATACACTGTAGCAGCAGGTATAAATGATGATAAAATGGATAAAACATTGGCATGAGAGCTTCTAGAGTAGAGATCCATTTTACAGTAGTTGTACCACACTATAAACACTTTTGACCACTGAAACTATATCTTGATTTTTCAGATTTTTTAAACATATTCTACAGAGGTTTAAAATTGATTGGTTTATACACTGAAAATTGTGGTGTTTATACAAATGGCCTGCAGGTGTCACTGTGCACAGGACTTGTACTGTGCATACACAGGGCTTTTCTGTACAGTTTGAAAGTGAAGTAGGAAGTAAGGCAGTTATGTAACAGTTGGATGAATCTGTAAATAAAGCAGTTATACCCTCCTCAGTCGCGGCTACCAAAACATAACAAATGGCGACGTGGATGTCTTTTCTACCTCTGCAGCAGCCTG
>CM044431.1:156595045-156651809 GCA_024363595.1 Xenopus borealis | reverse complement strand
GGGGGGGGGGGGGGCAGGACTGCAGTGTCTGTTCCTCTATAGTAACCAGCTGCCCACCCCTGTGCCTGCTCCACAGCCCCTTACATACCTAAAAGAAAGTGCTGCAAACTGGTGGTGAGAGCAGGGCAGGCAGCCATGTAGTTATTTGTGCAACTTGCTGTGGTTGTCCACACTGGGCCCCACCCAAGATGTTTTGGCCCAGTGTGAGGCAGTTACCCCACTGCTCAAAATGCCCCCCCTTACAGATTTGTATTCACCCAGCAACTGCATTTCCAAGTGATTATCACCTAAGGGGCCTTACTCATGGGCGTTTGTACCTGCGGTCCCCTGCGTTCCATTCTGTTCCGTACAGCCGCAGGGGAGTGCAGGCCTAGACGCACTCAATCCTTTTGAAGGAGGCTGTGTAAGCGCCAAACGCAGGTTGGGTACAACCGCATTCAAAAGAATTGAGTTTGTCTAGGCCTCCGCTCCCCTGCGGCTGAACGGAACAAAACAGAACGCAAGGGAGCGAAGGTACAAACGCCCATGTGTAAGGGCCCTAACTCACAAGTGCACTAGCTTGGTTCATGCAATTACAATGCATGTAGAAGAAATCACATGGACAGCAAAACTCTGGAAAGAAATACTCCTGCTGTTACCTAAAGGTTTCTTCAGTTTTGCAAAATAAATACTGGTGCTATATACATTTAACTACAGCAAAAGAAACATACCTGTTCAGACTATTGAACTGGACAGGATACACAGTGTCAAAGTGCCCCCACCAAACCACTGTTTGATGTCGTAAAGGAGGCCAATAACACGAAAAACAAAAATAAGTATTTCCCCTACAAGACTTCACACCTTTTCCCACTATGTACACATATCTTATTAGCTTTTACAGACCAACATACCTGATTTCAAAAATTGAAAGGAAACCATGATAGTCTACCTGTGTTTGCAGGGACTGTTTCACCACACCACTAATGGTGGCCAGAGGCAGATCTCCCCCCGATATGCCCACGCTGAAGTGGGCGATATTGGGCTGATCCGATCGTGGGCCGGAGGGCCCAACATTTGGATCATAATGCATCCGAAACAGGCAGCACCGCATACACTCACAAATGCGGCTGCGATCCGACGTGTTTTTTGTAACCTGCACGATCGAGACGGGGAAGCCCGTCAGGTGGCCCCACACACGGGCCAATGAGCTGCCGACTCGTTCTGTCGGCAGCTTTTATCAGCCCGTGTATGGGGGCCTTTAGGCTCACAGTGTAATATAACACCTTGGGCTTGACATCCACCTGCTTTCCAGAGAATCTACCCAACCAACTATGGACAGCAGAGGGAATTAGAGCAAAGTGAGGGATTACATTACACTAGTGATCCTAAACCAGTAGCTCGCGAGCAACATGTTGCTCTCCAACCCCTTGGATGTTGCTCCCAGTGGCCTCAAAGCAGGTGCTTATTTTTTAATTCCTGGCTTGGGGGTAAGTTTTGGTTGCATAAAAACTTATGGGGAGCCTTGACCAGGAGGGCCCTGGCCAACAATTAAAAAAAAATGTACAAGGGGCCCTGGTGCCACAGTTTTTTTTTTAGCTTTTAAGGGGGCCCTGAACATCAGTGGCTTTTTATAACTTGGGTGTGGTCTTTTAACTGTGGGGTAGATGGGATCTGGGGTGGGGCTTGCAGTGGGCAGGGCCCAGGGGCCGCAAAGATTTGGTTGTACAGGGCCCCATGATTTCTAATGGCTTTCCTGCTGTTGTCGTTTAGGGTGTTAATGCACCTTTTGTACATAAGCGCAAATTATTAATTTCCTTTGATTGTAGATTTTCTTTAATATGCAATACACTTGCTTCACTTGATGATTATAACCGTGCAGACGAATAGGGGTAAAGACAAATTTCTTTGTATTCAGATGGAACATTGGTCATTCGTTGTTTATCTGAAGACATTTCTCACTACTTGTGCTACTAGTTAAGTCCTAGCTGCTAGTGCTGTGCTCTTCAAACAAAATAAAATAAAGACACAGTACAGTGTGAACATATACTATAGTGATACAGAAACAATTATCAAACTTTTATTCACATGAAAACTTTTCCCCTTCACTGGCTAATTTACTTACTACCAATGCTCTCTGAAACCACTGCCTTTTATGGACGTAACAGCATTAGCATCTTAAGTGGAATCACATAGCCCCAACCTCTAGTTTTACATGCTGTTATGGTTTATATTTATGCAGCTTCCCAGCCTTTCCAAACATATATGCTTTGATTTTCTACTTTAATGACAAATGAAACCCCCTAAAGGCACAAACATGCTTCTATCTTGACCAGGCACACTGGAACAGAAGCAAACAATGTCTGCTGGGTTAAGAGAACTGCACTTGCATTACCGGACACTTGTTAATCTCTGAGTGAAGTATAATGGGCATGTGCTCAATAGCCTACCTACAAAGTGGCTAATTTGTTGTTGGATAATCTGGGACTGCTCACATGACGAATAATAAAAGGCAATTAGAATATGTGTTGGACCAATCCCCAGACTGTAGCATGACTGATTAAGTGCCACCCTTACACATGTGGTCAGGGACTATCCCCACACATCTTATTGACCTTTTGCTGCTACATTTCTGGTCAATAACTGTGCCCCTCCCCCACAAGCAGACAGAGCGTCACTACCTGCTGACCTTGCTGCCCAGTCAACCATCCAACACACACACAAACACAGGCATTGACTGCCAGTGGCACTAACTGCCACCACACATACATTAACCAATATTGATTGCACCATTCCAACACAGTGGGACAAACTGCAACATCTCTCCTTCAATAAACACAGTCAGTGTGGCCCATAGTGGCATTGACAATATAATGTGTTGTATTAATCAGGTAAAGAAATGATCAAACTACTCACATAGGCAGATTCAGACTACACTCTTGCATCGACTGTTGCCCAAAACACCAGAGGGGGCACCGACTGTTGCCCAAAACACCAGAGGGGGCACCGACTGTTGCCCAAAACACAAGAGGGGGCACACACAAGCAAGCGGACACTAGACAGTGGCAGGGACACAAAGAGAATAACTGTGCCCCCGGTGTTGTTATGAGCGCAGTTAGACAGGTCCTAAGAACGCTCCCCCGCCGCACATGAGCCACACGGGCATTGACACATCAGCAGCACCTGTGAGCTCCAGCATTAATGTCAGCCCTGCAGCACTGACACTTCTCGCCACCTCCCAATGATTCACGCTCTCCTCTAAATTGACACTTTCCCTATAATCCCACGGTAAGAGCCGTGTAATTCCTCGCTTCAGTCCCAGGAAAATCGAGGCAAGAAGAGAAATGTTGGCAGCGGCGCTGCTCATGCACATAATTCAGCCAGTGAGTACAGTGAGTACTATATTAATTCCCAAATGCAGTTAGCAACGCGATGAGACTTCTCCCCTGTAGCTCTTGATACTCACTTTTCTCCCTGGGACTCAGGATTGACAAGAAAGCCGTACCGGTCGGTCCTCCTCTCCGCCACATACCCGTTGATCTCGGAGTCTGAGCCCACAGACTCCAGTTCGGAGTCACTCAGCGTCTCTCTGGTACCTCGTAAACTGGCGGATGGGGACACGTTGCCCTCCCCGGGGCTCCGCGCCATGTCGACTCCACAGCTTCAGCACCGCGGAGCCATCTACTATTCCTGCACCCCCCGCCGCGCCTTACACTCTCTTCACCCCACAGCCTTAGCCGCCAGCACCTCCCGGGTCTCTCTAACAAACCCAGCCTACAGATTACAAGCAGCCAATCTGAAAAGACATCCTCCAGCATGAGACCAATCTAGCAACATCCCTTTCCTAGGCCAATCAAAATAGAATTCACTTGGAATCTGCAAATATCCAGCCCCCTGGCCTTCTGCAGCCAATCAGTACATGTTCCACCCCTTACGGCTAGCCAATTCAATGAATCTCTATGGAATCTGTCCCGCTTCCATACGGTCAACCTGTCAATCACGCCTGACCCGCCCACTGGCACGTAAATCTTGTGGTAAGCACGCCTGCTCCTACTAGAGCCCTCCAGTGTTGCGGCTGCGTAAGTTATTGTTTAGTTCTTGCTGTCAAACTGCTCTTGGGCATAAGGCATTCATGTTAAGGTTTACTGGCTCCAGTATGTTATTTAGGACTTCCAGCTATTAAAAGGGCTGTTTTGCTTTAAATTGACGTTCAGTATTCTGCAGAGTGTGACGTTATGAGAATATTTGCGGATGCTTTTCATTTTATTTTATCATTTGTATTTTTTGAGCCATTTAGCTTTTTAATGAGCAGCTTTCCAGTTTGCAATTTCAGCAGTCTGGTTGCTAGGGTCCAAATAACCTAGCAATCATGCACTCATTTGAAGAAGAGCATACCTCCCAACATTTCAAACCATGAAAAGATGGACAGAAAGTTGTGCCACTCACAGCTACTCCCTCTAATTACCATGTCCATTTTACTAAATTTGTCAGTTTATGAAAGTTCCAACACATTTTTGGTTGTTTTAGTGCAATATAGTTACATAGTTACATAGTTAAATTGGGTTGAAAAAAGACAGAGTCCATCAAGTTCAACCCCTCCAAATTAAAAACCCAGCATACATACACACATACACACACACACATATATATATATATATATATATTATGCGTTATACCAATTTTGCTAATGAAAGTGAATTGCCTTTTGAAGGAACAGTAACACCAAAAATTAAGACTTTTAAAGTAATGAAAATATAATATACGGTCACGCTGCACTAGTAAAACTGGTGCATTTGCTTCTGAAAGACTACTATAGTTTATATAAACAAGCTGCTGTGTGGCCATGGGGGCAGCCATTCAAGCTGGAAAAAGCATATATAGCAGATAACTGATAAGTTATGTAGTATACAATGGGATTCTTCAGAAATGATCATTTATCTACCGTGTATCCTGTGCTTGAATGCCCCCCCATAGTTCAGCTCATTTATATAAACTATAGCAATCTTTCTGAAGCAAACAACAGTTTTATCAGTGCAGGGCAACAGTACATTATAGTCATTGCTTTAAAACACTTTAATTTTCCTTTAAAATGGAACCACTTAGTCTCTGTTCTCCCATGAGACCTGCTTACAATTATATCTTTGCTTATTTTAAATTGTCTAATTATTGCCAAAAAGACTTATTTTTTAATTAAGTTTCAGAAACTTTGCATCTTTTTCTGGAGTCAGTGCAGATCAAAGAGAAAGTCAGGACATTTCAGTAAAAACCAAGGACTGGGGGCTGAGCTGTCAAAATAGAGACTGCCCCACAGAAAATGGCACAGTTGGGAGGGACATAGACAGGAATATGAATAAGACAGGGCCTGAATAGAAAGTTAAAAAAAAAAAAAAAGCAATCATTCAGTGTCTGTAATTCACACTGACTATAGCAGATTTTATTGTTGAACAACCAAAATGTTTAAACCATCCAAATAATTTTTAGAACATCAAACCAATTGACACTGACAGTTGTTCATACACCACGAGGTATATGATAACTTTAAGACATTATACCATCATCTTGTAATCGATCGACTGAAAGTAAAAAACGACTGTCTATATGGCCACCTTTAGTGTAGCAGGAAAATCACTCCCCTATCGCAACTGATGCCTGGTGGGGATCTCTCAGCGATTGTTACAGAGCAATCCCTCCAACATGAACAAGTTAAGCAGAACCCCGTATTCACAATTATTTTATAATTAGCTCAATATTGTTTTGAAGTTTTTTTTAGAGATGGGAGCAGAATCCAAGTGTTATTGGATTGGGGGGGGGGGGGCGGCAGGATAAATCCAGTACTCAGAGAAAAAAACATTGATGGCTGAACAAACACATTTCAGGCAGAGTTATACTAGTGCTGCTTTGTTGTTTCAATTGGTTTGTAAATAGAAGTCTGTGGATAAGGGAGACCTAATTTAAAGTGATACCAACAATAAAAAATGAATTTTAACATATGAATGTACATTTAGGGGCAGATTTACAAAATTCCCATGAATAATTCGAAGTTCGATTGAATTCTGATCGTACGATTTTATGGGATATTCGAATATGCAAATTTGGCTACTTCGATCGTATTGAATATGCAAAATTCAATCGTATCAAATAGATCATTCGATGATCGAACTACTTCAATTTTAAAATTTTATTCAACTGCCTACTTCGCCAGATTGAACCTACCGAATAGCAATCCCCCATAGGCTTTTTTTGTCTATTACCTGCTCGAATAGCATTCATACGATCGAATGCCTCGATCGTTCGAATCATATGAATTTTTCGAATGATCGAAGGAAATTTCATGATTTTTTCATGAAATCAAACGATCGCTGCTCAATCGTGCGATTTTTTCGAGAAAAAATATCTTAAAACTATTCGATTTCCATTCAACAGTCGAATCTCTGCCGAATTCGAGGGCTGAAAGCCCTTGAATTCTTGAATAATGATCAATTTGCCCCTCAATGTTACCTATAGGTCATGTTGATCATTTATTGCGGAGAGGTTTGTTTTTATATTGTTAGTTGAAGTTCCTAAGCCTCTCGGACACTCTGACTTTGCCAACCTGACTGTCCCATCTCAGCCTGTTAGTTACAGTTTCTAATGCTAACGGACTCCTGCTGCACAAATATGGCAGCCTCCTCATACAGGAACATGGGGGATCAGACAGGTAATGTAAAAGCATCATACACATACTTTATGGCAAAGTTAGAAGTAACTTTCAAAGCCAATATTATAATAGATGTAAAAAAAAAGGTTAATTTCAGGTGTCAGTATCTCTTTAAGGAAAGGAAACAAAACACTCATAATGAAACGAGATGAATTCATCTAAACGTATACACTTCCTCTAGTTTTAGCAGTTTGCGGAATATTTGCACTGAGATCACGAATACCAGGCTATTTGCTCAACTTAGTTTTATTTTTGACTGGTTTTCCAATTTAAAGTTTAATGCCCCTGTCTCAAATGTTTCTGTCTGGCAGCTCACTAATCCATGAGCAGATTTCAAACTATTAGAAGTGTTTCAACTAACATATTTAGATCAGTGTGTGTATCTGCATTTATTTCATAGCCCAACATTTATTATGCATGGCCCAACATTTATGATGCATCTGCTTTTGGCTATTTAAGGACACAGAATTACCCAATTTAATACAGTTTGGAACATAGTTAGTGTAAGGTGTTGCATTAAAGGCACTGATCCCCAACCAGTGGCTCACAAGCAACATGTTGCTCACCAACCCCTTGGATGTTGCTCCCAGTGACCTCAAAGCAGGTGTTTATTTTTGACTTCCAGGCTTGGAGGCAGGTTTTATTTGGCACCCATGCTTGTGTTGCTCCCCAACTCCAATGTTTTTGTCTGGCAGCTCAGTAATCCATGAGCAGATTTTAAACTATTAGTTTGCTACATTAGCAGCAACTTTTCTATCAGTTATAACAGCTACTTTTACTGTAACTCAGGGATCAAATGTAAGAAGGGTTTCAACTTACATATCATTTAGAACAGTTTAAAGAGTTGGTGACCCAACTCACACTTACCATCCCTATAACCTTTGTTGTGATGGATAATCCTCTCATTATATAGGAGTGTAGGATTATAGGATTTGTTCACTGCTAATCTATTATGTCTATTTTCAAAGAGCCAAATATGGAGTAGACTCAATTTTTTTGCCCTGGTTCAGCTCCAAAAATAACATACTTTTCGCGATTAAAACAATCATTAAAAAGCCTGTGTACTTATGTTGAACATGGATGCAATAATGTCAATTTAATCAGCTGTCAAACAGTTCCAATTAGCTCCATTATGACAACTATTCAGGAATTTAACAAGGCAAAATTTATATATAAAGATACTTTATTTTGCAAGCTGAGAGCATTATCATGCTACAAATTCAGATTAAATTGTGTGCCCAGTTTCCCCCGAAAGTTTTTTTAAACATTCAACAGCCAAATAAAATACAGCAAGAACAGAATTCCATATAAGGAACTTCTTTAAAAAAATCATCACAAGTATGTGATTCAAAAACAGAGTCCCAACCTGATCTACATTTATACAGACACTGAAAACAGATTTGTGCGATTGGCAGATGGAACTGTAAGTGTTATTTACAAAAACCTGTGTATATGCACAGGTTCTGCATTATGGTATGCTGTGGTTTCACTTCTTACGCCCTCCTCTTTCTTTCAGGGCTAAGTGAATGGTGGCTCCATTTGTCATATTGTAGTAAGCTAAAGAGTTGGAATCTTTAATAAATATTCCCTGGTTAAAAAAAAAAACAAAAAAAAAAAAAAGTGTTACTACCAGATGCCAACATTACAACATTTCACCAATTCTTTATATTGCTAACTTACATCATACTGAAGTTTCTGTTTGCCAGCTGGCATGCCTGTGGCCTCATGAATCTTAACCTTTATGACAGACACCTGAGAAGAAGAAGAAAAAACAACGGGTAGGTATAAAGCAATGTCAACGTCACGGCTCTTCTGAAGTTAAACCCAGTTTGAATATAAGTTTTACCTGATCGGGAAGCGGCAGTGTGAAAGACAGCACTTGTCCTCCCAGCTTCCATTCTGTTTTGTCCTGCATGTTGGGGACTTGAACCTTTACAGTAACAGGACCCTGTGTAAATGTAAACACAAGTTTAATATGCACGTTATATTCAGCTTCCCCTCCCCCCAACGTTACCCCAGTATATTAACACACACCTTGTTCCTGCGTAGAAATTCCTCCTCTGGAATAAGGGTGTCCTCACTCTTCATTTTTTTGGCAGCTGGCTCATCCTCCAGTGGTGGAGGGGGGTGAGTTGGGGGCATTGGAGCAGGGGCAGGCACAGGAGCAACAGGAGGCGCAGGTACAAATGCTAGAAAGAGTTAAAGATGAAGTTTACTTAAACTGGGTTGTTTTTTTTTTTTTTATTTACTCACTCACCCGCAAACCCAGTTTTCTTTGAAGCAAAAGTAGTGGTCTAGGGAAATATTTACGAACAATTCCAGTGTGCAATTATCCATTGTTTGAACAAAACTGCCGCCAGTTTACTTGAACCTCAAGCTGACCATACACATACCAATAATTGTACAATACGATTGATGTGTATGGTGTCCCACTGAGCTGCACTGAAATCCATATACTACTGATAATCAGTTCTGGGTCATCTGCAGAAGGTAATCTTCATTGTAATATATATTTAGTGGCATTTTTTTTGTATAATTTTGCTGTCTGTGTAGCTAAAATTCTATACTTACCAGCAGGTACAATCATGTGGGGTGGACGCTGTGCCATCATTGGAGAATTGGGTGGCATAGGCACAACGTTGATTCTTTGTGTGTGCAGAATAGGTGGCATGGGGCCAGCTAACACAGAACCTGAGGGCAGACGCACCATGGAGGCCATTGGAGGCCTCTGCATGACCGGCATAGCAGACATCATTGTGGTGCGAATTGGAGGCGGCATCTAGATGGACAAAATTAGATACATAGTTCAGTTAGATCAGCAGCAGACACTTTCCAATTTTTTCATCATTAATACGCAAGTTCTGTACTTCATGAAAGAGTGGGTTAGTGATTTAAGGCAGACACAGGAAGAAAGAAACAGTATTATCTTGGTTATATTTCCCCAGAACACATTTGTTTGAGCTCTTGCAATACCAGGTCTATCATTTTTGGAGAATAGTTGATCCAAAAGTGAATGTAACTGAAATGGTATTGATAGCTTTGTCATGTACAATAACTTTCAATATCAACCTGCTTTGCAAAATGCCAAATCTTTTAAAGTGGATGCAACTCTAAAGGCTATGGTTTCTTCAGCAAATGTATGCTTGAAATGTAATACCTACCAGAATTTACACACAAAGACAAACAAAAACAACCAATATTTACAGGGAAAGGGCACTATACATGCTATGAGAAAAATAAACAGAAGGTGTATTTATATCCCAGTATATTTATATTTCGGTAGTTGAAATGGGTATTACACCAAAAAGAGGAAACATAGCCCAACATTTTAGTCCTCCTAGGAACCTCCTGGGCTAGATTTATTTATTTCATATATTGATTTAGAATACAAGTTTGAACTACTGCTGAACTCCTGAAATATATCAGTGTGTGCATCTGCATTTGTTTCATAGCCCAACATTTATTATGCATGGCCCAACATTTATGATGCATCTGCTTTTGGCTATTTAAGCACACAGAATTCACCAATTTAATACAGTTTGGAACATAGTTAGTGTAAGGTGTTGCATTAAAGGCAGTGATCCCCAACCAGTGGCTCACAAGCAACATGTTGCTCACCAACCCCTTGGATGTTGCTCCCAGTGACCTCAAAGCAGGTGCTTATTTTTGACTTCCAGGCTTGGAGGCAGATTTTAATAGCATAAAAACTAGCTGTACTGCCAAGTAAAGTCTCCTGTAGGTGGACAGTCCACATAGGAGATACCATATAACCAATTACACCCTTTATTTGGCACCCATGCTTGTGTTGCTCCCCAACTCTTTTTACATTTGAATGTGGCACACAGGTAAAAAAGGTTGTAGACCCCGGCATTAAAGGTAATAGGGCATTTCTGTAGGTGGAGATTTGTCATGCAGTATTCCTCAATTTAGAATAGGTAAAGGCATCTCCTGCTATTAGCTACTTGCAGACTTACTGTGTGGGGTCTGGAAATTGGGGAAGTGATTTGGTGGTGAGACACAGGTGGAGGCCTTGGTGCACTGCTGACAGGGGGTGCAGGAGTGGGAATGCTGTGTACAGAGGATGGAGGCTGTGACATTTCATTAGGCTTGCTGGGGCCAATCTTGTCTTTTCCATCCTCTTCTGGTACCAGGCCCTTGGCTTTGTGGATTGCCTCGATTTGTTCCTGAAGTGTGATATTTGCTTGTGCTGCCTGTTGGGTACGAGCCATGCTACCAGAATGCCCATCCCATGTGACCTACAACAGAAGCAACATGTTAAAAAAAAAAAAAAAAGAAACGGTTAGCTCTTTAAAGCAGTGGCCAGGCACCATATCAAACATAACACAAATGGGCCCATTTTTGATTGTCTAAGCCAGAGGTGTCCAAACTGCGGCGCTGGATGGATATGAATGCAGCAAAGCTTGAAACATTCGGTTCCCAAGGAGATGTCATAATAGTATAAGTCTATTTACTGTAATTTCCAGGTGTCCCATATTCCAGTGTTTAGCTCCAACTGGTATTGTAGTTATTTTATGTATATTTTCTTAGTTTTACAAATCAAAAGTGTTTCTGTATCATGTGCGGCCCCAGACAATTTTTCTTTTTCTAATATGGCCCAGGGAAGCCAAAAGGTTGGACAACCCTGGTCTAAGCTTTTGTGTTCAGGCAACCATAAAGGAAACCCTGCAACAGTTTACTAATCACAGGGTTTCTTGATGAAAAACTAGGGCTGCACCGAACCACAAATCCTTTGGGAAAGATTGGCCTGAATTCTGAACCGAATCTAAACCAATTTGATTATTCAAATTAGGGCCAGGAATGGACAAAGATTTTTTTTTTTTTTTTATTTCTTGTTTGTGAAGTGAAAAGTGACATTATTTTTAAGGATTTGGTTCAGTTCAGGCCCTAAACCCGAAATGAATACAGGATTCTGTGCATCCCTAGAACAAAAGGATTTTGTAACAACGAAATAATTTGACAGCTTTTAAGTGCCAAAGTTTTTCTCTTATGAATGTTGCTGAGCTTTTTTCGGCATGAAACACCACATGATTAGTAAAGTTACACATGGTTTCATTCATGATGGAGCATAAAAGCTTGAGTAATCATTAATGGGCCCTTAAGTGCTTGGAACCTTGGTCAGAGAACTATTTACCTTCTCCTCTGGTTTCTGAATTTCTTCCTCACCAATCTTTTTACCAATGGCAGTTTCTTCCACACCGAAAATATCAGTACGGCGTTCTGCCAACTGCTTCAGGCTGCTCTCAATATCCAACCCTGCAAATGAAGAAAAAAGGAGCTGCATTTACCGTACAACAATGATAAATTAAAAACTATTTTATTGGTATTGCTTCCCAATAAATATTTTCTAGTTCACCTCAGAATCTTGTGGCTTCCTACTACAAAAGATTGTGTCCTTTTACTTTTTTGCCCCAGTACCATGCTTTTCACTAGTTTAATTCTTTAAATGTATAATTATTTATACTCGTTATGTGAATAATAGGAAGAAGGTCCAGTCGTAAGCAATTTTTCAAATGGTCTTTAGTTTTTGTATAAAGTGCCACTTCTGTTTCTTTTCAGCTTTCAAGGGGGGGGGGGGGGGGGGGTAGATGAAAATTACAAACTACAATCTGTAATGTCACAGGAGTGTTTTCTTTTGGCAGAGAAATCATCAATTTTGTCCTGTGCGTGTTATGTATGTGGTTCACCTATTTATGTGAATGGGGCTGATTTCAGCCAGAAAACAATCTTACTGGCCCCAGTGTGTGCAAATGACACATGGATACTGAATTAGCCCTCGGATAGATAAAAAACAAATACAGCTCTGCACTTGAAGAAGGGTGTGAGAGTAATGCAAATTGCACATTCTTTTTTGCTGCATGCATGTACCCCAAGAATGCAACTATTGTATAAGTCTGCAGCACCTCTCAAAACGGATTAGGTAGCTACACTATTTGGGATCCATTATGGAAATGAGAATATACTCATGAAGATTTTGGACAAGCCTTATTGGAACTACAGATGCCATAGTCACAACAGACTGATAAACTTTTTCTAAACAACCAGTAATGCCATTATATTTTTAAAATGTATAGAATACAATACTTGCCACCAACAAAAAGAGTAAAAAAAATCAACTTAATATCCCCTCAACAATATCTGCAGAAATATCACTTAATACTGCAGTCTTAGCTTTAACATACCTGGAGCATATACTTCATCATCTCCTTGCTTTTCACGGATTGCACGGTCTCTTTGCTCCAGCCAGCGTGGATCCAGCAGTCCAATGCGCATGTGTTCCTGCATCTTACTAGCAGGTATTTTCTCTCCAGTAATGGGTGACACCAAATACTCATCAGGTGCAGGAGCCGGGGGCAAAGGCTTGGAAGCTGTGTGGATAAGGTAATTAGTAGTGTGAAATTAACTACGCTCAATCACAACTTAGAAAACAGACATCAGTGAACTCACCCTTGGGATCATAATCCTTTCTGACAATAACCTGGTCTGGAGTAGGAGGCAGTGGTGGAGGCATAGGAGACTCTGGAGGCAGAGGAGCCTTTGATGTATATTCTTCATCATCAGAACCCTGTTAAGAGTTAGACAATTTTAGAACCAGTCATGGATGACTATGGTTTTGCAAATATGTCAAAAGAAATAATCATCATCAGACATGCACTTTTTCTTGATGCTTAAGTGGACAGGGATCAAGTTTTAGAGATGATTCTACATCAAATCTACTAGGTCAAACAGAGACCACAACTATGGATTACAGATCTCCAGGACAGAGGGAAAAAAAGTACACTGTATGCAACAATTTGCCATAAACTATCTTACCTCATCCATATCTTGAACTTGAGTATCTTGGTCCATCTGAGAGGATGATTCCTCTGCTTTTTTGTCCTTCACTTCCTCCTCCTCATCAGATTCAACTTCCATCTCTACCTCCTCACTCTCACCAAACTTCTCATATCGCTCTTGGATAAGTATTCTAGCACCTAGTTCTTCTGGAGTGGTTGGAGGTGGGAAATTACCTGTAAAAGACAAATATTTTCATAACACTTTCTATAAGGTAGATCAGAAAACTGATCTGAAAGAGTCTGCAATATATGAATTCACAAACTCTGCAGACATAGATTGTCTTACAAGCCACTTGCAGAATTGCAAAAGCAGTAATTCATATCGGAATAAACAAACATGCACTCAGACTTGAAAGATCTGAATTTTTATACTGTGTCTCACTTTATACAGTTAGTTAATCTGCAATAAGAGCAAATATTCTGCAGTGATGGAGAAGATCAATTATCTCTGTTGCAATATAACTGTTCCATTACCTTGCTCGTTTGGTTGAAAGTCTACAGTTTCCACTACCACAAAGTCATGCCAGTCTATTTGTGCATAGGCAACACGTTCTCTCTCTTTCTCTTCTTCCTCTTTTTTCTTCTCCCTTTCCTGAAATTTTGCCCACTCCACTCGATAACGCACCTATTTATTTTATATTTGTGGTACACAAAACATGTGTGAGAAGAAAAGGGAAAAAGTATAAACAAAGTACAGAACAAACCAGATATCAGGATATTTGCAATAATTGTCTAACAAGGGCTAAAGTGGAGAAACGTTTTTCCTCTACATATTTCACAAAATACACTACATTTCCAAAAAATATCTGGACACCTGCTTGCACAACATCTCAGTGTGAAATCAAAGATATCATGAACATGGTCCCCTCTTTGCTTCTATAAGACCCTTTACTCTTGTGGGGTGGGGTTTGCTTCCAGTCAGAGACAGTACCATTTGTAAGGTCGGGCACTGAAGTTGGACTATTGGGCCTGGCTCATATTAATGTTACTATATATCCCATAAGTATTCAACAGGGTTGTAATGAGGGCCTGAGGAAAGAAGTAAACTTCTTCCTCATCCATTTAAGCAAGCAATTTTGCACATGCAGAAACAGGAAAGATCCTTCCTCAGTGTTGCCAAAAGGTTGAAGAAATAGCCCTATATTCAATAGCATTATAATTTTTTTCCACTAGAAACTGGGTCCCTAGCCAAACCACGTAAAACAGCCCCAAAGCTTATTTCCCTCCACCATACTTAACAACAGTATAAATTTAGTTAGTAATGGTTTTTTGACATTCACCAAACCCAGACCCCCACTAGTCAGGTTGCCTGACTGCAAACTGTGATTCATTACTCCAAAGCACTGCTAGAAGGTCCAGTGGCAGCAACCTTTACATCACTAGCCATTGTGAAAGGTGCTAGGTTTATGTGTCCCTGCTCACTAAAATGACTGTTTAAAATAAAAACAATAAAAAAAGGCCTGATAGGTTCAAGTTCTTGAAATGAGGTTGCTTTCAGAGTAGAAACCACTGAGGAGCAGTAGGAATCGGTCAGTTGAAAGGAAAGTAAGTCGAATGACGAAGCACATTTTATGTAGTACAGTACATGCAACTAACTGAGGGTTCGATCAACCGGTTTGGTGCATGTGCTGCATACATTGTTCTCCACTATTCCAATAACCCTCAGTTCAACTGCTAATGATTCCAGCTGTTCCTTTCTGGAGAGGATAAAGCTGATATACATAAGAGAGTGTGTAGTTAAGCAAAGCCTTTTATTAAGTTTACTACTGGCACAAAATGCACAAAGTTTCTGGGTCTCTGAGATGTTTGTAAAATAAACATTTGGCTACGTTCCACGTTTTGTTTATAGGAGGTTCCAGTACTAAGCCAGTTCATTTTAAAGGATAAGTCAACCTCAAACATATTTTTGCCTAATAAAACCACAATTCTATGCAACTTTCCCATATACAGTACATGCATTACAAATGGTCTATGGGTTAAGTTATTTGTATATGTATTGCAATTGAAAGCAGTGTTTGTCTGACCTTTTCTATTCTCTGCCCTAATGGGTCTTTCTATATTTTTTTTTAAAAAGGGTTTTATTTTTCATTTTATAACAACAAACATATCATGTATGGTTCCTTCTTATAATCACAGTACAGCGTAAGCATTTAATATTTAGTCTTGTACATTTGTATACACAGTGCATTTGTGATTCTGTATTTGTTATCCCTAGACCACTTGAATAAATGGCACAGATAGTTTTGCCACTGTTAGTTTGGCTTCCCTGACATTAAGGCTCCTATGTGGCTTCCGGCCAGTCTCTCCACACCAGATCATACTTCTGGGGACACGCTCTTGCAGTGTAAGTTAGTTGTATGTGTGGTTTTCAACAAGTTCAACCAGCCATTAACTGTGAGGGGTTGGTGGGACATCCAATTCAAGAGGATACATTTCCTGGCATAGAATAGTAGTGTATGGAAGAGTATTCTCATGGCAGCCCTTGGGGTGACCTCATATATTACACCAAGAATGCATACCTGAGGGGTTGTTAGTTTAGGTACTGCAGTTTTATCCTGAATATAGTTGAGGACCCAAGACCAGAAGCCTTGAATTCAGGGGTATGACCAAATGAGGTGTAGGTAAGATGCCTCAGAGGCCCTACACTTAGGACACTGTGGTGAGTCAAGTCTGTTCATATGGAACAGCCTATTTGGGGTTAAGTGGAGTCTATGTAGGATCTTGAATTGGATAAGTCTATCTCTGGTTGAGACAAGGTAGTCACAGGCCCTATCAGTTGCCTCCTCCCAGTCCTCATCCTCCAGCCCAGGGATGTCTCTGCTCCAGGCTGCACCTGAAGCGTTAAATGGAGGTTTAATAGTAGCTAGGAGAATAGAGTACAGCCTGGTGACAAGTTTCTTAGTGGTGGCTCTGAGGG
Source organism: Xenopus borealis (assembly GCA_024363595.1). NCBI lineage: Eukaryota > Metazoa > Chordata > Amphibia > Anura > Pipidae > Xenopus > Xenopus borealis. The sequence goes on along the minus strand of CM044431.1, from coordinate 156,635,365 downwards.
CTAATTTTATCTTAGAGGTTGTAAGGTTCATACGGTTCACTTGAAATTGGGTATTAGTGGCCTGTGTAAGCTAGAGATAGGAGAATCAGGGCAGAGGCTCCTGGGTTTGGACATGTTTGATTTCGGTCCGGGGGTGTACTGCTCCATCCCTAACGAAGTCCCCTAGTGTACGTAGGCCCCAATGTGGCCATATTTTGTACTCCGCTATGTATTGCAGATAGTTACATAGATGTGGGAGGAAGGGATTCCCCCATAAGGGTAGCTGAGGTGACAGGAGGGGAGATGCTAGGTTGCAAACTTTAAGTGCTGCCACCCATGCTTTGTATGGGGTGATTATATAGGAGAGTGACTCGGTTGAGCTTGCCAAAGTGGCCTGTAATGGGAAGTTTAAAAAATAGATGGATCTGGATTAAGCCACCAATGTATATAGTAGATCTGAGCCACTGCCAGAGGCCCAATCCCCCTTCGCTAACCGAAGCCCACAGTTTGGCTCTAGCAAACCTGGGGGGCTTGTTTTTGCCAGAAAAAAAAAGCTGTTTGGGCCATATCAATAGGTAAAAAAGGTAAAAAAGCAACGGGGGATGGGAACAGGAGAATTGTGGAAGATGTAGAGGAATTAGGGAGAAATATTTTTAGAAGATTGATCCTACCCCAGATAGAAATGGGTAGGTTAGCCCATACTTTCAGCTTTTCTTTCATAGTTGAAAGGAGCAGTTCAAGATTAGAGGGTCTAAAAGCGTCTAAATTCCTATGTACCACAATGCCAAGGTATTTAAACGAGTCCAACCAGACCAGCAGGGTGGGAGGGAATAAGTTGGGGTTGATGTTTGTTTCAGAGAGTATGCTTGATTTTTCCCAAATGATTTTAAGCCCTGAGAATCTTACAAAGTATTCCACTATACTCAGAACTGCCTGGAGGGAGTTACCCAGAATATCCAGATATAACAGCATGTTGTCTGCATATAGAGAGATTACTCCACTCTCCCCAGGCGGAGTCCTGTGATGTTTGCCTGGTGGACCAGGATTGCCAGAGGATCTACGCCAGGGAAAAAAAGAATGGTGATAATGGGCATCCCTGTCAGGTGCCCCCATATAGGTTGAGTGTAGCCAATAGGTAGCCATTACAGCTGGCTCTCGCTATTGGTTGTTTATATAGTGGTCTCACCCATCTAATGAAATGGTCCCCCAAGCCAAATATCCTCAAGACTTCCCAAAGTTATGACCAGTCTATAAAATCAAACGCTTTAGACACATCCAGTGACAACTACTCGTGAGCCATGGTTATTATGATTTACATGCAGATTTGTAATTAGTCTTTGGAAATTCACATTGGCAGATCTATTGGGCATAAATCCAGTCTGGTCTGGTTCCACTATTTCCTCTATAGTTTGCTTTAGTCTGTTGGCCAGGACCTTAGCAAACACCTTGTCATCTGTATTTAGCAGGGAGATAGGTCGATAGGACCTGCAGTTAAGAGGGTCCTTCCCTTCTTTTGGAATGACCACAGTTACTGCCTTGTTGAAAGAGGGAGGTGGTTTTACTCAGTGGCATGCATTATAGTCTTGTGTAACCAAGGGGAGAGGATTTCACTGGAGATTTGGTAACAGTTCGACAGAAAGCCTTTGGGACCAGGTGTTTTATTAGATCGGAGGGAGGCTATTGCATCTTGCACTTCTACTAAGGTAATAGGGGCATTAAAGAGGGCATTTGTATGTGGTGACAATTGAGGAAATTGGATATCATCGAGGTAATTTGTTAATTGTTCTGATGAGTAGTTGTCTTTGGTGGCATAGAGTTTGGTAGTAAGCTGAAAAAGCAGCAGCTATCGGAGAGGGGTTTGTTACGATGTTGCCTGAAGGGGATAGTATTGGATGGAGTTTGGGATTTAGAGAGGCATGCTAGTATTTTCCCATTCTTTTCCCCTTTATCAAATGTTCTTTGGGAGGCATACAGCAATTTATTTTGGGTCATTTTAACTCTAGTTTCTTCTAGCATTATTTGTGCTGCCCTAAAGGTATGGAGTTTATCTGGTGCTACATTTTTTATATAATTCTATTCTGCCTTGGTCAGTGTTTTTCCTCTAATGCCCAAGTAGCTTCCTTCCTAACTCATTTGATTGAAGAGGTAAATGTTCCCCTCAGTGTGGCTTTACCTGCGCCCCACACAGTCCCCAGGGTTGCCCTTCCAGGATTAAAGTCCCAAAATTCTAGGAGGGCTGTTTCATTTGTTTCCTTAATGTTAGATTGTGTTAAGCAAATTGGGCTAAGACGCCAGAGATGTTCTCTGGGTCCTGGGATAAGTCTCTAGATACTCCACCAAGTAGGTACTCAACCAAGTTCACCCAGGGTAACACTTCCGCAGAGGCTAGAGCGAGTATAATACGGGATAGGTTGTTATAGGTTGCTGATAAACAATAGAATTCACTTGTATCAGGATTTCTTCAGCAATCCGTGAAGTTCATGGCCTGTGTCCAGAAAGAGTGTCTAGAGGTGGTCTGGGGACTTGGGGTCAACCTATCTAGTGAGGGGTTCAATAATGCATTGAAATCCCCCATTAGAAGCAATGGTGTTGGTGGAAAGTTTGCTAGTTTGCTCATTATGCTATCCAATAATGTGCTATCAAAGGGGGGGGGGGCATGTACACATTAGCTATGGTTAACAATTGATTGGATATTTTCCACCCCATAAGTACATATCGTCCATAGTTATCAGTAGCGACATCTAGCAATTCAAATTGTATACCTTCGCGAACCAGAATGGAGGTACCCTTGGCATGAGTAGAAAAGGTGGCATGATATACGTGTGCAACCCGTAGCTTCTTAAGTGCTATTAATTTTTGGCCCACCAGGTGTTTCCTGTAGGAGAATATAAGGTGCATATTTCTTGACATAGTCAAACATTAAGGCTCTCTTGAATTTAGAATTGAGCCCCCTGATGTTTCAGGAAAGAAACTAAAGTATGCCCCCCATGTTTAGCATTTGTGAATTCTATCGTACAGGTAAACTCTTTTAAAATATACACTGCAGTATCGTTTGTCATATGCAGAAGCAGGAACCATGACAACCAAAAATAATCAACATAACATCCCATAAAATCCTTCCCTCCCAACCTGACCCAGTAACTTGGCAGGTATTGTTCCCAAAACATTGTAACCGGGGGAGTGGTTATCCAAGGGCTAGTTAAGACAGGGGTAAAGTTTGAGTCCCCGTGAAACCTAGAAAACATATTATGGTCATAGCAGGTTGATCCTTAGATTCGCTGTGGCAGCATAATCTTACTCAAGTATTTTGTGAAAAAAGTCCCTTGTAGTTGAATGACTCTTCTGTAGTGATACACCAGTGCCTCCAAAATTCCAGGAATACAACAAAAAGAAACCTTTCAGAACAACCCCATGTTCATGGCCTCTGATGCCCCAGCCTCTGCATGAGCAAGTGTTCATCCACACTCTGGATACTAGTTATAAGTGGGGCCTGTCATCAGCCTTCCATTGTCTTGAGACATGGGGCTTAAGGCCTATGCCTGAATCAGTAGTGTCAGTCTATGTTCAGTCTGTTCAGGGGGGTATAGATTTCCTTTAATCCGAAAACCAAGAGAGTTCTGGCCTGATTCAACAATGTAGGTTACTGTTCCTTACCAGTGAGGGAGGCAACACTAGCGGGTTGGGTGTGATAGGCATAGGGTCTTTAGTCATATGTCTACGGTCTAGGGTGTCTAGCAAAATCAAGGTATGGAGTATGAATAAGAGTGGTCTCACCTGCTGTAGCATCTGCTTTTATCATCTTCTCAGTTGGGGCAGTTAGGGCTACCTCTGGGGGACGAATGTCCCAGTGTATCAGGCACTAATTTGCCTCCTGAGCCGAGGTGAAGAACATGGCTCTATCACCGGCTTGGACCCTCAGTTTGGCAGCATAAAACATGCCATATTTCAGGTTAGCCTCTAACAGGAGGCGTTTCACTGCCGCGAAGGTACCCCGTTGTCTTTAAATATCTGCCGAGTAGTCTGGGAAAATAGATACCTTTTTCCCTTCCACCATGATATCTGGGTAACCTGTAGTATAGCATCCCAGTCTCTAAAGTTCAGCAGTCGGATTAGGAAGGTCTGGTGCTCCTGGAGGCAGACTCAGGCCTGGCATGGGAGGTGCTTGTTCGACCGCATAAAAGGATGAAAAGGTGGCTGTAGGGATAGCGTCTTTCAGCAATTTCTCCACAAAGGTTACTGGGTCATTCCCTTCTGCTCGCTCGGGGAGCCCTACAATATGCAATACGCGTCGCTGCCGGTTTTCATAGTCGTCCAGCTTATCAGTGCAAGCTTTGAGTTTTGTTTCCATTCGTACGATTACTGAAGGGATTGAAGCGCATGTGTCTTCCAGACTCAAAATTCTGTTTTCTGTCTCACGCACTCTCTCATGTATATTCTGGAGGACAGCTCAGAGTAGCAAGAGGTCAGTTTTGACCTCTTCTTCTATTTTGGTGGACAGTGATGTCCTACATTCCGTAATAGCATCTAGCAGCAGTTGAGTTGCAGACTAAGGCTGTGGTGTTGGGGAGCTTGTAGTTGCCATCTGGCTGTCCTTTTGTGGGAATCCAGGTTGGGCTGGTTGTCTGGCAAATTGCTCAATCTTGGATGCTACATCCACCTTTAGTTTTTGATGTTTTGCTGCTTCTCACCTTATGGAGGGTAGTATCTTATAATAGGTTCTGTGTTTGTTGCCGAGTAGGATCTCTGAGAAAGGATGTAGGCTATGGTACACGGAGCTCTAAATACTACATTTGTTCAGACTCCATATCTGTCCTGTCTCACAGGGCAATTCAGCTATGCTGGGTATAGGACTCTGCCCGAGTTCCCATTCTATTGGGAGCCAGTTCTCCCCTTTAATGTGGCCGTATTTAAGGCAGAAGTGGCACGGGTCAGGTGAAAGGAGTAGCGCTATTCCCCACAGACCCTCTTCTGCCCTATGGTTATTTCACCTAAGGGCAGTCTCTCCAGGTTACTGTGCATTTGTTTTGAGGCCCCCAGTGTCCCAACTGCCAGCCTATGGGAGGGTGCTTGTGTGAAGTTGCTGGGGATTTCACTTTTGCAAGCGTGCGGCTGTAATGTTGGGCGCCTAGGGGTTGTGATGTACTCACCCCGTTGCCCCTTCAAGGGATTGCACTAGTAGGCAAGAAGGTTGCTCCAGCAGGGCGTGCCCTGTGCCCAGATTCCGGTCGCGTTCCAGGTGCCAATACTAGTCTAGTCCCCTCCTTTCGGCCTGAAGTAGGCCGCACTAAGTTCTCTGGCTCTATCTTGGCTAGAGAGCAGATTTCTTTTCCCTCCTAGGCAGCACTTGGCCCTCCTTGTTAGGTGATGTAGGAGAGGATTAATTAGAGGATTAATTAAGGGCCCTTATAGCATAGGCAGGCTTCTAATTTCACTCTGCACTCAGGAGCTCTGAGTGGATGCGTCCGTCTCTCTGCCCAGTTGCCAAGCCCCCAATGGCTCTTTCTATTCATAGATATATTGAGATTGTAAGAGATGGCACCTAATTAACAGAACTGTCTTTGCTGGGGGACACCGACTGTTGCAACATTTTATCAACAGTCTGAGCCATCAGAGCAGAGAAAAGTCAGGGACAGAAAAACACTGCTTTCAATAGCAATACATATACAAATAACAAAAAAAAACCATAGACAATTTGCAATGAATGTATATGGGAAAGTTGCTTAGAATTGTGCTTTTACCAAGGTTGACTTATCCTTTAAGAAGTTTATCTGCTCCCTTATGCTGAAGGTCTGGGGCCTATGCACTTGAACCTTATTTACTTCAGTTGAATTTACGTACTTTATTAAAAGCTTAAATCATCTTGCCTGTTCACTGTATAGCTAAGCAATAAAGGGACATTCTACAGAATTCTTAGCATTTATATTTCACACAAATATTTATACTGTGCATAATTCTAACATAGTTAGCAAGGTAGTAAGTAGCCTTGCGAGATCTGCAATTACACACATTCAATTGCCTTTAAGACTAAAGCAGTAAATACACTACTCTAAAAAGATTAGACAGAAATTGTTCTTTAAACCAACCTAAAGATTGTAGGTAATCAGAAGTTTCTTTTTTTAAAGAAAAGCAGGTAGAATATATTAAAGATGGATGATCATTACATTACCTGATCCAATACATCTGTTGGGTTTTCAGCTTCTTTCTTTAACTTTGCAAGTAATCCTTTTGGTGGGATCAGGATCTAAGAGAAAAGATCACCTGAGAAATCAGGGACACCGTGCACAAGAACAGGAGAGCCATCTCTATTTATTTTATAAATTATAAAAATGCCAGAGCAGCTTAAAGATTGTTTACATGCAGCATTTTAGTTCCTCAAACAATATCCAGCAAGTAATTTTATACAGTATGGAAAGGGATTATAACAGCACTGGGCAGTACATTTTTAGCCACTAAAAAGTTTTCAAACTTATGAAGATTGTTACCTTGGTGTATTGCTCCACAAGCTTGGTAAAGTAGTTGAAAAGACTGTGCTGGGGACGCAGGAAATCAAATTGGTAATTTCTCTGCTCTTTTTGCATCAACTGAGTAAGAAACTGGCGACCATTTCGAGCAACAAATTGTGCAGTTAGCTTTACCACATCCAGGTCAAACGCAGAGATTGAGGGTGGATCAGCCACAAACTCATACTCAGAAGGTGGTTCTTTTGGTACTATTGTCTCTTGGACAACCTGGGCCTGAACCTGGTGGAGACAGAAGATGAAAAATAAATGCAAAAGAATGAGTTCATTAGATATCATTATAGCAGTGATCAGTCCTATTAAAGTAATAGTTTATCACTTATTTCACACAGACTATGGCTTTGTGGCAAACACATTTAGTAGAAGCTTGGAAGGTGTAGTGAGTGGACACATAGCAGTGGATTTAGGACCAGATTATATTTTTAATGGTTTTCACAAAACATCAGATAAAATACATCCAGAAACTCTACTTGCAGGCTCCACCCGTAAGGATTTTATATACAGTGAATATTTGGCAACTAACTCCATATAATGCAGAAGTGATTGGCATTCAACAACTTGGTAAAGCGGGCAGGCACATCGGACATAACCTCTATGGCCTTTTCCATCATGAGAAAAAGTGCTGAACAAGGTGTGAAGTTATGATTGGTATAAGGGTATGCTTGAATGAATGATGTAAATTCATTCTTTAGTAGACTCTCCTATTTGAACACCTGATACCTAAAAATTGTCCAATTTTGTTGTGGAATTCTGGCAGACTTGGCTTGCTACATATCATTTGTCTGAATCGATCTGTACTGGTAATCCATTATCTTGTCGGTGGAAAGCTTCCTAATTGGGATCTTCATTTTTAATTAATCTCCTCCACCACTTTGATGCTACAAGTATTTATGATATGTGCCCCTCTTCAATAAGAACAGTCTTTAATTTTAATAGTTTAGTTTGTCTATTTTTTCAATAATGCTGGCAGAATTTGGATTAAATAATGCTTTCTATTCAGTGATTTCCAATGTGCATTATGAATTTATAACTAATTATCTTACTACTTTACTACCTTAGTAAAAGCACCAGATTAATTACAGTTGCCTAAATAACAAGCTTTAATTTGTCATAAATCACTGCATTTGCAAAGGGTACCCAATTAAACAATAGCTGTAATTTACCTTCTGTGGAAGCTGCTGTACAGATTGCTGTTGCTGCATGACTTTGGGGATAGCAGCAGATGGTTCCAGGGCTTTTCCTTCTTTAAACTCATTGACTTTGTGTCGGTAATAGGCATGGTAAGGATCGTTGGGGTTTAGGAAATTAAATTTTGGGTTGTTTATTTCATTCTGGCGGATCCTAGCTTCAAATTCAGGGCCATTCCTGAAGAGAAAAAATATTCTTATTATTAAAAAGTTATTTATAAAGCTCCAGGATATTCTGCAGCACTGTATAAATGAACTTTCACTACATAAGATTTACAGATCACATACAAATAATGACCAATAACAGGCAAAGAGGACTCCGTCATGGCGGCTCGAACCAGGAGCTCCCTCCCGGTGCAAGCGCGCTGGCGGGGGACCAGTACCCACAATCGGAATGCGGGCTCTATCAGCCTGCACATTTGGTTGGGGGTAAATGTTTTGCACGATAGGTGCCCTTTATGGTTACATAAGAAATAGTCGGTTAAATATAACAATACCCATTTTCTCATAAATCAAGATTTAAGAAATATGCTTTTATGGATGTAGATCATAATGGGAAATCATAAACATAGATCTAACATTAGTATAGTATGGGCACTCCTGGCTGTTAACATTCTATACTATTTTGTCCAATAATAAATAAATAATATGGAAGTTTGCCTTCATCTCTAAATAACATGAATCTACCATATTCAATTTAGAAAAAAAATGGGCCAATTTTGGTACATGCCCAAAGTTGCAACTGTATATTGCTAGGTTTGTTTATTATTTTTATATATAAAAAAAAAGTTTACAACTATGCCACATGCAAAGAACATTTAAAACAATGAAAAATGCTACTGTCACTAGTAGGTGTTACATAACCCAAACAAATATAATGTCAGTCCCCAAAAATGAGATTTTGTGTACTTACCGTTAAATCTCTTTCTCTTGAGTCGCTTAGGGGACACAGGGACATTGGGGTATAGCTGGTACATCCAGGAGGCATGTAGTAATGTTAGTAAGTTATAAAGGATCATTTGATTCCTGTTGACTTTGTTACAAACTGAGTGAAGCTCCGCCTGCTGGGGGTATAGCCAGTGGAGGAGGAGCCAGTTTTTTTTATTAGTTGTGTCCTGCCTCCTGGGTGTACCAGCTATGCCCCACTGTGCCTGTGTCCCCCAAGCAGACTAGGAGAAATACAATGTTGCCTTAAGCTTCTTCTGGTAGGTGACGTACAAGGATCCAATAAAGCTTTACCTTCTAGAAAGAAATATGGAAGTTTGCCTTTACCTCTAAATTGCATGAATCTACCATATTTAGAGAGAAAAAAATGGGCACATTTTGGTACATGCACAAAGTTGATGAATAAGATGCAACTGTATCTTGCTAAGTTTATTCATTATCTTTATAAACAAAAAACTTTATAACAATTAAAACAAAATTTCATTGTTTTAAATGTTCTCCAACAATCTGGCAACTTCATGTGTTTTTAAGGCTTCCTTGTCTTTTAAATTATCATATACCTACAAACATAAAAACATTTATTTAAGAACTACAAGCATATATTTTAAGAGGTACCTTGCAACAAAGCTTGCTGTTTTGTCCACTATGTTTCGGACTTCTGGGGGAGGGTAGATAATGCCAACAACAGGTTTGGATGGTACTACCTCTTCTTTCTTTTCCTCCTCCATTTGCTGCAAAAAAAAAAAAAAAAAAATTATATATATAGGAGAAACCAAAATTTGAAAGACATCCTTATGAAAACGGATTTCGTACATAAAACCACCACACGTTCCAACTGGTTAACCACACAACAGAAATTGGGCTGCTATAGATGCCCTGATTGCACAACATGCAGGTCGATGCTAACGGGGAAGGATTTCCCACATCCACATACTGGAAAAAGATATAAAATACTGCACAGATTAACCTGCACTTCAGAGTTCGTGGTGTACATCATCACCTGTCCATGTGGCCTCTACTACGTGGGAAAAGCAACAACACCACTAAGAGACAGAATTGCAAATCACCGCTCAGCTATCAGTAAGGCCCTCAAAGAAAAGATAGCCAAACAACCTGTGGCAAGACATTTCCTACAAATGGGACATGGATTGCCAACATTCAGATGCATGGCAATCTATTTTCAACCACCTCTACCACGGGGTGGCAACAGAGACCTTGCACTCTTACAGCGGGAATCGAAATGGATTTATCGTTTGGACACCGTTGCACCCCGCAGGCTCAATGAGACCCTACCACTGGGATGTTTTCTATGAACTATCACTTAATATGTGGACATTTTTTTCGATCTAAAATATGATGATAGTTTGACACCATTATCTCAGCTTAAAAGCCCTGTACTGTATCTATTGATTTTCTCTTTTAAGCCTCCCTCCATATCTTTCTTACTGAGATGTTCCCCTAACTGAACTTCACTTCTCACTCTTTATTTTTCACTGTTTACAACACTGCTAGTCAACACCCTCCTTAGATTGCACTGCCCTGCTTAAATAATGTAACATTGTAATATGCAGACAATCTTTACGGTATGACGTGGGTTAGACACCAGCACTGTAATTCTGATAACCTAGAGCCACCACAGGTGGTCATATCGTTTGTATAGCGCTCCGCAATGGCTTACAGGTCTTTGGTGATATAAGCACTACTGCCGTTAGGAGTATACGCCAAAAGGTTTTGAAGACCCAGCGGTGTTTTACCCCTCGGTTTAACTTTTAACTTTTATCCTAGCCTCATGCGGTTGCTGCCACATTAATTTCAAAGGTCTCAGTGCGGCAGTCGGGTGCCGATCCTTCGACACACCCACCACTCTACTGTCACGCGATTGGTCTGTAGCGGTATTATCGCTCTGCTGATTGGCTACCTAGAAACAAGCTGATACAGTGTACATCTTCGGCATGCTGACTTGCTTTTAAAGTTTCCTATTCTGCACACATGTTACTGTGTCTCTCTCTCCTAAACCGCTTCTTGTTGTCACTCTTTCACTACCTCACTGCTCTCCTATGTCTGCCTCGATTTTTCCCAGTCACTGGGGTTGCCTAGCAACCGGGTTTGGCGCCAAATGAACGGCCCAGGGTTTAAAAATGGTGGGGATTGTGGTTATTCTGTATGTTCACCTGATATCTCTTGACAAAGATCCCTGTGGGGGATCGAAACGTCGAGCACAATAAAAGTTCTATTTTTGCACCTGAAAGAAAAGCCTGTGAGTGTCGCTATCATATGCTGATATATATATATATATATATATATATATATATATATATATATAACTCCAACAGAAAGTCGGCACTCTCGATACACGGTACAAATGTGCCTGGGTGCAGTGTCCACAAAAAATTGAATCTATCCACAAAACGGTCCGCACTCTCAGGTCTTAAAAAACAAAATGTATTTATTTAAAGAAGACTAACGTTTCGGCCTCCTCCAAGGAGAAAGGCCTTGGAGGAGGCCGAAACGTTAGTCTTCTTTAAATAAATACATTTTGTTTTTTAAGACCTGAGAGTGCGGACCGTTTTGTGGATATATATATATATATATATATATAGTAACAAATGTATTTCCAGAAGAACTAAAGAACTAAATGTAAAAGTATGTTGGCTCATCACACACATATATGCAGAATGACAAATATTTGCTCCACTACACATACTGTTTATTATTTAACTGCAATGAGCCCTTTACCTATTCTGGCCGATCAAAATCATTTATACATTTAGTCATGTATAAAAAGCCCAGCTGCCAATTTTTTCACCACAATTAGCTAACTTCTACCTGCTCAGGGCTTCATTCCCTGTCTACCTCTCTCAATCCTCATTTTTAGGACCATATAAACTAGCAACTAATACAAGAGTTAAACGTGAACCAAGGAGTCCCCCCTACACAACAGAAATGAGAAAGCGGTGACATTTTTAGAGGGACAATATACCCCTTCTGATAGCCCACAGGGCTTGTGTTACTTTTTCCCCCTATTGTTTCAATTAAGATGAAGTATGCAAGTTTTTGTTATTAGAATTATACAAGCACAATTAAAATAAATCACCAGTACAAAGAATAGTTCCTCTGCATAAACAAACTCATCTTTCCCCCTGTATAAAGCCTGTAAGCCAATGAGTCTACAAAGAGCAATTCTCAGCAGACTGCAATTCATTTTGATCGTTCTTGGAAGAACAAGTAGAATGTGACTTTACTTTGTTTTCGCTTTAGTGCAATACTACCTAATGTTGAAAAAGGGGGGATATAGTGCTCACCAGAACATGTGCAATTAGCTCACCTTAAAGGGGTTGTTCACCTTCCAAACACTTTTTTTTTTTGTTCAGTGGTTTTCAGATTGTTCTCCATAAATAAAGACATTTTTCAATTACTTTCCATTATTTATCTTTTACCGTTTTTCCAAAATCTAAGTTTAAAGTTGAATGTTGGTGTCTCTGGTGTTTGAGTCTGACAGCTCAGTAATTCAGGTGCAGACTCTAAACTGATACAATTTTGCAACATTTAATTGATACATTTCACAGCAACATCTCTATTGTATCAATTCTAACAGCTGCCTGTAATGACACCCAGAGATTCTGCTCAGCAGGGACAAAGATAAGAAATGTATCCATTAAATGTATCAGTTTAGAACAGTCCCAGAGCTGCTTTAGAAGGTGAAAAATGACACTTTACACTTCAATATTAGAAAACCGGTTACAAATAGAAAATAGACAGTAATTGGAAAAAGTCATTATTTCTGGTGATCACCTTCAAACAACTAGTTGTTTTCAGATAGGACAACCCCATTAAAATTATTTTCAATTTGATGCAGAGATGCCAAGAACAACATTTTTGTTATGCAACCGTTAGACTGGGAATTTGAACTGCAATCCAATTGCTAGGGCTTAATTACATTAGCAGCAAAACCACAGTTTGGAAACTATATTAGAAGATCTCACAGATAGATACACCACTCAAAGTAACAATAACATGAATTAAACAATCTGACAAATTTTAGTTGTCACGGGTTAGTAACCCCAATAGACAGGTAGCAATTTGAAGGTGGCCATACACGGGCAGATAAAGCTATCGATATCAGTCATTTAGACCAATTTGACACTGTGGAAGGCCATGAGAGAGAAGGGGAAGCTGACATTACTCCTATCCAGATCCAGCTGGGCAACCTGGAAAGAAAGCCTGTTTATGAACGCTTTTTTAAAGACAAAAATGTGAGTGGAAAATTGTACTTTAATAGTTTTTAATAAAATGAATTACACTATACAAGTTTTGTTTTATATGGGGATACTTACCTGACAGAGGAAGAGAACAGCGCAGCACAGATAGTATTATAGGCCAGTTTTCAACTACTTTCTTGTAAGTAGGCATTTCACTCAATATTTGCAAAAACCACATACGCACGTTAATAGGATTTAAAGGGGAAGCACAGCACCATTTCCCCATTCCAGCACTAGGTGTATAATTTGAGAAAAAAATCATTTTGGAAATACTACACTATATTATCTCTTTTTTCTGTTGTCTGTCTTTCTCCGTTGCCAGAAGCACTGATCATTTTTTATAAATACAATTTGACAGCATATCTGCCCATGTATGGCAGCTTCCGACAGGTCTTCCTGATCGATATATGGCCACAATATCAATCGGGAAGGTTAGATTTTAACCCTGACCGGTCGGAGCCAATTGCCTTCGTCGTAATCAGATTCTTTGGCCATAGGACCCCCGATACAGCCTTGCAGTTAGTGGCATATCGGAGAAAGATCCACTTGTTTGGTGATGTCGCCAAACAATCGGATCTTATCGTCTATGGCCAGTTTTAGTGCCAGGCTGAAAGCAGGCAAATTAATAAGACTAATTAAAAATGCAGGATCAACTGCCAAGGATGGTCTGGCCAAAATACCAAAATGGGCAACATTGTGGAAGAGTCCTGCTCAGGTCCATTTTTTTGGATCCTGTACCTGCAATCCGCAACCTGGACCTGCAACCCAAATTCTTACCCGCTACCCGACCTGATCCTGTACCCCCAATCTGCAAGCTGCTGACCATCAAGAATCAGGAAATTCTGTCAATGTATTTTGAAAGTAGGCGTGATCAGAAAAAAGGAGTAAAAAAAAAATCGCTATTGATAAGACCCGCTGCTGACCCGTGTCTATACCCGCACCAAGAACCTGCAGGGTACTGCAGGTTTTTGCCTGCTGCAGGACTCTACACTGTGGTCAAAACCTCTAGGAACACCAAAAAATCTAAGTGTTTTAAATTAAAGGAAATATCATGTAGTGTTGTCCTGCACTGGTAAAACTGATCTGTTTGCTTCAGAAACACTACTATAGTTCATATAAACAAGCTGCTAAATAGCAATGGCAGAAATTGAAAAATGGCTATATGGCACAGGATAAGTAATGGATTACAGATAACATTATGTTCTACAGATCTTATCTGCTGTGTAACTAGAGCCTTTTCTCCTTTGTCTAGTTGAAGCAAACACTGCAGTTCTACCAGTGCAGGGCAACACTGCATTATATTTTTTTATGTTACTGGTCCTTTAATCACCTGACTCCAAATGGTATATAATGGCAACCTTACATTGTATCAAAGCTTCAACATAATCTTGTCAATCAGACACAACGAATGCCACATGTCTACAGGCTTGAATGTTTTTCCTGTGATTAATGTGGTAAGTATAGTATAAAGTAGAGTATGGTTTAAGTCCAATTATCAGATAGGAAGTAGAGTGACAATTTAAACAATAAAACATTCCTAAGCGGAAACCCAAATACCAACAATATGGTGTTTAATGTAAAATAGTCATAAACCCAGTATCACACCGAGTCCTTACAAACAAGCTGCAGCACCTCCCCTCCAAAAGACTTGCACTTTACAATCCGTGTTAGTGCCGCATATAGAGTGTTTATTTTTTTTTTATTTAGTTCAGTATTAGTAAAGGCAAACGTTATCAGACTGTTACCTACCAACTTTCTCTGCACTTCTGGTTCTGACTCTTGAAGAGAAGTAGAAGCCAGACTTAGCCCAGATATATTGTTTCAAGAGTCAGACGCAGAAATCAGAAAGATCTAAACAAATTCGCTTGCACTGTGCAATTTTAACCACCCCGCGATCTGAAAAATATAATCTGTACAGACAATGCGAACCTTTGCCTGCAATTATGCCATTCCCACTGCTGTATATGCTCACGATGAACCAGTTTCATTTACAAGACATAACCATCGCTCTGATTGCCCATAGCCTACTCTCTTTCACGCTCCTTTGAACCATCTTCCTCTATCACAAAACATTGTCTCGTACCTGGCCTCCGTCTGGTGCCTGTGGCGCCATTATCTGCACTGGTCCGGCAGGCATGGTGCCCACTCCTATCCCACAAACAAGGATAGCAGCTGTGACTTAGGCCGACAAGTAAAATGGCGGCTGCGCAGAATCAACGTAGGCGGCTTGTGGGTAATACCAACTAAATTAATTATTTGCAGCGGGACACTTTAAAAAATTCGGCATACGTAGTCTTTCTGACGGTCAATACAAACAACCACAGAACGTAGCTGCACATATTTTCTTTCTTTAGCCTATTGCCATAGCGTATACGCGAGTCGATATCCTCCCCTATCTCTGAATGGTATATTCCATTGCGCACTGCCTTGTGGAACCACGTTGATTTGGCGCACAGACGCACTGTGCGTGGTTGCCATGGAGTTGGCTTCGCTATGACTTTTGTTGGGTTGTATATCTATCTATATAGAGTATGGAAGCCCAGAAAGAGTTTTGCCGGCGCATCCATTTATCTTCATAGCCTCGGTACCAAGAAGTTTAGACAGGGGCGACAGTTATAATTGTAATGCCAAGCGACGGGTTTCAAGGCTTTTAAACGGCGGAGCGCCCTTTTGCAACTAATATGTGCCGTCCCTAAAGTTAGGTAGGTGTTGTGTTCGCAGCTGTATTGTATATGCGCCCTCGCAATTAAACAAATGACGCCAGTCTTAGTCGCAGTCATTTGATGCGTTTTATCTTAAAGGATAAGGAAAGTGTAAAATAGAATAAGGCTAGAAATGCTGTATTTTGTATACTAAACATAAACACGAACCTACTGCACCACAACAAGCCTAATCAAACAAATGATTTATGCTTTCAAAGTTGGGCACAGTGGGCTGTCATCTTGTAACTTTGTTAAACATCTTTGCAAGACCAAGACTGTGCACATGCTCAGTGTGATCTGGGCTGCTTAGGGATTGTCAAATTATCCAAACAGGGAAACAAACAAAGCTGCTTGAGTTCTGCATGGCTGGGAAGTAAGGCGGGGCTCCCCCTGCTGTTCATAAGTATGATTGTTTCCCTGAGGGACTGTCTAACAATTCCTATTCACAGAAGTAAATGAAGGGAGAATTTCACTGCATGCAGTCAGGTTTATTATAAAAAGTTAGACTTTTTTAATTGAAGTATACTGGAGATAGATTTCTTTTTCATTAAAGAAAGTAAAAATAGGATTTTATTTTTTTGCCTTTCCTTGTCCTTTAAGACGATCAGTATCACATTGCCATGAAAATGTTTTAATCTGTAGATTGTCAGCTCTTGTCTCTCAAATGACTTATAGGGTTCAGTCTGGCTAAATAAAATGTATTGTATCTGTAACCAGATTCTGTGAAGCAGTGTTCCTGTTTTATGTAGGAAAAAGTCTCCATCCAACCTATAAGCGAATAGAAAACCATGAATGACGCTGACCCCCATTATTCTTCTATGCAAATGTGAGCTCTTCACTCGGTTGCCACTCTTTATAGAAAAAAATACCAGCCTTCATATCACTTTTTTCCCTAAAATTTCTATCAAAAAGATAAGTATGACATCAAGGACAATTCATAAACCCATAGACTGTATCCATGTATACACAGTCGTATATTTTCCAGAAAATAAAAAGTTAGATCTTTTGAAGCAAAAACATACATTTTACCAGGAGAAAAGAAATTATATTTAAATGCATACAAAAATGCACATTTTTGGTCATACAGCCCATTAAGGTTCTAAATACAGGTATGGGACCTATTATCCAGAATTCTCTGGACCTGGGGCTTTCCGGATAATGGGTCTTTCCATAATGTGGATCTTTCCACCTTAAGACTACTAGAAAGTCATGTAAACATTAAGTAAACCCAATAGGCTGGTTTTACTTCCAATAAGGATGAGTACAGGGTACTGTTTTATTATTACAGAGAAAAAGGTAATCTTTTTTTTAAAATTTGGATTATTTGATTATAATGGAGTCTATGGGAGATGGCCTTTCTGTAATTCAGAACTTTCTGGATAACGGGTTTACGGATAACAGATTCCATACAATGTGAAAAAAATTTTGTCTTAAAAAAATATTGTGGGGCCTATGGGAATTATGACAATTGTCCAATTCAAATGTACATGTGTGAAAAAAATATCACCTGGTTTAAAGGACTAGGAAAACCCTATTCAATAGGAGGAGCCAAAATGTTAAAACACCCACCTGTGAATAGAACTAGATTTGTTCCCCAGGCTTGTGCTTCTGCAAACAAAAAGTGCACCTCTCAGGAGAAAAAAAGTAAGAGTGAATAAATAAAATAAATTAAAAATTCTATTCTTAAATTAATTCTGGCAATCAACATTTTTTTCACCCCCAGTGAAATAACAAGTAACTTGTAGTTTTGCAAGCTGCCTCAGTTATGTATGTAGTTTTGATTTATGACATGTAGTTAACTTGTTACAGAACATTTAGATCTATCGCACACTCATAGGTCATTGATAGTTGAGTTATCTTTCACTTAGGTTGTTACTAGTGTAGTATTGGCATCTCTTTAAAAAACAAGTTTATTCAGCTTTGTAGGGTTTTTACTGTGTGTATGTGTATTAATGTGGACACTTATTTATATATGAATTTTATTTAGACATTCGCGCACTTGCTTTGTTTGAAAATGACAAATCTGTTGGGAGACCGCACCTGTATGGAGAGTCTGAGAAAGGACATTACAGACTTGCAGGGTACCCTTGTTGATGTGTTCTCAAGGGTTGGTGCTGTGCGATATCCCTCATGGAAATTCCCAGATAAAATGTCCTGTGATCTGGATCTGGTAGATCTTATGGAACGCTTTGACTATGTGGAGGGTGACTCGGCATATACTCAGCTGTCACATGTGGTGTTACTGGAGCTCATCATTGACAGGTAGGAGAATCTCTTTTTAAGCTACAAAAGTTCTCTGTGTGGGGGAACTATAAGTAATTCAATACCACACTCAAAAGTAATATGACTTATGAATACTAATTTATGAATTAGTATGTAATGCAAACCGACACATATAATGTTCTAATAGCTTATACTTAGTACTAAGTATTGCTGAAAGAAAAGTTCCAATACAATGAAGCCTCTGCAGCAATATTTTTATATACTAATTTCTTTTAATATTCACTACTATTCATTTATTTAGTGATACTTACTGATTGCCGGGTAAGGGGAAAGGGCAGCAATGAACATGGAGTTGAATGAGTGTTGTCAGCACCATGATACCTTGTGGTACAGCCGCTTGATTTAAACATCCTTCTGATAACAAGCAGCAGCATTGCAAAGGCTGTCTCTCCTGCTGACCCCAAGCATAGAGCTGACATCATGTAAGACTTTGAACAAAGGACCTCCCAAAATGCATAAGCAGAATAAATATTGGCAACCTTCAGTTAGAACTAGTTATTTCAGAAATGGTCTTTCAAGTCGACTGTCTGTAGCCTAATATGAACTACTGTAAACGATTGGGGAAGCAGCCTGGTTTAACGAGAGGGGGGAAATTTTAGGAGGTATATGTGGGTATCCTATTTCTATGGAACATCTTTGCAGGACGTATCACATCGATCATTGATTGGTGACTATATATAACTGCACTTGTGCTGTGGTGTAGGAAAACAAAATTATTTTGGCAGGGTTGCGATGGTACTTACCCATTTAGGCCATGATTAGCAAGCGAAAGCCAAAGCAACTATATTTTTCGCTTTTTCATGTCTACATTTTTGTCTAAAAACTCCCAGGGCACCATAATGGGTAATACAACAGGCCAGATATGAGCACTGATTCCTTTTATCTGTGTTATTTTGCGGCAAATAAATAGCACTTCAGTAATACTTAAATTAGCTTACTTGGTTTTTTTTTATGTTTTTTTTTTTTTTACAAAACATTTGGTATTTTTATGGCTAGTATTGATATTGCTTGATACCTGCTTACCATATGTTTTAATTCCTATTTTTATTTATAGATAGGTAAAATATCTACCCCTATTGTAAAATCAATGTTCTCCCCTGGGCATATCACCTAGCATTTATCCCCCCTCCCCCACACACACACACACAAACACACACACTTGACTGATTCCCTGTGGTCCCCACTTTGTATGCAACCTGTAGGACTGCATTCTTTATTTGAAGAAGCGCACAATCCTGCAAGCACTAAGGCACAACAACTCTGACTTCTAATATCCTCATATTTTACAATAGGGGTTACATGATTTATTGTAATATACAAGTTTCAGTGGGACATGGTGTAACTAAGAACCAATTTTAACTGATGACATCACTAAGGTTTCTAAGGTTATAATATACTCTGTATTCATGGTTCTTGTGTATTCTGTATTTATATCTACAGGCTTCTACTCCTCCTTCAGAGTTTCACTACATATATGAAGTTAATAAGTAGTAAAGGCGATCTCCCACCATCTCGGGCTCTTGGGCCATCAATGTCTGTTGGGCTTGCTGTTCGAAAGTACTGGAGCAATATGTTAAAACTGGGAACAGTATACCAACAAGAGGTGAGCAAATAATATAGACATATTTAACATATAAATAATACATTTCAACAAAGACACATGAAAAGTTCCATATGTGTACTACCTTATTGATCCTGTAATCAATACAGCATATTTACCAGCCTATGGTACATCAGAAGATGAGTAACAGTATAGGCATCACAACTCTCTTCACTTCCTGCTGCTCTAATTGGGCAGGTAGTTCAAACAAGATGAACCATATAATGACAATTATACGCTTTATGCCCCCTTGTGCAATTTTTGTCTCTGGGATGATCAGTGAATACTATGCAGGATCAGGCACCTATCCCCCTTAAGGATGTGGACATTGAGCCTTGATGTAGTTAATATTACAACAAATGTTTAAGTATGTAGTAAGTATGTAGTAAATGATCTAGCTTTATTTAAAAGGGTATCTAGAATTTACAACATTTTGGCAAGGTACCCTGACTAAAAAAAGTTCTATTGTAAATATTTCCCTGCAACATGTAACAGATTAATCCTAAGGCTAGGAATTTAGAATTTAGTTATCTAAAAATTTCAAAGAGACTGTTCAATGAATAAACTTGTCTGTGGGGGTTACATGTCCTTTAGGGCAGAGACACACAAGCAGAATCAGGGAGATTAGTTGCCCAGCAACAAATCTCCTCTTCAGGGTGACTAATCTCCCCGAACTGCCTTCCCGCCAGCTAGAATGTAAATCGTTGGCGTGATGGCACTCTGAGTGATTTGTTTTCCGAAGTTGCCCATAGTTTCCTCAAGAGGCGACTTCGAAAAATTCAGCACTCGGAGCGCCATCCCACTGGCGATTTACATTCTAGCTGTCGGGAAGGCAGTTCAGGGAGATTACTCATCCCGAAGATGAGAAGATTTGTTGCTGTGTGACTAATCTCCCAGAATCTGACTGATCTCTCTGCCTTTAAGGTAGTCTGGTTGCAGGAGCTACTTGCTATGATTGTGCTCCATGGGAGGCTTATGTACACATATTTCTCCTTGTGCCACCACAGGGATAAGCAGAGGTTCACACCTTGTAGTTGTGCACTCTGCCATGGAGCAAACTGGGCCAAAAAGGAGCAAAAAAAAAAGAAATTTCTATGGAGCACATGTGTATTTGATTCACAGACAGAAAACCATTTCAGCAAGAACAAACAGCCATACACATAAATAATCAAATTTGTTTTTATGGTGATTGCCTTAGTTGGCAGTGGGTTCATAGCCTGCAAAATGTCTTAATCTGAGCATCTGTTCTTTGGAGCTTTCACATTCATGTTTTATCATTTCTTGTTGCTTGTTTAAATACATAGAAGTCATCTGTTGACACAACTGCAAGAATGAGACCGACTGATACATCCAGACCCCAGTTTGGTGTCTCACACTCCAAATATGGAAGCCAGTCATCTATTGAACATAATACTCGTACAGTGTGTTCACAGACTGTAGAATCTTCTTTGGTGCCTTGTGATACTTGTGCAATTGCCCAGAGGAGCTTAAGTGAAGTCAGTAATGCTATTATTAATGTATGCACTGGGCAGAACTTACCGTGCTCTCTCTCCAAGATAAGAGATGTGCTACCTACAGGAAGAATTTTGTCTCCTACTGAGATGGGTTACTGGGCCAGTGAGGAGAGCAAAGACTTGACACGTATTGGTAAACACCTGTCAGAGCTCATGCAGATAATCTGTCCTCTAAAGGATCAACTGGAAGCCACAAAGGCAGAAAATGAGAAACTGCAGAAAAGTATGGAAAGCTGCAGAAAACAGCTTCAGGAGCAAAAAGAAGAGCAGCAGAAGCAGGCACAACAATATGAGAGGAAGCTGCAAGAAAAAAGACAGCAAAATCAAGAAACTGTGGACAAGCTGGAGAAAGACAAGCAAGAGCTAAAAAGAGGCATGTTTTAATGACCTAATAATAATTTGTGGTTATATTAATGTGCTATGGGTGCTAAAGACGTTTTGTTCATTTGAATTAGGGTCCCTAGCCCTGGAAGAAAGAATTTCACTCTTGAAAGAGGAGCTGAAAGATCAGCACGTCACCATCAGGGATCTGGGTGAGTTCTGCTGAGGAATAATAGAAAACAAGCAAGAGGTGAATGGTAAGGTTTGTAAAACCTGTAGCAGTCTAGCAGTTGATGATCTGTTCTGATCAAGAGCTATTAACATATGGGTAAGGGTATGTCTATGTGGGTTTCCTTGTACATATTCACAAACATAGTCAGGATAGCTTGCTTCTGATAAAATGTACTATAGCAGGGGTGCCCAGACTTTGTTACACTGGGATCTACTGTTGACACCTGCCCACCATCAGGAGGTCTACCTTGGTAACGCACGGCAAATGTTTTTTGACCACGCCCATTTTTGGCCACATCTTCTAATCACTATGTTAGTTTTACAAAATTTGGCTGGTTATGCAAGTCTATCAGTCACTATAATAAACAGTGTGGCTTGCTTGATTTCTAACCAATAGGGGGCTCTCATATGAACAATAATGTCATTGTAATACAACTGTGCCGATATAGCTGTCACACCAACAGAGGGCGCTAGGCAAGACTGCATTCGCTTTTAAAGGACCGATAACAACAAAAAAATGAAAAATAAACACCAAGACAAATGAAACTTTTAAATAGCAAAGCCTTTATTAAGAAATAACTTACAGAAACTCCACTTCCTGTCCTCTTCAGGAATCGATTTCTCCTCCCTGGCTATTCACTGACAGGCATCGCCTTCATCCTCCTCCCGGTGTCCAGCATCAGCAGTCATGAGTGGGCAGTATATATACAAACACAACATTAAAAACTGTGTGTTTTCCAACCTTTTCTCTGACTTTCCTTTTGGGTTAGGGTTAGCTGGGACATGGTTCCTCCTCTCATTCGCTCTGGGCTTGCCTCTCCCTTCTGAGTCAGTCAGAGAAGCCGGGTACTCCTCTGGGCACATGTAGCTTCCTGTGCTGGTGGCGCTCAACTAGCGATTGACTCCACTGTAAGTTGCCAGTTACACAGTATAGCTCGCCTCTCAGTCTCCCCTACTGTGTCACAGCTCGGTAGTCTGGCTCAGGCTATAAAAAAAATTTTGATGTTACTGGTCCTTTAATCTTTCATATAACCAAGAGAGGGTGCTATTTGATATTGCAGTCTCTCGCCTAGCGCCCTCTATTGGTATAGGAAAGATTAACAGTGACTGCAATCTCAGCCCTCTGTTGGTTGTGCGTGTAGGTGAGTTGCAGTTGCCAGCCACAGCATAGATGAGATACACGTGCTTATCACAGGTTGTGTAGGAGACCAGCAAGTGTATAGCGTAGCTGCATCTCCTCCTTCCATTCCAGTGGAACTCTATTAGCCAGCTGCAGTTTAGAAACCACTACCATTCTCTATAGCCGTGGGATTCTTGTTGCTGGAGGAGTAGGACGCGGAGCTTTTACTTCCGTGTCCATGCAGCCCGCCTTCTCCTCTGCTCTCAGCCAGCCCCATCTTCCCTTCTCTCTGCTCACAGCCCACCCCTCTCTCCATTCTCCTCTCTCAGCCAGCCCTCTCTGCTCACTTCCAATGCTGGGGCCCAGGTTGGAGTCTACCAGGAACTTAACGGGGATCTACTGGTAGTCCTCAATCAACGTCCTGGGCACCCCTGTACTATTGTGTGTGTGACTATGATAGGGATTTAGACTGTAAGCTGCATTTGAGCATGGACTAATGTGAATGATGTATAATTATAACAATAATTGGGGATTAATATATTTAGGAGCTGGCTGCTCTGTGCAAGATTAACTTGTTAATTGTCTTCTAAGGAGAACGAGGAAGGCAATGATATCAGAGGAATATTTAGAGTGATTAACTGCAACTCATACAATTGTGGTGCATTTATCTAGAATATAATAGGCCTGCAGTCGATATCAATACTTAGTATTTCTTCACCAATTAGCAAGTGTTGCTTGGAAACCACTCCCTGCAGCATAGCAAGTATCTCCACAGACATTTACCCATCTGAATAAATAAGGATACACTGCAGGGCACTTCTGCCAATTTTTCAATAGTCTCTTAACTGGCACACAGGATGCTTTGTCGTCCATGGCGGTGGATATTTCCTACAGGAAGCAAAGTGCCCCATGTACCATTATCCTGAGACTGAGCAAGTTAAGAAAATATTTATACTACAGATTTTTTCCTTTATTTCTTTTATGAATTTACAAAGTAATAGAATCACAGGGATTTGCTATGCATATATATTTGCTCTTCATAGTAAAAGGCAGTTTTAAGATCTGATTTGTCTTGCTGCCTATCTAATGGGTAATTTAGGATTACTCAAAACCATTATTTAACACCAGGTTTATGGAAAATCTCTGTGGCAAACTTGCTGATTGTGCTTGAGTTATACAAAGAGAAAGTATCACACAGCAAATCTGTCAGCATCTTTACTAAAACATACAACTTGCTTGTAATCTTTGATCTGGTTTCTAAAAGTAAGTCTGTACTATCAGCGGCAGCTGTAGAGGAAGGTCTGCTCCATTTGGTGACTAGAAACAAATTGATCCTGTTTGATTGATATACAGAGCTTGGCAGAATAACAAAAAACAGAAGTGGTCCTTTGTCTGTACAAGTGTTTTTAGAAGAGATGGAATGACTGCATCTACCTGAACTTGCAGGGATGGGTAACTTGTCCAGTTGATCTTGAACTACAACTCTCAGTACCAACCTGGTCTTTGGTATTTAAATCAGAATCAGAATGGGCTTTATTGCCAGGTATGTTTGCACATACTAGGAATTTGTTTAAGTGACAGAGCTCAACAGTGCAACAGAATGACAATGACAGTGACAAGACAAGACACCGGTAATAAAAAGAGTATATAAAGTATACAGAATGTACAAAATATACAGAATACAAAGAATAATGTGCAATTAGCAAATAAAGTGTCGTATGTACTGCATGTGTTGTTAAGTGTTCATGACATGGACTGCTTGGGGGAAGAAACTGTTCCTGTGTCTGGTCGTTTTAGTGCTAGGTGCTCTGTAGCGTCGACCAGATGGCAACATATTGAAAAGGGAGTGAGCTGGGTGTGAGGGGTCCAGAGTGATTTTCTTAGCTCTTACTCTCACTCTGGATAAGTACAGATCTTGGAGAGTGGGAAGGCATGTTCCAATGATTATCTCCGCAGTCCTGGCTACCCTGTGCAGTCTCCTTAGGTCAGATTTGGCAGCTGAGCCGAACCAGACAGTAATAGAAGTGCAGAGGATGGATTCAATGATTGCGGTGTAGAACTGTGTCAGCAGCCCCTGTGGCAGGTTGAACTTCTTCAGCTGACGGAGGAAGTATAACCTTTGTCGGGCCTTTTTCACAATGGAGTCAATGTGAGTGTCCCACTTCAGGTCCTGGGAGATTGTGGTGCCCAGGAACCTGAATGACTCTATTGTAGCCACAGTGCTGTCCATGATAGTGAGTGGGGGGAGAGCAGGGGGGTTTCCCCTGAAGTCTACAATCATCTCCAATGTTTTGAGTGTGTTGAGCTCCAAGTTGTTAAGACTGCATCATTCAGACAGCTCTTTAACCTCCTGTCTGTAAGCAGACTCGTCACCTGGCCTGGATGAGGCCGATGAGTGTGGTGTCATCTGCAAACTTCAGGAGCTTGACAGAGGGGTCTTTAGAGGTGCAGTCATTGGTGTACAGGGAGAGGAGCAGTGGGGAGAGAACACAACCTTGAGGAGCGCCAGTGCTGGTCACACGGGTCCTGGACGTGATTTTACCCATTCTCACTACCTGTTGCCTATCTGTCAGAAAGCTGGTAATCCACTGACAGACAGAGATAGGGATAGAGAGCTGGGTTAATTTGGAGGAGTGTTGGGATGATGGTGTTAAAGGCAGAGCTGAAGTCCACAAACAAGATCCTCACGTACGTCCCTGGTCTGTCCAGATGTTGCAGTACATAATGTAGTCCCATATTGACTGCATCATCCACAGACCTGTTTGCTCTATAGGCAAACTGCAGGGGGTCCAGTAAGGGTTCCGTGAAGTCCTTCAGATAATTCAACACCAGTCTTTCAAATGATTTCATGACCACAGACGTTAGGGCTACAGGTCTGTAGTCATTAAGTCCAGTAATTTTGGGTTTCTTTGGAACAGGAATAATGGTGGAGCGTTTGAAGCAGGAAGGGACTACACACAGCTCCTGGATGTGATGCTGGTTATGATACATGTTCCACATCTATCAACCCTCTGGGTTATTATGCAGGGAACATTTTTGTTTTGTGTTCCTACCTCCTATGAAATTACTGGTAGATCAGCTTGCAGTTTTAGAGTTTCCTATGCTGCGACTTTCCTACGTTTGCTGACCACAGCCTACATTATCACTTACTTACCTGTCTCAGCATGTTCTAATTTGCTCAAAAGAGGCTAGCAGGGTGCTGGTGGTGCCACCTACTGGTTAAGTAGTTTAATCTGACACCACTGAGGGAAGTGCAAGTTGAGACTTATCAAACTTCTCCGTTATATATTTAGCAGGAGTGCATGCATACAATACATTATTGTACATTTCCTTTAAAATCTAGCACATTCACACAACACTCTAGGTTCAGGTTTATTAGGAACCAGTTACACTGCCTGCATGTTTTTAAAGCGGGTGGAAACCAGAGTGCCCAGATAACAGTAGTGGTTTTATATAAGTACAATCCAGGCTCCAGTCACCTAGGCCAAGAACAGAGAATCGCTGACTAGCGCTGATCCAAGTATAATCAGGAGGACAACTTCCTTAATATCAAATCGGCTTTATTCCAGCGTATCAACAAAACAATACAACAGGAGGGTGAATGGTTCTCTAACGCGTTTTGTGCCCACTACCTTGGCACTTCATCAGAGTAATTGGTAAAACACTTGTGTCTAAATTTAAATAGTTACATATATGTCTTTATATCTTTAAAGGCAAAGTGCTCTTGTAATAGTTTCTATTTAAAGGAACAGTAACATCAAAAATTTTTACAAAAAAATTTGTTAGAGTAGAACGAAAAAAAAACACCAACACAAATTAAAATTTAAAATAACAAAGCCTTTATTGAGAAATAACTTACAGAAACTCCACTTCCTGTCCTCTACAGAAAAGGCGACAGGGCGACCATCAATGCTGCGGTGCTTGATTTCTTCTCCCTGGCTATTCACGGACAGTGTGTCCTCTCTCTGCCTCTGACATGCTGTTTACGTTTGTATACACATTCTCCAATGTAGCCTCACCAGCAGCCCTTTTTCTGTATGTGCAAGTCCGTGTCCCCACCGCCTTCATCACCTGTTGGCTCTGAGTCCCTCATTGAATGTCCTCTATGTTTGGTCTGCCAGCCTCCCGAAGAACTTCCAGAGCTGCTGAGCTGCAGACATCACTCATGCCTGCCCTGCCTCCACCAGTACCTCCGCATTGAGATCAGCGAGAGCCGTGTTAATTTGCGCCAAAGAGGCTCTTTCCTGCCTGGAAGTGGGTCGGCGGGGGTCGGAAGGGTCTCTATATCCTCCTCCGCATGGACATGTAGGGGGCCGAGGCGCTCCGCACATTCCAGGCAGCGCAAATTAACACGACTCTCACTGATCTCAATGCGGATAGCGATGGCCATCAGGGAGAGCCCGGAGAAGCGTCTGACCCTGTCGGCCATTTACCAGTACATCATCAGAAAATTCCCCTTCTACGAGAAGAACAAGAAGGGCTGGCAGAACAGCATCTGACACAACCTCAGCCTCAACGAGTGTTTCATTAAAGTGCCCCGGGAGGGCGGTGGCGAGGGGAAGGGCAATTACTGGACCCGGCCTGCGAGGATATGTTCGAGAAGGGCAACTACCAGCGCAGGAGGAGGATGAAGAGACCCTTCCGACCCCCGCCGACCTTGTTCAGTATAAAAGTAAAAACTGGGTAAACAGGCTGTGCAAAATAAAACATGTTTTCAATATAGTTAGTTAGGTAAAAATGTAATGTATAAAGGACCGCCCGTATCACCTCCATTATGATCAGCCACTTCAATGTGGGCATATCGGGGAGAGATCCGCTCTTTGGCGATATCACCAAACGAGCGGATCTCCCTGTCTATAGCCACCTTAGGCATAACTGTATCCAATAAGGTCATATACTTAAACTCTTTCTTGGACAACAGTGTGTCTATAGCTCCTTTCCTAAATTTTACTGTTTCAATTACCTGAAAAGATACAAAGTATTCATTAGCTCCATGCTCTTTTATTACATGTTCTGCTATGGCAGATGAGGTGTCTAATCTGTTAATACTGGCAAAATGTTCTAACACTCTATCTTTCAACCATCTTATTGTCTTACCGACAAATTGTTTGCCACAGCGACAGGCTGCCAAGTACACTACATTCGATGTCCTACAATTTGCATATGTCGTACATTTGTATATCTTGTCAGTTTCCATACGCCGTGCTTCTTTAGAGACTAACAAATCTACAACATTTGTAGACTATATGTACACTTATATGTACCACCCGTATTCAACCATTTTCTATCATCTTTGTTACGTAGCATGCTAGAGGACACCTTATCCCTTAAATTGTTTGCAGATCTATATATGAATTGTGGTTTCTGTAAATGCAATTGTGCCAAAATTGGATCTGATTTCAATATTCTCCAATGTTTTAAAATTATGTCCCGTATCTCCCTAGCTTCCATATTATATGTGGTAATGAATATCATTCGATTTTTCTCAAATGCTGCTATCTTATTATTTTTTTGAGAATCACGCTCACTATTGGTTAATAGGTCAAATCTGTCGCTAAGTATAGCTTTCTCATAAGATTTCTTAATACAATCTGTGTTGTAGCATCTGGAAATCAGTCTATCCCTTAATTCCATGGATCTCTCCTGAAAGGCATCCCAAGTGGAGCAATTGTGTCTAAAACGTATAAACTGGCCCACAGGGATGCCATCCAAGAGAGGCCCAGGATGACTACTTTAACGTTTGAGGAGAGAGTTCCTACTGATGGATTTCCTATAGATGTCCGTCTCAATCCTATCCCTTGTGGAAATGAACAGTATATCAAAATATTCTATTGTTGTCACCTAGGGCCCCTTTAATTCCAAGGTGTGGTGGATTTGGGCAGAACCTGTGTACTACCTGGGGCCAAATGAATAATAACTCTTACCCTGACAGACTTACAAAATTCTTGCACATTAGCCCTAGATCAGAATCAAACGCACGGCTCCACCACCACAAGGTAGATAGGCTTACCACCAAGCTACAATGTATAAATGAGCTGTTACTGTAAGTAAATATAAGTAGGAAACTTTTTAAATTATCTCTCCTTAACTAGAGAGAGCACGAAAAGAGCTTGTTGGTGAGATGTGTGGTATGGTGAATAAGAATGAAGTGTCATTGCTTGAGCAGAAAATGAGCGATCTAAAGAGTCACCTGGAGTCCACACTAAAGAAGCTACATGACTCAGGGGAAGCCATGTCCAAAGAGAGGGCACGAAATGAGAGTTTGCAGAACCACAAAGAGGTAAGAGCTTGTCTAGAAATAATTTTTTCCTACAGTGTCATTTTTAAATATTGTTAATGTTGATGTAACATTCCTTTATAGATGTTTTTGTATTATTTCTGTTACCTTAGTATGACCACAAATGATCAAACAGTTAGGGGCAAATTTACCATTATTCCCCAAAATTAGTTCGATCATATTCGAAATTCGATAAGCATTTGACCGTCGAATGCTTATAGAATTGTTTTAGGCTATCATTTTGCTCGCTATTCGATTTCTCAATGAATTTGTACAATCGGATACCGATCGTTCGATTTCACGAAAAAATCGTAAAATTTCCATCGAGCATCCGAAAAATTTGTACGATTCGAATGATCGAATGCATCAATCATACGAATGGTATTCGAGCAAGACTTAGTCTCAGAAGCCTATGGGGGCTTCCCATAGGCTTCTATTGCAATTCGGTAGGTTCAATCTGGCAGTCGAATAACTTTAAAATTTTGAATCCTTCGATCATCGAATTATCGAATATACGATCAATAGGTATTCGATGATTGAAGAGGCCAAATTTGCATATCCGATTTTACTGAAAATTTGTACGATCGTTATTCGATCGAACTTCGATCTTTTCACGTGAATTTAGTAAATCGGCCCCTTAGTCAGTTGTACTGGAAAGTAGGGCCCAGCCTAAGGGGTAATATTTATAGGTGAATGGTCACCTAACATTCACCACTACCATTCCCCTTGAATATAAGTTGATGGGCCATTTTTTTATGTATTTGTGGTAATGAATTACACGGGACCCTGAATAAATTCTCTCTAAGAAAGGGGCCATTGCACAAAAAACATGTAGACCTCTGGTTAAGAGGGATATAACAATACCAAGTCCAATAGTTTTAGATTAACTGAAAAGAAATATTTGTATTTAATATGGCTAAAGAGGCCCTACATTACCCACTTACATGACTGCCATGGGGGGGGGGGGGGGGGGGTTAGAAATAAGTTCAGCAGCCCCATGACAAGAGGGGGCCCTAACAGATACATTGGTTTGATTTGAAAATGGGAAGTGGGTGTTTTAACAGGTTTCAAGCATGTGTCAAATCAAAATCTTACTTGGTCAAAATGACATTTTTCTTCAAGTTTGCAAACAGCACTGGTCAGACCTGAATGAAAATCCCGGGTGGTTTCATGGACCACCTTTCCTACCCTATGTGTGGTGCAATTGTAGGAACAAAGGCAGAAATTTGGGGTGGCAAAATTCCATTACCCCACATGCCTATTTTGCAGTGTAGTATGGAAATGGTTTAAACGTCAAGTTCTCTAGAACTAAAGCCTTGACCCTGTAGTGCAGTGATCCCCAACCAGTAGCTCGTGAGCAACATGTTGCTCTCCAACCCCTTGGATGTTGCTCCCAGTGGCCTCAAAGCAGGTGCTTATTTTTGAATTACTGTCTTAGAGGCAAGTTTTGGTTGCATAAAAAACAGATGTCCTGCCAAACATTCTCTCCTGTAGGCTGCCAGTCCATATAGGGGCTACCAAAAAGCCAATCAGAGCTCTTATTTGACATCCCCATGGACTTTTTCATGCTTGTGTTGCTCTCCAACTCTTTTTTAAATTTAAATGTTGCTCACGAGCAAAAAAGGTTGGGGACCCCTGCTGTAGTGGATGGGATGAACAAGTTGAAGTCATGCCATAACTTTGGCAACACCCATACCATTGTCTTGGGATTAACTGACCACTGCCTAATATTTAATATGTAAGTATTTATTTAGGGTTGCCCACCAGATCTCACTATCCTGCAATTCCCCAGAGTACTTAATAAAAATAATAGCATGGTTCCAAGACAGAAAAAAATAAAATGCTTACAAACCCACATAAAGTATCTGTAGCTATAAATGCCACTCTCATCATCCCAACCCTATCTCCTGTTTTGTTGTTTATGAAGAAGCCACTTTTGAAAGAAGACCTTGTGACATAACCTGTCACTTGACAGTGAAAGTATAACTTCAAGGAAATTATGACCAAATGCTATACTTAATTTTAAACGGTTTATTGCTGAGATGCTGTTTGTGTTCATGCAAGTGAGTGTGAAGTATTAAATTGTACCAAACAGTCCCATGTACTTACCTCAGGAGTATTTTGTGTTATGGTTACCCATCGTGGTAATACTCAAGAGAAACAACTTATTTCGTTTCTGGCTTTTAAATAACATGTCTTTGAACACATTATTATGATTTAGTTTAGTTGTAGGTCTTACAAAGTATTAATATTGACCTTGTCTTTACATGCAGCAGACCCATCCTTTACCACCTCCAGAGCCACATATTAATTTTTACTCACAGCCACAGACAAAAAAAACCCAGAATCAAAGCAAGAAAACTAATTAGAGGAACAACTAGTGGATGTGTTTCCCTCCCAGATTACTTTGCTTATCACCATGCTACTTTTTTAAATAGGATAATTTAAAACTCTGAACAACAGTCTACATTAACTACATTTAATAGGAATTCATGCAGCTTAGTTACTATCACGTCCAATGTACTGTTATATTATTACAGAGAAAAAGAAAATCATTTAAAAAAATTTGAGCTATTTGATTAAATGGGAGATGGCCTTTCTGGGTAACAGGTTTCCAGATAATTGATCCCTTACCTGTTTTATTTATAGTAGATAAATAAGGAAAATCATACATTCATTGAACAGAGTTGTTGATCTTACGTTATGTAAGCTGTGTAGGCTACGTACAATTTGAACGTAAGTGAGGTTTAACAATAAATATTGACTTTTGGTGGATTATGGCAGCTGAGAGCTCACTTGTTACTCCTCAAGTCAAGAGTTCTTTCAAGGGCTCACTGAGGAGACTAAATCTAAAAGCAGAGTGTGGGAGCTTGAGGAAACCATACAAAGCAGAGTTGAGTACCAGGTCTCATACATGCAGCTGTAGTTTAAAAAATGCTTTGTGTTGCCTTTTGTTACATGGATGCTTTGACACTTTTGACAGAGTTGTGTCTTTTGCTTCCACACTTCTTCCTGTTACAGTTAAAAATCCCGTCGGATCGCGGCAGCATCTGTTCGTTGATGCGGTCCCGCGATCCGACCGCCCGTACTGATCCGATTGTTGGGCCCTAGGGCCCACGATCGGATCAGCCCAATATCGCCCACCTCAAGGTGGGCATATCGGGGAGAGATCTGCTCGTTTGGCAACATCGCCAAACGAGCGGATATCTACGTGTTTGGCCACCTTTAGAGTTGAAATATTTCTGATCAAGTGATCTCTGAGGCAGCACAAAGACCATCACGAAATGGTGGTTCAATGCAAGAGATGTAAAAGGGCAATATTTACTTAAATATATATACCAGTTTGGTAAGATTCTTTAATATGTCACTTAATTTGATATAAATTATCTGTTGCTCAAGTATTCATTTTCGGGGTATAGTTTTCCTTTAATTTAAGTCCCATTCAAATCAGTTGAGAACCCTGTTTTACAGATATCTTATATACATTTCTGCAGGAATGTGTTTGCTGGCAGACAGATGGAAAAACACAATCTATGGGTCTATTTTGCAAGTGCTGTGGAATCTATTGCGAAATCTGTAAAAAAATAATTCAGTTATTAAATAAACAATAACGCCAAAAAATGAAAGTGTTTTAAAGTAATGAACACTGATCTTGTAGAAACTGATCTGTTTGCTTGAGACACACTGCTATAGTTCTTATAAACAAGCTGCTGTGTAGCAATTGTTGAAAACTGAAAAAAGGCTACGCTGCACAGGTTAAATAGTGGATAACAGATAACACCAGTATGTTCTACAGAGCTTATCTGCTGTGTAACCTGAGCTTTCTCCTTTGAATGGCTGCAATAGTGTTTCTGTAGAAAACACAGTTTTACCAGTGCAGGGTAACACTTAGGGTTGCCACCTGGCCGGTATTTTACGGTATTTTTTGATGGTTGATCCCAATGTTATTAATAGGGAAAAAAGATAAATATATAGGAAGGCCGGTATTTTTTTTAAGAAAAGGTGGCAACCCTAGTAACAGTGCATTATATTTTCATTTAATAAACTTTCTTTTTTTGATGTTACTGTTCCTTTACCTTTTAACATAACCTTCATTTGGTGGACTGCTATAGTAGTTTTATAACTGCCAAAGAAACATTATTTCTCTCAGTTTAAACATACATCCGGAAATATTACAGTTCAGTGTAAGCTGGAGAGAGGGTAAAAAAAATCATTTTTTATCAAACTTTCTTAATGAAAAGCATTACAATTTGTATGTATGTGCTACATGACTAACTTGCATTTTTCTTGCTTTTCACACAGTCTCTACAGATGAAGCAGAGATCTCTCCTACAGCAGTTGGACAAACTGGCTCTAGAAAATGAAGATCTGCAGGGTACTGTCTGTGAGGCTGAGGAGGAGAAAGCAAAATTAGTTGAGGAGATTGCAGAAATAGAGAGAGAAAAGAAATTATTAAGAAGTCGTCTGGAAGAACAGCAAGTACGTCACTGCCCAAGCTTAAATCTAACATCCTTCCTCTTGGAAGACAGGGATATCAAAGATCTGTGTCTTGTTTCCTTGCCATTGATGCTAATACAGAGGTGATATAATGGAAAATGTTTCCAGGCAACAGCTATGTTAAAAATGTTCATGTATTAGAAAAATGAAAGCAAATTATTTGAATGTGTTGCTTTGAAAAAAGAAAAAGGATTTTATGAAAGAACATGGTCAGGGCTCCCTTATCAGTTTAAAAAAAAAAAAAAAAACATTGGCGCCAGGGCCCCCATTTTTTAAAGCATTGGCACCAGGGCCCCCCTTACAAGTTAAAAAAAAAATTGGTGCCCCAAAAAATATTTAAAAAAAAAACTGTGCCCCAAAAAAGATTTCTTTAAAAAAACAAAAATTAGCGCCAGGGCCCCCTTACAAGTTAAAAAAAAAAACTGGGGCCCCAAAAAAGTTTTTTTTTTTTTAAAAAAACAAAAAACCTTGGCGCCAGGGCCTCCTTACAAGTTAAAAAAAATTGGGTCCACAAAAATTATTTTTTTTAAAAAAATTGGTGGCAGGGGCCTATAGACTATTAAAATAAAACATTGCTGGCCAGGGGATAAAAAAAAAAAAAAAAAACCCACATTGGTGTCAGTAAAATTGAACTTGTGGCTTCAGGACTTCAGTGTCGGCTCCTTTCGTGACATCCGGTATTTTCTCCTCTTCGGGAATTCAGTGTCGGCTCCTTCGTGACTTCGGGTCTTTCCGCCGCCCTGGGACTTCGACTGTTCAGCGCTTGTAAGGGGGGCCCGGCTCTTAGAAAAGTGCAGCACTCCTGGGACCCCCTTCAGGCCTGGGCTCAGGACACTTGCCCCCCTGATGGCGGCCCTGCCGGCCAGGCCGGTAAAATACCTGCCAGGTGGCAACCCTAGTATTACCCAAGGCTGTGTGTCTGTTAGACATTTCATAAATGTTAACATTCATTTGTTTGGGATATTCACTGGTTGAAAAATTAAGATGCAGATAATTGATGTTAAAGCATGGGAAAAGATATCCGTTTTTATTGTCAGATTGGGACCAAGCATAATGAGCTGTTGGATAGGGTAAGAGTGGAATGTTAAAGGGATACTGTCATGGGAAAAATGGTTTTTTTCCCCAAAATGCATCAGTTAATAGTGCTGCTCCATTGCATTGAAATCCATTTCTCAAAAGAGCAAACCAGATAACAGCTCCCTAGCACAAGATAACAGCTGCCTGGTAGATCTAAGAACAGCACAGCATGTCCCACTGTGTTCCATTCAGTTACATTGAGAAGCAAAAACAACAGCCTGCCAGAAAGCAGTTCCCTCCTAAAGTGCTGGCACAAGTCACATGACTAGGGGCAGCTGGGAAATTGACAAAATGTCTAGCCCTAAGTCAGATTTCAAAACTGAATATAAAAAATCTTTGATCTTTGAGAAATGGATTTCAGTGCAGAAGTCTACTGGAGCAGCATTATTAACTGATGCGTTTTGAAAAAAACATGTTTTCCCATGACAGTATCCCTTTAAGATGATGTATTTTCCTCACCCTACAGCCAAAGCTCCTTCATTGTGCAAGGTATTAAACCCTTTTTTGCAATATGCAGTATATGATATGATTCAGCAATTATTTTTTTAAGTGATCTACACCCATTGATGTTTAGCTGATAGACTTCCATTACAGACCCTCATCTCAACTGCATCACCTCAAATGCCAAAAAGTCAACTGCCCCCATACTTGCTGTACTCCATGGTGACAGTTGCTAAATAGAAGCATGCACAACAGGGCTACAGGTCTGTATCCAGTGTGCATACTTCTGGTTGGGGATTTTCAGCATGGAGCCTGGTACTGACAGTGACCAGATTAAAGGAATTGTTCAGTATAAAAATAAAAACAGATTAAATAGATGGGCTGTGCAAAATAAAAAATGTTTCTAATATAGTTAGCCAAAAATTTAATGTACTAACTCTGTTAGAAACATTTTTTATTTTGCACAGTCTATCTATTTATTCTGTTTTTATTTTTACACTGAACTGTTCCTTTAAACATATCTATGCCAACCCCATGGACAGGTTTGCATGCTGACAGCAGGTATGGGTGACTAGTTTACTTTTTGGCAGTTTGAGAGGAAGCAGGGGGCCCTACAGTCAAGAAACCGTTGGGAGTTAATAATCACGTGTCTGTTTGTCCGCTCTCTAATATATACACTTTTTCTGTAATTCTTTTTTAGGAGGTAGTTAAATTATTGCAGCAGGAAAAGAAGATCCTGGAGGAGTCTGCCGTGGGAATGGATAGGCAGTTGGTAGAGCTGAAACAATCTCTTCAAGAGCAAAGGGAAAGAGAGAAATTGTTAGCATTGTATCCAGAGCTACAGCCACCTCCTGAGTTTGAAAGTAATTACTGTTTAGGCAAATGCTTTAGAAATACATTAGTAAGGATGTAACTGCAATTTATATGCTTCCAGTTTGTTTCTGGTTGAAGTTCATATACACCGGTAGAATCACGTCATCACCAATCCCCCAACCTACATTGTGTTCCATGCCTGTCAAATTTGTCACCATGCTGCCATATTGCATGGCTCTACTGTGATATTTTCTAAAAACTTTAACAGAGAAGCACAATCAAGGGGTAAGCAGGAGAGGTACATGCCTAGGACGCAATGGTGGGGGCACTAGGCACACTGCTCTTTAGTCGCCTACCTCTAACTTGGAGCCTTCCCCTTTTTTTCAGTGCAGAACTGTACCTTTGAAGCAAGGTTTCACTCCACACTCAGTTTGATCAGAAGCCCCTTGTACTGTATTAGGATATCCTAATATATATAATGCAATGCAGTATAAATCTCCTGGGACTAAATCTGTTCATCAGTTATGTGTGACACTGTTTATTCCGTACAGGCACAGGAGACGTAACACAGGATATGGAAAAGCAACTGCAGGCCAACAACCTTCGCATTAATATTTTAGAAGAAGAAAACTCCAGACTGAGGGCTACTCTATTTAAACTAAGGGAGAAAAGCCAACAGGAACCACTAAAGGTGAGGCAACTGTAACTATTTACAGAAAATATTTGGAAAAGCACAAACTACTTATCAGTGGGTACAGGTGCACTGATAAGTCCATGTCTTAAGTAGCCTTTTGAATGGAGGTTATTTAAGGGCAAACACAGCACTTTTAAATTCAAATTTCAACATACTATTTTGTTTGTGCTATGTGAGTGTGAGCCTACAAGCTAGCAGCCGCATAGAGAGTGAATCTTTTATGTAACATTACTTTGTTGCCCAAATGTTTATTGAGAATGGTTTACATTCATATGACACTTCTACCACATTCAGATGACTACTAATGTGCCTGACTGCCCTTTCCATCTAATTTCCTAAACTGTCATCAGTGTCCCAAAATATAATATTAAATACATGTCTTGAAAATGGCAGGACTGATTGTGAGGTCTGTTTTATTAATTGCCCATTTTGAAACAAATATTGGAATCTTTTAGGACTATATTTCTTTCAGCTCCAGAGACCAAGTACAATGTTTCTTTGTTTATTTAGCTTGTTCCTCAAACACAGCTTTGGAATATACCACACGCTACTGAGTCGGCAGGCGTACAACCCCAACATGAAGTAAAAAAGTAAGTACTGGCATCTGCTTGCCAAAAGCTTGTGAAATAAGCGAGACCTGTTGCACTACAGAACAGAGAAAAACAAGCAGTTACTGAATAGGATTTTCCAGCTTGCATAGTTCAAAATGCTGTGTGAAGCTTTATGAAGGTCTGCTAGGCATGTGCTTCTGTTAAAGCTGGCAATAGCATTACCTATAATAGTTATCCTTTATTCATCTTCAGTCAATGTCATCCTGCTTAAAGGACATGTAAAGCCTACATTTTCCTACCCTGTATACAAGGTCAGCATATCTTCCGCACCCAAACTGCATCATTTGTACTGCATATAACCCCTCTGTTTGCCAGTGCCATCACATTTTCCTAAAACAAATAGCAGCTTTCACCTGGCGGCCATTTTCCCTCTGATACATTATCATCTGAAATAAGACATGTATGTAAAGTCCATGTAATGCAGAATGCAGGTTTACACAGGCACAACATACTTTCATAAAAAAAAGTTCTGCTGGGTTTGAGCACTGTAATTATTACGCTGAGCTCAGGAGAGGTGGTTAGGAGAAAAAAATAGCATCAGACAGTTTCTGTGGGAACCAGGGATGCTCTCTCTTCATTGGCTGTTAGTCTGAAGGGTGTGTTATGTAATCTGAGCTGAGAGGAACTAAGCATGCTCACTGAGCCAAAAGCCAAAGGAAATTCCTGAGGGAGGGGGCAGAGTGGTTTAGTGTAGTAGAAGGATTTGTAGCTGATTAAGGGGATAC
The DNA here is from genome assembly GCA_024363595.1 of Xenopus borealis. Lineage (NCBI taxonomy): Eukaryota > Metazoa > Chordata > Amphibia > Anura > Pipidae > Xenopus > Xenopus borealis. The sequence continues at coordinate 156,597,571 of CM044431.1, read as the reverse complement.
TGCAGCCTTACTGTTAACAACCAGAGTGGCAGTTATCTAAAGATTTCAGAGACGCTGTTCATTGATTAAATTTTTGTGAAAAGGGTTGACATGTCCTTTAAGAACTGTCCCATTTTTTATCATTACTCTTTCAAAATATTTTTTTATTTCTCTGTTGCTTTTTAATGTATTTAACAGCTAAAGACTATTATTTGTATCTCAGAGAACCGTGCCTGCAGTTGAACTTAAGGGATACATCACAGTCTTCCATAGGATCTGTACATGAAAGGAGAGTTTCCACAGGAGGCACACGCCAGACGCTAAATGTTGTGACATTCCCTCCTGAGAATTCGCCAATATCTGCCTTTGCACGTGCAAAACAAGTAAAAGGACGAAAATGGACACCAAGCTCAGAACGTAACTAATAAAAACTTGAGATGTGCAGAAAACAGAAGTTTGCCATAGATCCTACATAATTTGGTCATTTGCACTTTGCAGTGTGAAAAGTGAAAAAAAGACGCATTTCAGACTTTTTTTGCACTTTGTATATTGCCTTGTGCTCTTTACGGATTGCAGCAGGCTTCTGCACTCCATTTAAGTTTGAACACTATGGGATGCATTCTTGATCCCCTGGTAAAAGTAACTGATAATATATATACTTTTCATTCTGTAAATACCACATTGATTAACCAACAAGTCTATAGATTCAACTGTAGCTAGAGCAATTATTCACTTTGACTTCCCTGTTCCACTATATCTAAATGGGAAAAAAATATATATATATATAGTGTGTGTGTGTACAGATTTATATGATATTATATGATTATTATATGATATTATTGATATAAATATAAAGGTAGACTATGCTCAGTGGATTATTTTGTGTAAAATGATTAGTTAGTTAGATTTAGCTAAGAACCTAATTCTACTGTATCTGTGCTTTCACGCTAGAGTAACTGGTGCAAAGTTCCTTTACAATAAAGCTAATTAAATATTTTAAAAACAAAAGCAAATGAGGAATAGTTTTGTCGTAATACATGTTGTCTAAGGGTACAACTCAGATATAAATGTCAACATGAAAAATATGGAGAGGCTTTTCAAGGGTTGATAAACCACTGGATGAGGAGGCGTTGTTTTATGAAGAGGCACATTTATCAAAGGTTGAATTTCGAATTCATGTGAGTTATTTAAAACTTCTATAAACTCCTATGAATTCTAAATTTGACCAATTGAAATATATTCTAAAAATAAAATTCTTTGAACTAGGGTGAATAGGATCAACCCGAAAATTCTCAGAAAAAAACATCAAATGTCAGGAAGGCTGCAGACAACTCCAGATTGATCCCTGGATGTCTCCCAATGACATAAACAGCAATTTGGCCGGTTTTAATTGGCGAGTAGTTGAATTTCAGTTATTAAAGGTCCAGAGTATGATAAATCTTGAAAATTGAATTAGAAAAAAACTCGAATTTGACCGTTTTGACCATAAATTGATTTTTTAATTTTCAGTTCGACCCTTGCTTAATCTGCCCCGTAGTAAGCTTTATCAGAAAGGTCTATATAAATACACCAGTAAACCCTCAAAGTAATGCTGCTCTGAGTCATCTGAACACTGCATTTATTTTCTTCTGTTGTGTACACATGGGCTTCTGTATCAGACTTTCTTTTTTTAGCTTAAACCTCCAGGGCATGGGCTTGAGCATGCTCAGTTTGCTCCTCCCCAATGTCACACCACGCTAATATGGCAGCTACTATCCTAAACAAACAGAGAGCTTCTAGAGCTGTTTACTCAGCTGTTATGGTAAAACATTCTACAGAATAAATATAGTGTTCTAGCTTGAACTATTGTGGCTAATCTATTGGCAATAAACTGCCTCACTAGCTTTCCTTTTCCTTTAAGGTGCTACCTAACAGGAAATTACTGCGTAAATAGCAATTTGTATACCAAAAGTATGATTGAAATACCATGGCACAATTACAAAATCCAGAAGGTGTTATATAATTTAATAATGTTATGTACAAAAAAAAGAGCTTCACTTGTTCCAAATCAAATCTTCTGTTAAACAAGGGGGCAGATGCCCTGCTGAGATAATATGCCACCATGCTCCATTAGCAGCCCAGTGCTTTCTCTTGAATATAGGTGAGCCAGTAAAAGCATAGTGCCCTTAAAGGACAAGGAATGTTAAGCTAAAGAAGTAAGGTAGAAATGTTGGTCATTATGTTTTGGGCTTCTGTACCAGCCCAAGGCAACCACATCCCTTTAGCAGTAAAAGTGTGTGCCTCCAAAGATGCCCCAGTAGCTCCCCATCTTCTTTCTGCTGATCCACTGCACATACTCCATGTTGTCAGTTATTGAGTTTAGGGACTGACGCAAAATATACAGTACATATAAAATAAAAATGTCACAATTTAAGGCTGGTTGGTAATTAATACAGATAATTACTTCATGGCAGCACAGAAACCAGTGCAATTAGCACCAGCATTTAATAATCAGCCCTGTAGCATCAGCTTATATTATATATTGGTGACCCCCTGTGACAAGTTTGA
>CM044431.1:156526386-156595035 GCA_024363595.1 Xenopus borealis | reverse complement strand
ATTCAATGGAATCATTGTAATTGAATATTGGTGATTGTATAACCCTTAAAGGTTTAAAATGCTGTGGAATTTTCCAGTTGGAAAGAAGAAACCACTCAGATGAACGGTGAAATATTTAAAAAAAATATTCAGTAGTTCAATCGCTTTAGAATTCTCTCCACTAGATACCCTTTAACTTTAGGTTTCATGCAGATCCAATACATAACATAATAAGAAACCACTTTAATTTGTATTCTTAATGAACCAAAGCTTTATAAAAAGAATACCTTCTGAAGGATTCTCCTCTTGGTTAACATTACAGAGCTCATCTACGACCACAAGCACAGTGGTGAACTTATGCGTTTCCCCGTAGTGAGTTACAGTTTACAAATTACATTGAGTCAAAATGCACTTCTAAGACTTTTGTATAGTTTTGCTCAGTCGCTCAGACATTTCTGCCTTCTATTACAAATCAGGTGTCAACAGTTTCAGACTGGACTGGCAGGACAGCCTTAATATAGGCTAGTACCTCACAAAGAAACATCGTAGAAGAGCTGGAGAGCAAATGGGGTTTATTATCATTATTACAGGTTTATAAACATATAAATAAATGTTTACAAGGCCCTGCAAATCACATTACAAAGTATATCCTTCATATTTTAGTTCTGCTATGATATTTGTAGTTTGGAAGTTGCAGCTTAAATGAAAACTATACCCCCCAAACGATGTAAGTCTCTACAAAAATATAATGCATGAAACAGTTCATATGTAAAACCCTGCTTCATGTAAATAAACCATTTTCATAACAGTAGTGTGTGTCATTGAGTAATCGTAAATAGAAAATTGCAATTTTAAAAATTATGGGCCACCCCCTGGGATCATACAATTTACGGTGTGCACAAACTATACTTGTCACATGTCACGTGAGCCAATTAACAGACAGTACTATGTCTTTTTCTTCCACACTTCTTCCTGTTACAGTTAGAGCTGTAGTATTTTTGGTCAGGTGATCTCTGAGGCAGCACAGAGACTAGTATTCATTTTGGGGGTGTCGTTTTCCTTTAAAGAAGAAGCATTGTATGAAGCCAAAAACAATAGTCCTGTCCGACAGGACAGTCTGTGCAATGTGTTATTACTTTGCACAGACTGCAACAGTCAGGGAAATTGCAACAGTCAGGAAAACCAGTGACTAGCATGGGCCTGCTATGCTTACAGTTGTAAAGTAACTATTCGCTCGAATAGGTTATTTTCGATTGTGCGACTATTCAAATATGCAAATTAAAGGGAACCTGTCATGGGAAAAAAAAACATATCCGTTAATAGTGCTGCTTCAGAAGAATTCTCCACTGAAATCCATTTCTCAAAAGAGCAAACAGATTTTTTTTATATTTCATTTTGAATTCTGATATGGGGCTAGACATTTTGTCAATTTCCCAGCTGCCCCAAGTCATGTGACTTGTGCTCTGATAAACATCAATTACTCTTTACTGCTGTACTGCAAGTTGGAGTGATATCACCTTCTCCCTTTCCCCTACCCAGCAGCCTAACAAAAGAACAATGAAAAGGTTACCAGATAACAGCTCCCTAACACAAGATAACAGCTGACTGGTAGATCTAAGAACAGCACTCAATAGTAAAAACCCATGTCCCATTGCGTACTATTCAGTTACATTGAGAAGGAAAAACAACAGCCTGCCAGAAAGCAGTTCCCTCCTAATGTGCTGTTACAAGTCACATGACCAGGGCAGCTGGGAAATTGACAAAATGTCTAGCCCCATGTCAGATTTCAAAACTGAATATAAAAAAATCTGTTTGCTCTTTTGAGAAATGGATTTCAGTGCAGAAGTCTACTGGAGCAGCATTATTAACTGATGCATTTTGAAAAAAAACATGTTTTCCCATGACAGTATCCCTTTAAGATGATGTATTTTCCTCACCCTACAGCCAAAGCTCCTTCATTGTGCAAGGTATTAAAGCGGTGGTTCACCTTTACGGTAACTTTTATTATGTTATAGAATGGCCAATTCTAAGCAACTTTTCAATTGGTTTTTATTATTTATTTGTTATAGTTTTATAGTTATTTGTCTTTTCATCTGATTCTTTGCAACTTTCAAATGGGCGTCGCCGTCCCCTTCTAAAAAAACAAATGTTCTGTAAGGCTACAAATGTATTGTTATTGCTACTTTTTATTGCTGATCCTTCTATTCAGACTCTCTCCTATTCACATTCCAGTCTCTTATTCAAATCAATGCATGGTTGCTACGGTAATTTGGGCCCTAGTTACAAGACTGCTTGAAATGCAAATTGAAGAGCTGCTGAATAAAAAGCGAAATAACTCAAAAACCGTAAATAATAAAAAATGAAAACAAATTGCAAATTATCTCAGAATGTCGCTCTCTACATCATACTAAAAGTTATCTCAAAGGTGAACAACCCCTTTAAACCCTTTCTTGCAATATGATGCATTTTTTTTTAAAGAAACATGTTTTCCCATGACAGTCTCCCTTTAAGTATTTTCGACCATTGAATATAGAATATTCGGTCGCATCGGATAGATCTAATAAATATATATTCGAGCACTCGACTATTCGCCATTCGAAGAACTTGCTCTTTAAATTTTTATTCGACTGCCTACTTCGCCAGATTGAACATACCCAATTGTAATAGAAGCCTTTGGGAATCCCCCATATTGGCAAATAGTCGAAAAGCGCTCAAAACTGGTGAATATTTTATTAGATTTTGGCAAATATTTATTTGCCAATTATTCGGTGCTCAAATTGTCGAGGGCTAAAAGCCCTTAGTAAATCTGCCCCTAGGTGTATCTTAATTCAGAAAATGAGATACTGTAGTCCTGATGGGAGTATTAGGCATTGATGTAATGTTAAATGCTACAGCAGGGGTTGCCAACACCTTGTAGCCTTGGTATGTTTAGGAAACACCATAGTATTGTTAATATGGCCTCATATTAATAATTTGCAGCAGATCAGCCATTTTTTATACTGAAAGGATTAAAGTATGTTCTTATCAGATGTAGACATAAGCAGTGCACATAATGATTGACATATTCTGTCACTGATAGAGCTGCGCAAGCATTCCATGCTTTGAATTGGTGCTATGCAATGACGTCAGCTTACTTGGCACTTGCAATTATTTCTTTACAGCAGAAAATTTTACATAAAGTGGAATTTATCTTAATAAACTGTTTGTGAGAGAGATATTGCTGTATCTTTCATACACTGCAGCCCTCTTCACAGAGCAAAGCTTCAAAGCTCTGAAAATCTCCTATATTGACTGATTAAAGGGCACCTATGGGGCTAAAAAAATTCCCCAAACCGAAGGTGCGGGCTGATAGAGCCCGCATTCCGGTTTGGGGTTCAAGTAGTTAAAAAAAAAATCACCCCTGCATGCACTGGCTTACTCGCACTGGGAGGGAGCTCCCGGTGCGAGCTGCCATGACAGCCCATGCACATTGAATTTTTTTAGCCCCATAGGTGCCCTTTAAGGACCAACCTACAGTCATATAAATAAATATTTGTTCAGTGACTGAATTTTCATAATTGTTGCTTTGTATTCCACATCCAGACCAATTAGACCAGTGAATTTTGAAAATTCGATCGAATCAAATTATTCGAATAAAAATCTATTTGACCAGTCAAGGTACTTCCCCTTTAAATTTTTATTCGACTGCCTAGTTCGCCAGATCAAAGCTACCGAATTTTTGATCAAATAAAAAAATTTTGTTGAATGGTTAAAATCGTTTGAATCGATTTGAACGATTTTATCGATCGATCAAATTTTTACTATTCGATCGTTCGACCAATCGAAATGCGGTAAAAATCCTTCGAATTTTAAGGATTTTTACTCCCAAACTATTCCCATGGTCAAATTCGAGGGTTTTTTAACCCTCGAATTCGACCTCTTAGTATATTGTAGCAAGGGTTTTCTGTGTTCTTTTTTTTTTTTTAAATATTAAGCTTCCAGTTCAGCGCTTCAGTTTGGAATGCCAGCATCTATTTGGTTGCTAGAGTATAAATTACCCTAGCAACCTGACTGTGGTTTGAATGAGAAACTGGAATATGAATAGATAAAAGAGCCTGACTAGAATGATGGTTACATACGATATAGATTCACAGGGAGTGGATCAAGCTCTGCTCCAATTGTCCTGCAGGTGCTCCGTCCAAACACCCATAAACTGTACACCAAATAGAAGTTGCTGGACAAAATAGGAGATAACAGCAGTTTTAACTGCAAAAGTGCATATTTATTGTCACACTACATGTTTCGGGCTCCATATGCCCTTTATCAACCACTTGATAAAGGGCATATGGAGCCCGAAACATGTAGTGTGACAATAAATATGCACTTTTGCAGTTAAAACTGCTGTTATCTCCTATTTTGTCCAGCAACTTCTATTTGGTGTAGAATGATGGTTATCTAGGATCAGGATTTCATATTAAACTATTGGGTTATCTGTACAGAGACAACTTTATTTGAGTGAGTCATTTTTTATGAATCTGTTCATTGTAGGCAGACGCCTATGGGTTATTGGCAGTGTTAAATACAGGAATTTGTGCCTTGCACAAAAAGGAGGTCCATTACGTTGTTTCATTTTACATATCTGAACACAGAATTATATTTTAACCTATAGCAATGTGTTTTAACTGTATGCACTGAGTTCTAAAGCACCTGTGCATGACCTCCTACATTTCTCTAGAATCCTAAACATTTTTCCCTTACACTAGTGATATCCAAAATGGTCAGTACTCTGGGTCTGTTGTCTGCTATCTCACTTTTGGGAGCTCTGATTATTATAAAACAATAATGTTAGTCTGCAGAGATCTTGGACATGATGGGGGGTGGAACGCAAACCAAAAAAAAAAGTTTGGTGTGAGTTTAGAAACTATGACTATAAAATATTTGACTTCCTAATGTGATATACAAGTGTATAAGGATCAAAAAGAAGCCGTATTTATGCGTGTAATGTTGCAAGTATTTTAGGATTTAGAGTTTAGATTTATTCTCCCTACTAGACTAATGACCCAGAACTTATAGCAAATGTGCAAGTCATTGAACCCCTGGGTAACAGTGACCATAATGTTATATCATTTAATGTCTGGTGCAAAAAAACAAATATATACTGGGGCAACAAAAACCATGAATTTCAGAGAAGCTAATTGTAGTACCTTGAAGGCTGCCCTTCAGAGTATTGATTGGGGCATTATCTTTTCAGCTAATAACACAGAACAGAAATGGTTGTCATTTAAAATGATATTAAATCATTACGGTTCTCAATGTAGAAGCTCTAAGAATCACCCTATGTGGCTTAATACAGAAGTAAAGAAGTTAATAGGAACAAAGAGAAAGGCATTTAAAAACTCCAAATCTGTTGGGACAGAAGCTGCATTTAATGAATATTAATATATAATAAATATTGTAAATCAGCAATCCGGAAGGCAAAGAAAGGAAATTAAGAGTTAATTGCGGCACAGGCAAAAACTAGCCCAAAAATGTTTTTAAAATATATCAATAGTAAAAAGATGCAGGTTGAGAGTGTTGCTCCATTAAATAATGGTACCAGTGTTGTTGTAACAGATACAGAAAAGGCAAATGTGCTAAATCTGTTCTTTTCTTCAGTTTATTCAATAGAGGAGTCAGAGTTCTCAGGCTCACTTCATAGCTGCACTGATGGCTCAGCTCAATCTACTCAGTGGCTGACTCAGGATACGATTAATAAAGCTTTAATAAAAATTAATATAAACAAGGCTCCAGGGCCTGATGTCATACACCCCCGGGTTCTAAGAGAACTTAGTTCAGTTTTAGACCACCCCCTATTTTAAATTTTTTTAGATTCGCTTTCATCTGATATGGTGCTTATGGATTGGAGAAAAGCTGATGTCATTCCAATATTTAAAAAGTGATTACGTTCTCAGCCTGGCAATTATAGGCCAGTAAGTTTGACATCTGTGGTGGGCAAATTATTTGAAGGCTTGTTAAGGGATCACATTCAAAATGTTATCCTAGTGAATGGAATTATGAGCAGCAATCAGTATGGCTTTATAAAGGATAGGTCATGTCAGACAAATTTGATTGCTTTTTATGATGAGGTAAGTAAGATGCTGTACAGTGGGGGGCAGTATATGTGAACTATTTGGATTTTGCCAAAGCGTTTGATACCATGCCCCACAAATGGGACCTTTGTTAACTAAGGTCTGTTGGGCTTAATGAAGTTGTTTGCACATGAATAGGAAACTGGGTACAGTGGGTGGCTAATTCTCTACTTGGAGTAAGCAGTGTGGGACTGGCCCACCAGAATACCAGGAAAACTCCCGATGGGCCAAGGTGTCAGTGGGCCCTCATGCTGCTAAAATTTTGGCCTATTTCATGTTCATTCCCTATTTCTATGAGAACAAAGAGGCTAAATAGATGGTATAACCGATTATAGTATGTAAAGAAAACAAACTAGGAGAATAGAGTTTGATTGAGGAGATGAAGAATATTAGTACTGAGAGTGGGCCCCTGGTCTAAGTTTTTATGGTGGGCCCTTGGTCTAAGGTTTTTGGGTGGGCCCCTGGTGTCCCAGTCCGACACTGGGAGTAAGGTTCCTAGTGAGGTCCCTCAGGGCTCGGTATTGAGTCCACTTTTATTTAACTTGTTCATTAATGACTTAATGGAGGGTGTTGTAAGTAATGTATCAGTGTTTGCAGATGACACAAAACTATCCAGCCAAATTAATTCCATCCAGGAAGCTGCATCCTTGCAACAGGATCTTGACAAACTGGCAATCTGGGCAGCTAGGTGGCAAATGAGATTCAATGATGATAAATGTAAAGTCATGCACCTGGGATGTAAAAATATCTAAGCCACTTATACCCTTAATGGGACGCCCGCCGCGCCATCCTTCCATTGTCCCGTCGGCTTCCTAGTGCACTTCCGCTTTTTATAGGCGCATATGCGCTAGCGTGATTACGCCAGCGCGCAATGGTGCAAAATTTAAAAGGTATTTAAAGGGACATTTTTACTTTTTGATTGCCCGTGATAGGATTTGATTCCTGGTGCTTTCCTGAGCCTTTGTGCATTTTGATCCTGTATCCTGCTTGTATAAGTCCTGTGTTTGACCCGGACTGTTCCTGACTATTCTGATATCCGTAACCTCACCCTAGCTTGCACTTCGACTCCGATTCTGCCTCATTCCTTCTGATTGATTACCTGGTTTGACCCTTGCCTGCCTGACGATCCTTGTTTTCCGCCCGCCTCGACCCAGCTTGTCTGACTACGAACTTGCTTAATCCTATTTGTACCGTGACCTTTGGTCCAACTGACTTTAATAACAGTCGTGCCCCTCTGCTTGCCAGAACTCCTCGCCTTGCTCCTCTCGATAAGTCCAGGTGGCATCTGAGTAGCTGAGGGCTCCTCCCGAAGCCAAAAGCGGTCACACTACCGGTGAAGCCGAGCCGAGACCAGGGAGCTTGGCATCTGTTCTGGTTTAGGGTGCCGACCGTGACACTTACCTGAAACCACCCGGGCCAGTGTTTCTATCAGCAGAAGACTGCACCGGCCCTGGGTTATACAAGTGAGCACCACAGAGCAATCCTCTTCCGCCTTCCTCTTTGTGCAGCTGCGCATGTGCAGTAGAACAAAAAGCCGAAGTAACTAAAACGTCAGCTATTTGTTCAACTGGCAATCTGTGGGTTCGGGCAAATGCCCGATGGGCTGCTTGCTTTAAAATGTAAATGGAATGCACACCTAAAAAATGCTAATTAGGTGTGTCTTTAAAATGTAAATGAGCCAATCACTTTAGAAATGTAAATGAGCTGTCCATAATAGCCAGCCACAGCTAAGCCGATGCCTGCTTTGTTAGTACTCATGTCAGTACTGGCATATGGGAGGAACCAGGAATTCTGACCAACTTCAGTTAGTAATATTAGAGTTGCTTGCTTGCTATATACCCAATCCCTTATGCTTATGATAGGTATGTTGGCAACAGGAGGATCCATGCTCAGAACAATCACTTCAGCCTGTATATGGAACACTGTGATATGTAGCATTAATTGCATGAGACAACCTAGTCTTCAAGTATGCCACACTTTGGCCCTGTGATACACATGCTAATTAAAGACCTCTTATCTGCCAGGGTGTATGGTCTAGCTGGGGGAGCACAAAGGAAAGTTTAGAATATAATGTAAGTATAGGGCCACTAATCCAACTAATAGAATAGTTGTGATAGAAACTAGGGTGAAATAGTTGTTGCAAGGGCCAGTTCCAGCACATAAGGTGTATAATATTGCTGGGGATTATATGGTAATGGGTTGGAAATATATATCATACTTTGCATGCACGTGAATACATGGGCTGCTTTGACACTTTTGCCAGGGCTGCTTTTTCCTCCCAGTCCTGCCCTGTTTGGGGGTGCATAACATTTGGCACCCCTAAGTGCAGGATGACTTTCCTTCTGCTTTAATGACAATGTACACAAATGGTCACCTGCCTTCTTTCTTGAACAAGAAAAAAATGTAAGCTTGTGTTTTGTTATGTAGAGTGCTCTCAATATCCATTTTTCCTGCAGTGCATCTATAAATGACAGATCAGTTTTATTGGCAGGACCAAATGCAATACTTGCAGCTTAACCTGGTTGTGGACAGGAGGATTGGTGTATGAGAGGAGGGTAACTACATCAGGTCCATAGATGCCTGGGCCTATTGCTGAGAGAACGAAGTGGGCTGAGGTCAGACAACCCACAAGCAGGACTGCTATCAGAATGATGGGCCCCTGCATAACAACATTTTCTGCCCCAGGTCCCACCCACCCCTGCCCGAGACCCCTGCCACACAGACATTTCTGAAACAGTAAAAAGACTTTTAGCACAGGATTATTAAGCACTTCAAGTTAGACTCAGTTACCTACTGTAACCTAAATTGCACTTCGTTTTAGAATTTGCAACAGCTATCAAATTAAGTGGCATATTAAAGAATCTTTTCAAACTGGAATATATATTTAAGTAAATATTGCCCTTTTACATCTCTTGCCTTGAGCCACCATTTCATGATGGTCTGTGTGCTGCCTCAGAGATCACCTGACCAGAAATATTTCAACTCTAACTGTAACAGGAAGAAGTGTTGAAGCAAAAGACAGAACTCTGTCTGTTAATTGGCTCATGTGACCTAACTTTATAGTTTGTTTGTGTGCACCGTTGAATTATACGATCCCAGGAGGCTGTCCTTATTTTTTAAAATGCCAATTTTCTATTTATGATTATCCAATGGCACCTGCTACTAAAAAAGTATATTATTATGAAAATGGTTTATTTACATGAAGCAGGGTTTTACATATGAGTTGTTTTATGCAATATCGTTTTAAGAGACAGTGAGGTATAGTTTTCCCTTAATTCCTTTGTCAAAAAAACCCTAGTGGACAGGGCCCCCTACACAATTAAAAATAACTATATCACAAGTTAAAAAAAAAACCCATTGGAGGCCAATAGTGATGTGCGAGTCAAGAAAAGACTCGACCCACACCACACTCAACCCGAACCCACCCGCACCTGCAGGGGTGCTCCACAGGCTGCTGCCCCCTGAGGCCCTGATGCCGCCTCCCGCTCCAAGCTTCTAATTTTTATTGTCGGAGCGGGTGGAGGAGGGGCCGCATCGCTAGTGCAGTGAGCACTATTGTGCTCGCTGCACTAGAAGAGCTGAATTTCCGTTTTAAAAGACAGAAATTCTGCTTTTAAAGTTACCAGAGGCGGCTTTTTGCCGCCCCTGGTAACTGGCCGGTCCTTGCCACCTGAGGCAAGATGCTCACCTTGTCTCATGGCTGGAGCGGCCCTGTGCACCTGCCTCCGTCCTCCCCTCTATACATAGACCTGTGCTGACCCTAGGTTTGCCACCTGGCCGGTATTTTACCGGCTTGACAGGTAAAAATTATGGTTGATCCCAATGTTATTAATGGGACAAAAGATAAATATATAGGAAGGCCAGTATTTTTTTTATGGTAAAGGTGGCAACCCTGGCTGACCTTCCCCACAGATGACATCACAAAAGGGGTGTGGTGAGTGCAAGAATAGATAAAAGGATGAAGGAAACTGGCAGTGTAAGGTAACTGGTGGGGATAGCAGGAAGAAGAGCTCAACTTGAATTTGCCCATGACCTGCAAAGGGTGTGCTGTGTTGGCCAGAACCTGCCCAACCTGCACCACAGATTTGTGGTGAGGCAGCAAAGGCCAGTCCAAGGGCAGCAAAAAAAAATAGGGGGCATGCAACCCAGCCGCTTCATTGGGACCTCTGCTCAGTGTTTGACTGGCCCACAGGGATACCAGGAAAACTCCCGGTGGGCCCAGGTGTCAGTGGGCCTCTTGCTTATAACAATTTGGCTTATTTCATGTTCATTCCCTATTTCTTTATGTGGAAAAAGAGGCTTAATAAAGGAAGAATAGAGTATAGTAAGTAGATCTAAAAAGATTAGGAGAATAAAGAGGTTAAGTGAGGACAGAAGGAATAATAGTGTAGAAAGTTGGGCCCCTGGTCTAAGGTTTTCTGGTGGGCCCCTGATCTAAGGTTTTCTGGTGGGCCCCTTGTCTAAGGTTTTCAAGTGGGCCCCTGATCTAAGGTTTTCTGGTGGGCCCCTGGCATCCCAGTCCAACACTGCCTCTGCTTCTCCAGTTCACAGTTGATTGTGTCCATGTGAGGTCAGGGGGTAGTGCAGGTGGGCAGGGGTTTTAAAAACAATTGTGTCTGTAAGATACCCAACTACTTAGATTGTAACTTCTGCGGGTCAGATACCCCTTGTCTCTTTAACGCTGCAATCTTGTTTGTAACTATATTTTGTATTAATTTACATTATTTATAATGTACAGACAGAGCAGGGAGCACAATATGCACACAGCACTTCAACATATATATAACTGTACAACATCGGTCATTTCCAAACTGAAGGTCCAACAGTGATGAGATGCCCAGTAATGGCTCAACTCATATTTAAATTCGAACGAATTCATCGCAAAGCTGCCCTCCTCACGTTACCCACTGAACTGCAGGGTAGAGAAGCTTCCGGCGAGGCAAGTATATATGTAATGAGGGAAAGGACCTTCCCTAGAACATGACGTAAAAGGCAATTGCTAAATCTGGCAACGATGGGACACAGAGAACCAATCAGAGAACAGGCTGTTTGTATGGGCGCTCTGTCGTCTTGCCAGCTTGACCGGTTCCTGTTGTGGGGCCCTTTAAGAGAAGGAAAGGCAGGTTTGTTCATTTATAGGCGTGGCTGGAACCTGGGATATAATAACAGAGGGATGCCCGCTGAGCGGAGTGTGACAGGCACACGGAGGCGCTCGCTGTGGAGAAGGAGACAATTTTGAACTCTGTGTGGCTGGAAACACTGCACCGGCTGCACGATGAGTGGGAGAGTCGGGGATCTGAGCCCTAAGCAGGAGGAGGCCCTAGTGAAGGTGAGAAGTGACCCCCCAGCTTGCCATTAAACCCTGCTCTGCTCATAAACCTCAATGCATCCTGCCCCAATCCAGTCACTCTGCTGACTACTGGGGATGCCGCTTCATTGGGCAGCATTTACCCTTTCATGCACCTCACACAACAGTGTCTTGACAATGATGAAACCACAGTGGAGCTGAAATAGCAACACTGAACTACACAGAGGGGTTAATTTTAACTCCCTGACATCCACTATATCACATAAAGAGTTACCTGCCATGAGACTTTTTCTGCAACATAATTCCTTCAACATATAATAGGGCTGATATGGACCTTGCTACTGTAACCCTTTCTTGGCCAATATTGACCAAACCAACTAGCATAGGTAGAGCATTGGTTACACGCGACTCTTTCACTCTCAGGTAGGGCTTTCGCTAAGTGGAAAATCACGTGTGAGGTAGTTGAACTACAACTCGATACTGCATATGGTGTGTAATAAAGGTTGTTGGACGCCAGGGGTTCTTTGTGCAAACAGAATAGAACAGTTTATTTACAATAGCAGCACAGGGTATTATATACTCACAGACAGTGGTATTATAGCAGATATGCTTAGTACAGGCACAGCATAGATTATACCCTCAGGTAGGATACCAGGATGGGAGTTGTAGTTGCACCAGCCAGGTTATCAATGCCCATGTGGTCCGGATCCCACCAGCGGTTCAGGTGACTCAGGGGTTAAGTACTCTTCCTGCAGTCCCTATGTCTGAGGTCCCTTCACTTCAGGCAAGGTAGAGCCTGGGGGAGAGCTACTCCCTACTATCCTCCTTGATGGGGCTTGAGCTGCCCTTTCTCTCTTCCCTCTCTATCTCACCTCTCCTAGAGAGTGCTATGACAGGACTATCCTATCTCTGACTAGTCCTCATTCACGGGGCCCTGTTCCCCGACTTAATAATTATTATAGTACCTTTACAATACAACTTCTGGGGCCTTAACTCCAGGCTCAATGGATCTTGTGAGATGGTAGCTGCTGCAGGCCAGAGAGGAAGTGCCCCTCCCTGCAAGTACTTTTAATACAGCACTGCAGGGGGTGGGTCACAACCTGTCACAATTAATGCTACATTATAGCTACCTGGACTTTAGTCCAATAGCAGGTAGTTAAGTAAGGGCAAGGGAAGAAGCCATAAGGGCCATGCTTCTTATGGGTCCCTACACTACCATGTTGAACACCCCACTTTGGGGCTGGTAGTCCAGCAACAGCAGAAGATGTTTGCTTTTATGTAAATAACCTTCCCTAGAGCTGCTCTCCAAAACAGGAAGTCACTTCTGCAGATGCAAATCTTGTAGCAGTTGTATTGAATATCATTTCAGAGACTATATGGAAACATTGATATACATAACTATAGCATCTAGATAAGGGGTCAGCAACCTTTTTTACTTTCAGAAGAGCCATTTGCCCCCTCTTCCTCTAAAGAAAGATAGTCTGGAGCTGCAAAGCATAACACAAGTTTATAAGCTTTTTTTATTTTAACTTTTACAACAAGGGATTACAACAAACAAAAGTGCAGTGTGCATGTGTAGGTCTATTTTGAAATAAATTAAACACTGAATAGCCCTTGTAAATGCTAGTATTATCATCTGTTTAAAGGCAAGGGCTATAGACGTCATTAAAATATGAGTCACATCCATCCTATAGCCCTCAAACCTGCTGAAGCTGGACTCTGGAGGCTTCTCTCTTGTCTTGAGTGTGCGACCACAGAAAGGACCATGATGAATAATCTTGCTGTGTCTCAGTCTTGCCTGTCACTCCTGGGACATCTATACAGCCCTTGCACATACTCAAGAAGTCGCCAGCAGGTGCATGGGCTGTATAGACGATGTGACAGGCAAAGCTGCAAGACTAAGCCGTAGCAAGCAAGATGAAGAGCCGCATGAGGATCCGGAACTTCGGGATGCCTACCCCTTTATTCTGTGCAGCAAAGTAACCATCATGCTTGATATGCCCCATTAACCTTCTTAAATGATGCCTGCTGAAGTAAATGGACCTCTACATTAACATAACTAGAACTGAGCAGATATCACAAGTTAAACGGTCAAGAACCAAGAATAACAATCTGTATCATCAGATACTATTATTCAATAGTTATAGCCAGGTTGACTGAATACAGACCTCTGCTGAAAACTCACCCTGGAAGGTATTCAAGCTTTTTTCACCCCCTTCTAAAACATGTAATGCCAGGAAGGTCTATGAATGGGACTTACAGCAGGTTAAACATATGTTTTGTAATAGTGAGAACTATTTGTTATGCTTTGGGTCTAATACCTAGGGAGTAACATCTTAGCCTCTGTGCCATACAATAAGGCTTATTATACACAGCCAAAGCTTGCCTGTTTATATACTCCTTAGCACATTAGTCATACAGCTATATAAATAGCCATTCACAGTCCAATTCACAGCTTAGTGGCATATTTTAGAATGCTAGAAAAGGGAAACTGCTGGGTTTTTTTTTGTTTGTTTGTTGATGTCTGTTTAATATGAATTAGAATATGACTATGAAGATTCTCATTCATCCAGGTCATGGTATATCTAACACAAGTAACTCAAAACAACTGGACTTGCTGAGACATTTTAATAAAGACGTCTTGAGTTACATGTGTCAGATATGAATTTAAATTCTGTTCTATTATTTCCATTTGTTATAAACTGTGTTCTATTATATCATGTAAAGTCACAAAGTAGCAGTGTGTAACCAAAAACAAGTGACTAGCCCCTTTTTTTTTATTAAAGGGATTGTTCACCATCCAAACACTTTTTTCCATTCAGTTGTTTTCAGATTGTTCCCCAGAAATAAAAATGTTTTGAATTACTTTCCATTATTTATTTTGTTTAAAGGCGAATTATACCACCCTTGAAGTTAAGTCCCCATTTGCCCCACTCCATTCGTCCCCTTCCCTGTCTCCCCCCTGCACAGTCTTAAGGTGGCCATAGACAGTGAGATCCGCTCGTTTGGCGATATCGCCAAACGAGCGGCTCTCTCCCCGATGTGCCCACATTGAAGTGGGGATATCGGGATGATCCGATCGTTGGGCCCATAATGTAGGTGATATGGGCGGTTGGATCGCGGGACCGTATACACGCACAGATGCGCCTGTGATCCGACTAGGTTTTTTTAACCTGTCCGATCGAGATCTGGCCAACTTTCGGCCAGATATCGACCGGGGAAGCCCGTCGGATGGCCCCACACATGGGCAATAAGCTGCCGACTCGGTCTGTCGGCAGCTTATATCGGCCCGTGTATGGGGGACTTTTCCCTTCAGGAATAGCGACCGGAAAAGCAAAGTGAGCGCAGTGGAGCTCCCAGCCACCATCTTCTTATCTTCGTAATCTTCGTGTCTTCTCTCTCCTCTTCGGCATTTCCCACCTCTATCAGCGCATGCACACTTGTCAAAACCCAGAAATTTGCTACAACTGCGTATGCGCCAAAACGCTGCTCCATTCACAAAGATAAGAATATGGTGGCTGGGAGATCTGCTGTGCTCACTGTGGAGGGAGAAGGACTAACGGAGGGGGGCTGATGGGGACTTCTTCATGGGGGTTGAATTCATGTCCCTGGTGTTTGAGTCTGGCAGCTCTGTAATTCAGGGGCACTCTAAACTGTTATAATTTTGCAACATTTAGTTGATATATTTCTCAGCTGTATTAGCAGCTATTGTATCAATTCTAACTGCTGCCTGTAATGAAACCCAGGGATTCAGCTCAGAAGCAGGGACAAAGATAAGAAATGTATCAACTAAATGTATCAATTTAGAACAGTTAAGGGTAGTGATACACAGGCAGATTTAGTTGCCTGGCGACTAATCGCCTGTTCTTCTGGGTGGCAATCTCCACAAACTGCCTTCGCGTGTCTTCCTTGGTGCTAAAATGAAGAGTCGCCTGCACTAAGCACATGCAGCACTTCGTTTTCAGAAATCACCCCAAAGTTTAATTGGGAGGCAACTTCGGGCACTTCAGGAAAATGAAGCAATGTGTGTGCTTAATGCAGGTGACTCTTCATTATACATGAAGGCAGTTCGGGGAGATTGTCGCCAAGAAGAACAGGAGATTAGTCACCAGGCAACTATATCTGCCCTTGTGTCACTACCCTTACAGGGTCTGCGAACCCCCTCCCAGAGCTGCTTTAGAAGGTGAAAAAGGACACTTAACACTTCAATATTATAAAAACTGTGACACATATAAAGTAGAAAGTAAAAAGTTGTTATTTCTGGTGATCTATCTGAAAACAACTAGTTGTTTAAAGGTGAACAACCTTTAGGCTAATATTACATATGCTACTTTTGAATCTTTTATAGTAATCTCTTTTCTAGTGAGCATGCAGGAAAATTTGGTACTACGACATCACACGAATGCTCTGTATCACCTGACTGTCTGGCTCCTGTAATGAAAGAAGGGACCAGTCTAAGGTTTAACTATTTATTGGTTTTTAATTCATAGGCCACAAAACTGAGATATTTTGGGTATATTTGCCCCTGAGGACTGTAAGCAGTACCACAGGTCTAGTTTAATCCCAGTGCAGTGGGGGGGGGGCACAGTGTGAAGGCTAATTAGAGTAAAATTATAGAGATAGATATTTCATGATCTAAAGGGGGCCCTGACCAATGTTCAAGTGGGGAATGTAATGAAAAAGTCTGACAACTACCATACTCTATGGTTGTGGAAGTAAAAGTAGTCAAAATGTTTTTCAAAAGCGAGTGCAAAAGATAACTTTGCACACAAAAATTAAGAGGGAACATGAATGGAAGAAGGCTGTGAATAATAGGAAGGAATTAGAGCAAGAACAAGAGAGCAAGAAAAGGGAAATACGGTTATTGAATCATTTCAGCAGACTCTGGAGTAGGGAAAAATAATAGATCTGTCAACAGATTAGTAAGGTAATAAGCATGTATAACAAAGGTTCATTTTGGGCTACCACCAGCTGCCAGTCAAATAAGATGTGGCCTCACTGCGCAGGGGATAGAGAAGGGTGTGATCACTATCCTAGGCCTTTAAATTCCTTCACATTTATCAAGGTAGCTACTAGCTACATTTGTATGAAAACAGAACAGCATATAACTACTTTTTTTTTCTAGAATCCAGATGTTGTAATATAGATTTATGTGCAGAAAAGAGTAGTGGCAAGAGTAAGCCATAGTAGTTAGGTTTCATTTGAAGAAGCACTAAAATACAGAATTTGAAGTTTTGACTACATAATGAAAAAGAATTGAGACTAAAAGGCTTCAGAGCTTTATCATTACTTATCTATGCTATGAGAGCATCATGGAGTGATTATAGGGCAATTATACCATACCCCATGTGTTGCCCCATGCACATTACAATCTGTAAGATATACAAATATAAATGAATATATGAATGACTTGTAGGGTCTAAGAGATCATGTCCAATTAGACATAAGTAGTGAAACCAAAGTTGTTTCGTAATACTAGATGGGAATGCAAGACAATACTTTGGAGCCTGGAAGTGAATCTGATTTGTGCACTGCACTTGTTCAATCTGAATTCCAATTTGCCTATACAAGGGAGTTCTAGTGTTGCCAGTGTTGTGCGTTGATAGCAGTGGAGGGGTGCAATTTCCCCTGACTACTGGGCAGTAGTAGGAGTCCAGGAAGTAGGAATGCACACAGCAGTGTCACTGCATATACTGTAAGGAGGGCGGTATCAACCTACATTTACTTACTAGTAAGGCATATTGTAGCCAGTATAAGGCTTGTTTACATTTGTCCAAAACAATGTATAATATTGTGTAAAGTACTCTGGGGTGAACATTTTCATTTCAGTTATTGTGATTTTTTTATGCTTGCATGGAGAAATCTATTTCCTCACCATTTCTGCTTCCTTTCTGGCAAACAACTGAAGCCCCATCTTGCTTAAAGGTACAGTAACACCAAAAAATCAAAGTAATGAAAATATCATATAATGTTGCCCTGCACTGGTAAAACTTCTCTGTTTGTTTCAGAAATACTACTATAGAAACAAGCTGCTAAGTAGCAATGGTGGAAATTGAAATGGCTATATGGCACAGGATACGTAATGGATAACTGATAACATTATGTTCTACAGAGCTTATCTGCTGTGTAACTTCAGCCTTTTCCCATTTGAATGGCTGTCCCCATTGCTACACAGCAGCTTATTTATATAAACTATAGTAGTGTTTCTGAAGCAAATACACCAATTTTACTAATGCAGGGCAACACTACATTATATTTTAATTACTTCTTTGATGTTACTGGTCCTTTAGGGTAAGGCAAGACGTCACCTAGCAACAAATCTCCCCAAACTGCTTCCCCCTGCCTTCCAGCTACTTAATGAATAATCGCCTGCGCCTATTCAGACACGGCACTGCGCTTTCCCGAAATCGCAGTGCTGTGTGTGAATAGGCCGTGTGTGATTATTCATTAAGTAGCTGGAAGGCAGGGGGAAGCAGTTCGGGGAGATTTGTCGCCCCAAAGAGGCGATTAGTCACCAGGCGACAAATCTCCCCGAATCTTCCCGTCTGGCCTTACCCGAGTGATTTGTATTGTACACTCAGATTCAAAGGCACTGTCCTACAAGACAAAGCAGGATTACCCTTAATCCAAAAGGCTTGATAACATTTAGGCTGGGGACAGAATCGGAACTTCCGGAACTTCCGGAATCGCCCGAAGTTTCCTCACGAAGTAACTTTGGGCGATTCCGGATATCGCCACGCCGCGTGTGCACAGAGCCGGTGCTTTTACATTTCAACTAGCGACGGACAGGGAGAAGGACGTTCGGGGAGATTGACGCCTGCTATTAAACGCCAGGCGACAGAATCTCCCCGAATCTCCCTGTCTGTCCCCAGCCTTACTACACTGCTGCATAGAATGCCTGAGACTGATTGATCAATGAGAGTGAAAGAGATAAGAGGATTAATTCAGACAGATACCACAAGGGCCAGTGGCACACAAGGCATAAATATGATAGGAAGAAAAAAGGAGAAAAAAAGGCATATTGGCTTCCATCCAACCTTTTACTTTAGTGTGTACTGACAGCCACAACATCCACCTGCCAAATTCCACCCGAGTATGTATTCATACAAAGACAATTGGTGCAAAATTAATGTGGATAGTCACCTTTATATGAACTTTTTGTATGTTATAAAGGACCTTTTCTAAGCAACATTTCAATTGGTCTTCATGGTTTTTTATGGGATGTTATTGATTATAGTTCTTATTCTACTTCTTTCTCTCTTGCAAGAGAAAAAGATATCTGTATGACAGGGTGACGGACCCCTGTAACAAATACAGATCTGCTGCAAGTGTTCAGTTTTTATTTTAAATTGCTTCTGTTCCCCTTTTTTTAGGCCATCTCCTGCTGATGTTCCATTTTGGCATGGAAACTGCTGCCTGGTTTCTATGGCAGTGAAGCCCTAGCATAGCAACCATAGAGCATGTTTCATTCTAAGCCTGATAGCTACAGAACAGAACTTAAATATTTCAAAAACTACAAAACATTAAACCAAATTCCTATCTCTCCTAGAATCCTGCTGTCTAGATGATCCCATTCAGTATTGCATTTACATCCTATGGATTATCAAGAATCTATGGCAGACTAGTAAACTCACATGGATTTTTTTTTTTTAATAGAAATCTAGCTATTTTATCCTATCCAGTCACCCGCAGTCATTACTCACTGTAAATTGCACACATTGTGGGAAAGTATTAAAAATGCACTGAAATATGATCAGTAACAGGAGTGGTGCATAGATTATCAGGGAGAGAACTGGGGCTGGACATGACCCCATAATAAATACATGTGATTATCTAATCAGATTGATTGAGTAAGGAAGAGTCCTTGACTGTTTAAGGTCAGTATGTTTATAACCTCAGTGCCATTATACACCTGACACAAGGATAGTGGCTCATGAGTCATTCATTTCTGCAGAGACATACAAAATAGACAGCTTGTTCTGCCGAGCAGAAAAAAAAAGGTACTGATTTTAGGAACCGCCATGTCACAATATAACAACCAAATGTGTGGGTTATATAACTGAAGAGTGACCCACTGTGACAATTTGATAATTCGTTTTCCTTTTGATTGACTTTTTAATAATAGTTTACAAAGGACCATTAAAGGTAGCTACACTTATCTGGAATCCTTATTATGCTTTGCAGCTTAAATAAAAGCCCAAATAAAGTAAAGTTTTATTTCGTCAACTAGCAGATATAGACCCATGCTGTGCAGCAACTAAAGCTCTGTATTTCAAGCGTAGTATATTTGTATAGTATATGTAAAGTTGTATGCGGTCTTGCACCACCTAAAACGGTATCAGTAGCTCCAGGGTTCCTACAGCAGCCTGCATCAGATGACACAATAATCTTGTCAGTTAGCTGATATTTCTTTTGTACGCTGAGCACCAATTTGTACAACTGCAAGCTGGACTTGTTGAACAAAAAAAAAAAAACCCCCCACTGCATTGTGGGTAAAAAAACACGGAGACTTGCACCAAAAGTTGCACATTGCACACTCGTAAAGTTGCAGTTATCAATAAACCCTTAATGTATTTTTTGTCCACAGTTCCGTGAGAATGTGAAGGACCTGATGCCTAAGCTGCCCGCTTATTCTCAGGATGACTCTTTCTTGCTGCGATGGTTGCGAGGTGCGTTCTCGGGAATGTAACAAGGTTATATATGATAAGAGTTTTTATTACAGTTGGGATATAGTAATGGAATAACAATGTAATCTTAGGGGTGTTATAGGAGCACTTTACCCTTATAATAGATAGCAAAAGCAATTTCATCAGCTTCAAACAGATTTTAACCCTCTCCCTCCTCCAGGAGTACCATATCGAGCTGCTCAAAATCAACACAAAAAAAAGAATCAGCACCAAGCATGATATGCTAGGGTGCTTGCAGATTTTTATACAGAAACCAAAGCAATATGTTGTTACTGTCCCACTTTTTAAAAAAGAACAGAGTGCAAAATACTGCAAATTGACTTTTTCAGTCTGATAAAAAACAGAATCTTGGGAGAAAGTTCATATTTCATGATGACAGTGATGCCAAACACAGGGCAAAATTACACTGCTGTGGCTCAAGAATACAAAGGTGGATGTTTTACTTACCATGGCCCAGTCTAACCTTAATTTGTCTGAGAATCTGTGGCCTTATTTGAAAACCAAGGAGACCAAGTGGCATTGACTAACCTAATCAACCTAGAGCAAATCTGTCTGTAAAAATGAGGCAAAATTTATCCTAAACAGGCTCAGCCTCATGAACTAAGGAAGGAGGGGGTTTGCTCCACTGAAATCTCTGAGATCAGCTTTAGTAAAACTCTTTTTCCCAAGGTCCACAATTGAAAACACGTTTCTCTCCAGTGACAGCACTCCAGACTTTTTACGATTAAAATTTGCTTTTATTCATGCCATCTTGGGGTAGCATAAGCATGCAACGTTTCGAGTGGCACTCCACTCTTTATCAAGCATAAAACACACCATTGCCTGAGCAGAGGTAATGATTCTAGGTGCAGGTAATACAGCAGAAGAGGAGCAGCGGATTCTCAGCCTGCGTTTCTTTGCAGGCTGAGATCCATTTTGTGTGGCCCTATCCTAAAGGAGAACAAAAGACAACAATCACTGAGGGGTGCCAAAAGTTAGGTAAACTCCCAGTGATTGTATTGACTTACCTGATACCTCAGGCCGGTGCTCCCATCTCAAGAAATTGCCCTGGACCAGGGATCTTCTAGTGAGCACCATGGGGCTATCCTGTTCCTGCATGGAAAAGAAGTGGAAAAAGAGGATCAGTGAGAAAAATTCTATGCTGGGGCAGTTGTCTGCTAACAGGAGCACCAACCCAGGTGTCAGGTAATTAATTACAATCACTTGGGGGTGCCTAACTTTTGACTTCTCCTTCAAAAGCTAAAAAAAAAAAAAAGAAATTTTGTTTTCAAGGAGAATAAATAAATCAGAACAGTGCTGTCCAACTTCTGTGCTACCAAGGGCCGGAACGTTTCTTGCCTACATTGTGGAGGACCGATAAAGGAAGCCAGTGTTGACCACTCCCTGTTTAAACCACACCCACTTAAAACCACACCCATGTTGCCACAAGATCTTTTAAGACCATGTCCACAGCAATGGTGGTAGCACACCAAAAAAACAAATGGTTAGTGTTTACTGCAGGGATATCACTTATCACTCATATGTGAAAAATGTCATATTAAGATATACCCTTAAATCCATATCCCTCCTCCTCCCCTGTAGATAATGCAGAGTCCCCCCATAACAATAATTTTGAAATGCTAACAAACCCCCAGAAAAATCTCTGTAGTGATACCTTTTAAAATTTACACATAGTAAGCAGACACAGCAGGCAGACTTCCATGTGTAGGCCACATGGGGGGGGGGGGGGGGGGGGGGGGGGTCGTGGGCCACCAGTTGGACAGCCTTGAATTAGAGGAAATCAGTGGTGTAACTAATGGTGGTGCAGTCACACCTGGGCCCATAACCCCCTACAGCTTACTGGAGTAGAAATAAGGAATATTGCGTGTGCCTGGAGAGCAGGGGGTCACCCAAACCTGCCCGCTGCTAGTTACACCATTGGAGAAAACTATTAAGAAAACAGCTCATTTCTGTTTTTTTTTTTTATTTTGCTCAAGATTCCTTTTTAGTAATATAAAACAATGTCACATTACAAAATTAAATATTTTCAGTGATTTGAATTAAAAATATCACAGAGAACAAATCAAGTAACTGTGTGCACTGCATACTTTGTAAGGCACTGAATGTGTATTTGGCAGGCTTGCACCTGCTTATCTGCTGCAGCTGAGCCTTTGCACCATTTAATTCATAGTACTGGATTATAAATAATATAATAGTGGGTCAAAGCACTTTGTTTATAGACTGATATAATAAATTCCATTCCACAATAACCTCTCTGAAACTCCTCATAAAAGCAGTGTGTGTGTGTGCTTTTTTTTTTCTTTTTGTGCCAAGAGCTTGGCTGCATAGAATATTATATAAGCCATTGGGATTAAAGTGGTTCTAAGACAATTATATTCAGTAGTGGCTTTCCTCTGAGGGCAGCCGGAGTCCAGTGTCTTCTGGGCCCCCCTCCCACAAGATTTGCAACCTTTTCGTACAGGAGCAATAAGCATCAAGCACTTATTGTTCCAGAATCAAACAACTACCCCTGTGGCTGGACAGCATGCCGCCCTTGGTCCAAGCCTTATTGGCCTTGCCACAAATCCATACCTGAAGATATCAATTTAGGAGTGAAGGCTGATAAATGGTACAGATATGAGAAAAGTTATTTGAGATCCTGCCACACATTTACATTGAGGAGAGAATCGTGGTTCCTGAGTAGTTAAAGGGTTACAGTTTAAGGGCTCCTACACACGGGCGTTTTTACCTGCGCTCTCCTGCGTTGCGTTTTGCTGCGTTCAAACGCAGGGGAGCGCAGGTATAGACGCACTCAATTATTTTCAATGGGGCTGTACTCACACGAACGCATGTAGGCGCCAAACGCAGGAAAAATGCAGCATGTTGCGTCTGAATCTGCGTTCGACACTTACACGCGTCTCGTGGGTACAACCTCATTGAACAAAATGAGGTGCGTCTAGACCTGCGCTCCCCTGCGGCTGAACGCAGCCAAACGCAACGCAGGGGAGCGCAGGTCAAAAACGCCCGTGTGTAGGAGCCCTAAGGTTGTTGTCCTGTAATATAATCTCTGTGTAATTTCCTCTTTGTTCCCCCAGCCAGAAGCTTTAACCTGCAGAAATCAGAGAATATGCTCCGAAAGGTGAGGACTTTCTACTTAATGAAGCAGTTGATAATGACCATGTTTAACCCACTATGCACAACTTGGTTTTGTAATCACATTTTCATCATAAATATAATGCAGATGTACACAAAATCAGATACAATATGAAAAATGCACATCCAAATATGCTGTTTATGTACAGTAAAGGGAATTATTATATTTTTGGATTTTAAAAGGGTCGATTATTTAACTGTAATAACCATAAGCATTGCCAGGAAGCTTGACTGCGTTCAGAAAAGAATTGATGGCAGTAGTGGGCAGGGGAGCCGTTGCTGGGTGCTCACAAGATTATGGGTGATGTTGAGCATACCTTCTCCCTCCTTAAAGCAAAAATGAAAATTGAATATAAACTTCATCATTAATTAATCAGTTTCAAAACTAATTAATCTGTTGTAATAACTATTTCTAAAATAAGCACTTTTCACTATCCCCCTCTCAGTATCTGTCTCTTAATTTTTTTTTCACGCATAAGTGAGGAAGTCAGGAGTCTGATTTTGATTGACCGTTAAGTCTAATATAGCCTTTGAGAGGGCTTATTTATAATTATATATATGTAGAATGTTTCCTATTTCAGTTTGATGAAGGTTATATCAAATGTTTGTTTTCACCATAGTTCTCTTAGCCAGAGATGTATAGTTAAATTTCCCTGCACCAAGTATAATTAATCAAGAACATTTAATTGTCCCTTCATTCATACCAGGGACAATTTAGTGATGAAATGATCTAATGAGATTAATGAGACTAGGTTAGATTACAATTAGTTAGCTAAGGACTGGTTAATACAAAAAATCTACTAACTATGATAATATTGACACTAAGAGGGAGATTTCTAAATGGTCAATAAAGGGGTTAATTTAAGGAAAGAATAGTT
Organism: Xenopus borealis; assembly: GCA_024363595.1. Lineage (NCBI taxonomy): Eukaryota > Metazoa > Chordata > Amphibia > Anura > Pipidae > Xenopus > Xenopus borealis. The sequence continues at coordinate 156,570,944 of CM044431.1, read as the reverse complement.
ATCATTACAATTCCCTGCTGCCCTATTTTTGTAGTATTACTAGTAATATTTTTCTAAATAATAGGTTTCAAACCTTTTTATTTTTCAAATGCACGTGGGATTCCTATATATTTAACTCTTGCCATATTTTCCATAGGTTGGCATTTCCCTGCCCCACTGCATTACCTTAGGTAGGAAAATATTGCTGTCACAAGTTGATCCTCCCCTGCTGTAGCTTTTATGGAGAAACTCAAAATACATGGGTGTGCACTCACTGAAAAGGAAAAGATACAGTATTGTAATAAGGTTTGCTTGATTTTCAAATAGGTGGTAAATCAGAGTGGCAATGTGCAGTAGATGCTTTCTACAGTTTCAAAGGACATCTATGTATTATTAGAGCCTGCTTTGTGTTTAGCCCATGAAATAGCTACCAAATAACTTGTAATTAGGCACACATGTAGATTGTAGACTGTTTGAACACTCATTAATTAAGCCCTGGGGTAAATGATTGCATGAACTACAACTGGCAGACTTGCTAAGGCCCCACAAACTACATTAGGGGTAACAGGCCAACGTGACTCTTCAGCACTAATCAGATTGAAATAGATACTAATTGAACATATAAACCTTTGCTTACTAAAATTGAACTTTGTTAGCCTTGTTCTTATTACAGTCTCAATAGCGTGCTCGAAATCAATAAAAGGCTATAAAACGAAGGTTATCAATGCACACATGTAACAGTATCTTGTGCCTTTGAATATTCCTCCTTATCCTTTGTTTTCATTGTACTTTTCTTGCCACGGTCTACTTTTCTCTCAACCTCTCATTTCACTGTTCATGCTTTGTTTTTTAGCATGTTGAATTTCGAAAGCAAATGGATGCAGACAATGTGCTGGAAAAATGGCAACCCCCAGAGGTAAGTATAAATGAAGCAAATGTTTTGGATCTGCTGAACCACCCACCGAAACTTATTTTTTTGTCCCACTCTGGTCCTAGGATCAGTTGTTAAAATTGTATCATCTTTATAGGATATGTAGCATATAACTGAAAATAGTTATATCAAAGCAACACTATGATCTTGGCTCTAACAAAAGTATATACCACAGAAGAGGTGACTATAGACTGCCGTCTCCCTTTGGGGATCATAGGTAAAGGGATACTGTCATGGGAAAAAAACGTTTTTTTTACAAAATGCATCAGTTAATAGTGCTGCTCCAGCAGAATTTGGCACTGAAATCTGTTTCTCAAAAGAGCAAACAGATTTTTTTTTATACTTAATTTTGAAATCTGACATGGACTAGACATATTGTCAGTTTCCTAGCTGCCCCAAGTCATGGGACTTGTGCTCTGATAGACTTCAGTCACTCTTTACTGCTGTACTGCAAGTTGGAGTGATATCACAAGTCTTTACTAAAAGTTGGCATTTGACATAAGGAATGCATCTGGCTTTCACAGCTATCATGTCAAGGAGGAAGACCAGTTTCAGTTCACTCTTCCTTCGTTATGATAAAATGAGAATGATAGGTAACAAAGGTTATACCCCCATTTAATTTAATCAGAAAACTATTTCCAATGTACTGACAAGAAACTAATTTGGAAAAAAATGACTATTGTTTTCATGGGAGAGTTAAATTACCATACTGCCACATGCTACCCAACTTTAGATTCACAGGTGCCTCAGGACTACACTGTTCTATTAAACCAGTATCTTACTGCAAGATCCTCCTCTCAGACTCTATCCACCCAGGCCCAGATTTGTGGAGAGGCCACCTAGGCCCGGGCCTAGGGCATCAGGATTTTAGGGGGCGGCATGCTGCCCAAACACACCCACATTGGTTCAGAAATTTAAATATCCTGCGTGCCAGTTCCCATTGTTATGTCCTGATGATGAAAATTTGAGCAAATAAAAGAGAGGGGACAGGGGCGACAAATGACAGCGGGCCTAGGGGCACCCGCTACGTAAATCTGGCCCTGTATCCAACCTAATGGCATGTGTTCTGTCTCCAACATCTCCTATCCTTTTATCTCTCTTCTCCCAACCTCTCCCTTTAATAAGTCAATAAGTTAATTTATGTTCAATGTTTGACAGTACACAATTAGCAAAAAACAAAATGCTAAATTCATGTGACTTTTGCTTCATCTGTATTACCTGTGCTCTCCAATTTCTATGCTTTTACAAAAAATGAAAGGATTTATCCTCTGGGTATGTCTATTTCAGAGGTTTAGTAGACTATGGGGCAGGTTTATTATGCAGGTTAAAAACAGCAACAACATCTGCCACACATAGATGTTTAAAAAAACAGCATCATTTTTTTACGTTTTTTTCTTAGAGCAACTTCCACCAGAACTTACAGAGGACTGAAGCAAAGTAAAATAATAGTGATAAATATAGTGTTCGCATGGCATAAAATAAAATACACCATGACAAATTCTCCATTTATTTTACAGCTTTTTACACCCTTTTTTGTTTTACACAGCATAATACATGGGGGCAGATTCACTAAAGCGCGAAGCGTCTAACGCTAGCGCTAATTCGCCAGCGTGACGTCAAATCGGAACTTCGCAAATTCACTAACACCGGCTCTGGCAAATTTTCGCTAGCAAAGTAGATAGACTTGCGGAACTTCGCACCCTTACGCCAGGCGAAGTTGCGCACTGACGAAGGATCGTAACTTCGCAAATTCACTAAGATGAACATTTTGCTCAACGTTAGCACTTACGCTAGACGTTACTGCGTCTGGTCAGACCAGGCAAAGTTCAATACAATAGATAGGAGGTTGAAAAAAAAAGTCCCAAAAAAAAACGCTGGCGTATTTTAGCATAGGAGGGTTACCCTTCTTCCCCCCTACATTTCCTAACATATGGCAACACAACTATACAGGGGGCACATGTAGGGCAATAGGACAACTTTATTTTATTTATTAAAGGTTTCCTGGGCTTGTGTAGTGGAATGTAGTGGTTGTAACATATACTTCTATTATAAGTTAAAGTTCCCGATGTATGCAAATTAGGCTTCTCTAGTGTAACAGCGCTCTGCCTAGCGAAGTAAAACTAGCGCAAATAACGTTACCATTTGCCGACCTGAGTGTAAATTCGCACTTTCGTGGATTTGCGTAGCGCTGGCGAATTTTTGGATCTTAGTGAATCTACCCCATAGACTCCTAAGTGAATACTACAGTTTTCAGACGCTAGCTTCTAAATCTGAAATAACAGTACTTATAATGACATTCAGGGCTGGCCTGCTCTAGGGTGAATGGTTTTATTATGCATTAGATCCTAATTCCAGCACTTTGGAAGGATTCTGCAAGATCTTAACTGCAATTTCAAGCCACGTCCAAACCCTTGAAGTCAAATTACTTTACAGCTCTTGACGTTAGAAGGAAACAGCTTTTTGTTCATAGATGGTACAATATTTTTATTTTTAGCAAGTTTGAATATGCAAATTAAGGTATGTAGCATTGGGGTTCAGCCACAAGCATGCATTCAATGCATCTACAGAATTTATACCAGTTTTCAGTATGTCTTTGCTGGACTGCTTGTATAATAATTAGTACTGCAATCCTTCAATCACCTGGCTTAGGCTGAGGATAAGCTGAATTTCTGTCCGTGTTAAGACCATTTATACCTGGAGTTGGACATCCTGCTCTGCTGCTTCCATGTGCCGTGTGCATTCACTTTATCTATTCATCAAGTGTCCAAAGGAATTTGTCAACATTAAGGGGCCAATTTACGAAATTCACGTGAAATGATCGAAGTTCGATCGAATGACGATCGTACAAATTTTTCATGAAATCGGATATGCAAATTTGGCCTCTTCGATCATCGATCATCGAATGATCGGATATTCGATAATTCGATCATTCGATGATCGAAGGAATGAAAATTTTAAAGCTATTCGACTGCCTACTTCACCAAATTGAACCTACCGAATTGCAATAGAAGCCTATAGGACTAAGTCCTGCTTGAATACCATTCGTACGATTGGAGCGTTTGATCGTTTGAATTTTTCGTACACTCGAAGGAAATTTCACGATTTTTTCGTGAAATCGAACGATCGGTATCCGATCATACGAATTCATCGATAAATCGTATAGCGAGCAAAATGATAGCCTAAAACAATTCGATAAGCATTCGATGGTTGAATGCTTATCGAATTACAAGTTTGGTCGAGCTAATTTTTGGGAATAATAGTAAATTTGCCCCAAGTGGATGCATAATGAACTGAACGTTTTCTGTTTGTGTACAGTTTGTGTACACCCACTATGTTCTATTGTTTGCTTTGGAAATGCCTTTTGACATATTTGAAGGAATATCTCAGACATAGTGCATATGAATTATGAACTAGAGATGTCAGATCTTGAAATGTGAGCCTTGTCAGTGTTAACAGGGTAACATGTTTTGAGCCATAGCTGCAATCCTATCAGCTTTTGTGTGAGTAAATCTGTCCTGCCTAAAGCAATGCATCTTATTAGTATTAATCCTTACCATGACAGCTATGCGTTTGTAATACATGAGAGACCCACCCTTCTGCATCTGCTTCACCTAGATTGTGTATTGACATAGCATTTATACATTAGCAATTGCTTGCACACTGACACAGTACGACTCTGCCTCTTGTATGCTTAAAGTAAGTCATAAGTATATACTGTATATAGAGATATTGTTGCATACACCCAGTTACATAGTATGCACTTTGTAATGTAAGTTTTTGCCCTACTCCCAGCTCACTTACACTAAATAAAGTGCAAGTATTAAAAAAGAGCAAATATGCATATGCTCCCTTAAAGGGGAAATTTAATATAAGCGTTATCATACTAAAATAAGAAACTTTATACAAACTAAATACAATCAATTAAATATTCTGCGTCGATTCTGAAATAACCAAGTTAAGTTTTACTATACCTCTCTCAGCATCTGTTTCTCTTCAGTTACATCCAATATTTTATAGCAGATGTATTAAAGCTCACTCAAATAATTGATTTCAGTACATACAAATTCTAACAAAATAACTGCCTCTTGCACAAATCCTGCATATAGAGAGACATGATGTCTGATAGTTATAATAGAGTGAGCTCTAATACATCTTCTAGGCAAAATGAGCCCCCCTATATGATATATTGGATCTAACTGTCAATGAATATCTGACACCCAACTGCTGCATGAAGGGAAAATGAAGAGAAACAGAGAGGAATAGTAAAGATAAACTTGATTATTTCTGAAATGATGCAGAATATTTATTTGATTGTATTTACAAAGTTTCTTATTTCAGTATGATGAAGCTTCTATTACATTTTCAAGATACATCAACAGATTAAATTTTTATGTGCTGAACTGGACAGGATTAATTGCCCAATGTCAGGGGTGCCCATGAGTATAGGGTTCCTTTAGTTTGGTTCTTCTTTAAAACCGTGTTTGAGATTTTCAAGTCAAATAATAAATGAATTGGGAAGTGCAAGATTGAATTTGGACAGTCTAAGGGTCCGATTTAAGAAATTCATGTGAAATGATCGAATTCCGATCGAATAACGATCGTACGAATTTTTCGTGAAATCATAAAGTAAAATTTGGGCTCTTCGATCATCGAATATCGAATAGATCAAATGATCGGATATTCGATCATTTGATAATTCGATGATCGAAGAAATAAAAATTTTAAAGTTATTCGACTGCCTACTTTGCCAGATTGAACCTACGGAATTGTAATAGAAGCCTATGGGAAACCCCCCATAGGCTTCTGAGACTAAGTCCTGCTCGAATACCATTCGTACGATTGGAGTGTGCGATCGTTCGAATTGTACAAATTTTTCGGACTCTCAAAGGAAATTTCACGATTTTTTCGTGAAATCGAATGATCCGTATCCGATCGTACGAATTCATCGAGAAATCAGATATCGAGCAAAATGATAGCCTAAAACAATTCGATAAGCATTCAATGGTCGAATGCTTATCGAATTACGAATTTGGTCGAGCTATTTTCCTTGAATAATAGTAAATTTGCCCCTAAGTATTCATAATCACAGTAATATAAAGATTAATGACAAAATATTTGGTAATCTATACAATATCTCTCACATCTAAGACAAGTGATACTTATCTAAAAAAAAAGCTTTATTATCTGTATTAAAGGGGTGGTTCACCTTTATATTAACCTTTAGTATGTTATAGAATGGTCAATTCTAAGCAACTTATTAGTTTGTTTCATTAATTATTTTGTATTGTTTTTGAATTATTTGCCTTCTGCTTATGACTCTTTCCAGTTTTAAAATGGGGTCACTGACCCCATTTAAAAACAAATGCTCCATAAAGCTACAAATGTATTGTTATTGCTACTTTTGATTACTCGTCTTTTTTATACAGGCCCTCTACTATTCATATTCAAGTCTCTTATTCAAATCAGTACATTCTTGCTATGGTCATTTGGACCCGAGTAACCAGATTGCTGAAACTGGAGAGCTGCTGAATAAAAAGCTAAATAACTCAAAAACCACAAATAATAAAAAAGGAAAACAATTGCAAATATACTCAGAATATCAGTCTCTACATCATACTAACAGTTAACTCAAAGGTGAACAACCCATTTAAAGAGATTCTGTCATGGGAAACATGTTTTTTTTCAAAACACATCAGTTAATAGTGCTGCTCCCGTAGACTGCACTGAAATCAATTTCTCAAAAGAGCCTTTTTTTATATTCAGTTTTGAAATCTGACATGGGGCTAGCCATTTTGTCAGTTTCTCAGCTGCCCCTGGTCATGTGACTTGTGCCAGCACTTTAGGAGGGAACTGCTTTCTGGCAGGCTGTTGTTTTTCCTTCTCAATGTAAATGAATAGTACGCAGTGGGACATGGGTTTTTACTACTGAGTGCTGTTCTTAGATCTACCAGGGAGCTGTTATATTGTGTTAGGGAGCTGATATCTGGTTACCTTCCAATTTTTCTGTTGTTAGGCTGCTGGAGGTAAAAGGTAGGGGGTGATATCAATCCAACTTGAAGTACAGCAGTAAAGAGTGATTGAAGTTTATCAGAGCACAAGTCACATGACTTGGGAAATTGACAAAATGTCTCGCCCCATGTCAGATTTCAAAATGAAATATAAGAAAATCTGTTTGCTTTTTTGCTAAATGGATTTCAATGCAGAATTCTACTGGAACAGCACTATTAACTGATGCATTAAAAAAAAAAATTCCCATGACAGTATCCCTTTAAGTCCGAGTCATCCCACAGTTTCTTTATGGAGCAGTTTTTCCCTTGTTTCAAACTAGTTACATCCTGTGTCTTCCATAGGTGATTCAGAAATACCTGTCAGGAGGCTTGTGTGGACATGATCGAGAAAACAGTCCCATCTGGTATGATGTTGTTGGGCCCATGGATCCCAAGGGACTCTTGTTTTCAGCTTCAAAGCAGGACTTTATGAAAACAAAGATGCGGGACTGTGAGCTTCTGCGCCATTCTTGCCGAATGCAGAGTGAAAAGGTAAAAGTCACTGTCTCTGGCATTTATGCAGTGCACTGGTCAGCCAATACAAGAAGTAACATAGATATAACCACATGTTTCAAGAGATCTAAATGAGACAAATTATGAATTAAGTCTGACTTGCACATATTGAAGTAAGTCATTGGCAAATTGAAAGTTTCAGTTCAAGGCTATTTTACAAACTATGCATTATTTATTTATTTGTCTAAGGCTATCAACATTTAATGTGGGAGGAAGTTTTCGGAGTGTTTACTCATTCCCATTTGTTGGGTCAAGAAAGTGCTGTTGATTTATAATGCTGGTAGTGAGTGAACCGGCAGACAGAGCCCAAAGCATGTCACTGGTGACTAAATCCTAAAAAAAAATAAAATTGCGGATAGAAAAGATTTGACTTTATATACTAATTTACTGTACTAGTCCAGGAGTTCAGGAGCCCTACTGTACACATCTTCCAATGTTGGGGCTTGTTAGACCATCATTCACAGGCCATGTAGAATAATTTGGCCTCTAATTTCAGTTTATTGACAATTAATCCAAGGCACAGAAGTCTAATTCTTCATTAAACTGTTGGGCTGCCATTGTTACTGTTTGTCAGTGTTCTAGGCTAGGTGTTTAATAAAAATTTTGCTACATTTGCAGGTTGGCAAGAGGGTGGAAGATGTGGTTATGATTTATGATGTGGAAGGTTTGGGGTTGAAGCACCTGTGGAAACCTGCAGTGGAGCTATATGGAGAGGTAAGAAGCAACTAATACTAATACAAGGTCAGCAAGCGTTTTAAGTCAGCACTCGTACCTTCTAATAAATTGGATTCGATGCACGTCCCAGAGTTTCCACCTTAATCTTTGTTTTTCATAATGGACAGCACCAGTCACAACAGAATCTTCTTAAAATGCCTTTATTTAGACATGGGCACCGGCCCAGAAATAACACAACGTTTCAGACCAACATTGGTCTTTTTTCAAGCCTGCGAACAGGCTTATTTATACATTGTAACATAGTGACCCCTACAGGTGTCTTTAACATTTATAGCACACAATGTATCAATTTTACAAACCACCACAAATGTTTCAAATCAAGTCCAAGAAAGGAAGTTATATATTATATCCACCCTGGTGAACAGATTCTTGTCTCCAGTGTATTTATTACAAAAAAGTGTGGCTTGAAAAAAGACCAATGTTGGTCTGAAACTTGTTTTTTCTGGGTCGGTGCCCATGTCTAAATAAAGGCATTTTAAGAAGATTCCATTGTGACTGGTGCTGTCCATTATGGAATACTAATACAAGGTGAAATGTGCAAAATGGCACAAATTAAAAATTATATTCAAATAGGTACTTGCCAATTTAATTGGTGCAATTGCAAGTTGTGAGCATGCTATTTAGCAGGCTGGCTTTATGGTACATACAGATATGACTCTCTGCCTTCATCTATTTATAATTACTCAGATAGACATACTTTGCCATTTGTAGCAGATTTACATTAGCACTTTTCACCCTCACAGACACAGCTTAGAGGAGCAGCCATAGCAGTTCAACAGACCTGACCCTAACTTACTGAAGCAATTATTTTCTTTTTATCGTTTGATTTTAACGTTTGTTTATTATTTTAAATAAACATAAACAGAAAGAATTTCAAACCGAAAACCAAGTATGTCAGGTATCATCATTGCTTATACACAATATTCATAGAAAAAGTTTCAATCTACAGTATAGCACCAAACTAAAAAATATTGTGGTCATTCACCCAGAGATATAATCTATAAGGGCCACTGCTATATGATGTCTTTGAAGGCTTTCAAGGTTTGTATTGTAGGCATTTCACTTGAGAGCCATTAAAAAAACAAAACCGTTTTTAATAGGTTTTTAGGCTGTTTGTCAGTAGGATAAATGCTCAAGTTTGTAACAGAAACTGTGGATTTGTGGCTAGATTCTACTTATATATTTTTTTGCTTTCCAGATTCTGCAAATGTTTGAAGATAATTATCCAGAGGCACTGAAAAGGCTTTTTGTTATCAAAGGTAAGGGATCTGAGCAATCAATGCACGCAGGTAGTAGCCCCTCTGGAACATTTGCTATTCCTGTATCCTCATACAAATGTCTTCAGCAAATAATATCAAAGAATGAAAATAGACCTTGCACAGGTCAACTCAAAGTTTCACAGCACTCCTATTCAGTCATATGGTCATTTGATAATAAAGTGTGAAAAAAAGAGCAGCCTTACTTTTATAAATGTGCCCCTAAAAACCTACACATGTGAATATGTAGGAAAAGCCAGCACTTCCATTGATAAACATGCCAAGAGAGAATTCTTGCCTAGCTACATTTCCTTCTCTCTTTTTAGAGTTCTTCCTTGGTTTTATTAATTCACTATTAAAGCCCCATTTACATAAGTTCAATGTGCAACTTGTGCAATATGAGGACTGGACCTGCTAATAATAGGATTCCCTTAGCGACATGGACCATTAAAAAATCAAGGGGGAAAAGCATGTGCAGATAGCAACAGTTTTGGTGCATTGGTTCCACATTTCAGCAAACACATTGTGGGTAAAAATGTTGCAGTTTGCACAATGTTTGTAGACAGTGCTTTTTATGTTACTTTCAGCTCCTAAACTCTTCCCAGTGGCCTATAATCTCATCAAGCACTTTTTGAGCGAGGACACCCGCAGAAAGATCATGGTTTTAGGTGGTAAGTAATGCACAAAGGTTTGGCAAAAAACAATAATAATTTGTTATGGTGCTCAGAGGAGAAAACTAAATTCACAGCATTAGTGTATTTGCATGATAATTGGCATTACTAATATATTTGTCTTGTCTACCCGTAATCATTTTAGGTTTTGGAATCTCTTGGATTTATTTTCATTGACTTTATATCAAGGCTATTGTTGGGAGGGGAAGCAGCGCATGTGTCTGCTGGGGGGTCCAAAAGATTACTGACTAATAATCAGTCTCTGTATATGAAAAATTTAGGGGAGGACCCTAAAATGCTTTTGCTGTGGGGCCCATTAACGTCTAGTTCCATCACTGGCTGATAGATATTTCTAGGTTAGACTAAGCATTTATCTGTCTTTGGATTTCTGCAGATAACTGGCAGGAGGTGCTTAAGAAATATATAGCTCCTGAGGAACTACCCCAGTATTATGGAGGGACGCTGACTGACTCTGATGGTGACCCCAAATGTAAATCCAAGGTACAGTAAATAACAAAATTTTGAAGTAAAAAAATCAAGAAATTTTCCCCTATATACCCAAATAGCTTCTTAATGGGGTTGTTCGCCTTTCAACACTTTTTTCAGATAGTCCACCAGAAATACTTTTTTAATTACTTTCCATTCTTTTTTAATTTTGAAGTTTAAAATTTAATTTGTCAACTTATGCCTTTCTAAAGCACCTCTTGGAAGGGGTTACCATTACCACCTCTGTTGGTTCTACCCCCTTAAAGACTGATTATTTAGGAAATGCTTAGTGCAAATGAATTCTTAAACGGGGACTCCAGCTTCCAAACCAAAATTTGATAGAGGCCCACATAGCACAGAAATGTGCAGGGAATTGTGGGGTTTGGGGGGGTGCAGGCTAAGGCTGCTGATACAAAGTAATAGTAGTAGACAAGGCTTAGGAAACTAGATTGGAAACTTGATTCAGCAGCATACCTAGGGAGTTGATCATAAGTGGCATGTCCATTATGTCAGAGATGTATTCTGCTACTGCCCTCCAAACCTCTGTACCTTGGTACATAGCCACACCATGTGGCTGAAATTTGCAGGGGTTTGGTGACACCAGAGACACTCATCAATCTGGGCTGGGGACATTTTGGCTAAAACACTAGGGGTGAGATACGCTTTGTGTTGTACCACTTTATCTCTTGATGCCACAATATGGTCAAATATAGAGTCTAGGACTTCTTTCCAAGTATCTAAGTCTAGTTCAGCTATGTTCTTAATCCTTTTTCTCCATTTCTCATACAGTTTTCCGAGTGGGGAGTCCCCGTCCCCCTTTTGGTGTTTGTCTCAGCATGGGCTCTCTCCTTTATACAAGCGACTGATGTTGTAATTGTTTCTCCTTTAAATTGGAAATGTATAGCATGCCTGAGTTATATATCTAAAAAGCATTTTATTGGGCAAGTTGAATTTGTTTTTTAGGGCTTGGTAATCTAGTAATTTGCCTTCTTCATTATATCTAGGTATACACCGAATCCAGGATTCGGTTCGGGATTCGGCCTTTTTCAGCAGGATTCGTCCGAATCCTTCTGCCTAGCTGACCCAAATCCGAATCCTAATTTGCATATGCAAATTAGGGCCATGGAGGGAAATCACGTGTCTTTTTGGCACAAAACAAGGAAGTAAAAAAAGCTTTCCCTTCCCTCCACTAATTGGCATATGCAAATTAGGGTTAGGATTCGGTTCGGTATTCGGCCGAGTCTTTCGGGAAGGATTTGGGGGTTCAGCCGAATCCAAAATAGTGGATTCGGTGCATCCCTAATTATATCTCGTATGTATTTTAATTTGTACTTAGCCCACATTTAGGATTCTGGAATAGTTTGCAATTATGGGAGTTAGGGATTTAGGATTACCCCAGAGTGGGTTAAGACTAGGGATGCCCCGAATCCACTAATTTGTCTTCAGCCGAACCCCCAAATCCATAGTGAAAGATTCGGGCGAATACCGAATCCAACCCCTAATTTGCATATGCAAATTAGTGACGGTAAGAGCTTCCTTCTTTTGTGACATGATTTTTTGGATTTGGATTCGGTTCGGCCAGGCACAAGGATTCGGCCGAATCCGAATCCTGCTGAAAATGGCTGAATCCTAGCCAAATACCGAACCAAATCCTGGATTCGGTGCATCCCTAGTTAAGACCTGAACAATGGTTTGCTTTTTTTGTAAAGAGGCCATGAGCTGTGTTTTTGCATTATTTCTAAGGGTAATATGTCCCATTTAAGTCAGGAAGTGACTCGGTGCTCCAACTTGTTATCCACTGGGATGTATCTTCTCTTGCAGATAAACTATGGTGGGGACATCCCTAAAAAATATTATGTGCGAGACCAGGTGGTGCAGAATTATGAAAATATCTTAAATATCAATAGGGGCTCTAGTCAGCAGATGGAATACGAGATTCTCTTCCCTGGCTGTGTCCTCAGGTGAGAAGAAAAATAGGAACAGTGTCAGAAAATGTATTGACTTAAATGTTTGTGCAAAATGGCTGCAATTGGCATTTATTAAAGGTGCTTGCATTTAATGCCACTTTTTGCACTTCCACGAAAATTGAACACAAGTGCACCTACTGAAGTGGGGAACCCTGGGGCTACCAACCTGCTTTTACCTACAAGGTACCACATATAATAAAATATAAGGAAATTAGAAGTCTGTCTAATGAGTTCCATTGTTATATAACGGCACACGGTCACATGCCATGGAACTCCAAGAAGAATTCTAAATCATTATATTTTCAATTAAGGGGATGCGTTATTTTTTTATGATACACAAGGCACAGTTGACTATTGAGATTGCTAAACACACTTTACCATGATATATTTTACAGATGAATTATTCATAGATATTTATTTTACTGTGCCTGTAAGCAAGGCTGAAAAGTTTGAGAGCATGGTTCTTTTTACTGGTACAAATTTTACGACTTATCATTGTTTAATTTACCATAGTTTACTATAGCCTAACAACAGAACAATGGGATGGTAACCAGATAACAGCTCCCTAACACACAATAACAGCTGCCTGGTAGAGCTAAGAACAGCAGCTAAGGAACCCATGTCCCACTGCGTTCTATTCAGTTACATTGAGAATAACCCCAATATTCCAACATTAAAAATTCAAGCACATACTCACCAGACAGGGATAAACACCCCCTCATGTATTGCAACCAGTGGATAAATCAAGGGTGCTCAGAATGTTGTTGTTGCAATGATCTAACCTGCCACATTTCAGATATAGAATTTCTGCTAAAGCCAAATGCAACCTGTAGAAGTTATTTTCATAGTGTACACTATTGATTTGTTTGTAAACTGTCCCTTTCATAGGAGTATTCTATTCTGTAAATATACAATATAAAGTCTTACACAGCATTACTGGCTCATTACTGTTCTGCTACTAACCTTACTTCCAGATGGCAGTTCCAGTCTGATGGTGCAGATATAGGTTTTGGAGTATACCGCAAGACAAAAGCCGGTGAGAGACAGAAAGCTGGAGAAATGATCGAGGTGTTGTCCAATCAGAGATACAATTCACATATGGTTCCTGAGGATGGAACTCTGACTTGTTCTGAACCAGGAACATGTAAGTCTTGAAATGGATAAAGGGAACTTGTTGTTATATTGTCTCCTCTGTTGTCTTTTTTTTTTTAATTTGTAAAAACAGGAATGAAAGAGAAAAAAGAACAGTGGAGACATTTAAAAAAACAAAAACTCACTGGTTGACTGCAACAAGCATAATATTACTACCATCAAACCTGTGACAGTAGTTTATATCTTTTATAGTTCAATTTCTGCCATATGTTGATGGACAGGGGAGCATATTTAGAAATAAAAAGTAATCCATAAAAATCATGACAGAATCCCTTAACCAGACTATTGAAAATTGTGAGTGTCCGTGCCCTAGTTCACATCCAGTTGATTACACTATAAGCCAACATTCCAAACAGTGGAAAGTACAGTTGCTAACCATAAAACAGAATTTAGGCCTAGGGATAAAATCTACCCAGTGTTCTTGACATTGTAACTTTCTCTCCTCCTTACTTCATTCAGCCATAGGTATGGAATCTGTTATCCAGAATGCTTGGTATCAGATAAAAAAAATTTCTATAACTTGGATCAAGTGTATTGAAAAATATTTAAATCTGAAATATATTGCCAGACATTCATTTCAAGCCCCTATTTTGAAGGTTAACGTTTGGTCATTGTACCCCTGAGCTCATAACAAGATAGACAGACAGACAGACAGACAGATAGATAGATAGATAGATAGATAGATAGATAGATAGATAGATAGATAGATAGCTCCAATACTCAAAGCTGGCCTTACACTTACAAATAACATTTCATTCAGTTATTGTAACATACAGTATATGTACTATGGGTGTCAGTTCCAGCATCTGGCAAACTGTAAACGGTAAACTTAAATCTGCTTATGCTCTGTGACAGCTATTTCATTGCATCTGCAGACATCGTTTGTGAACTGTAACTGGAAGGATTCCAAACTGTGTGTTGCCCATGGGCCGATCTGTTGAAGGGTACATGGATGGGCCATGTATGGTATCTAATGCACTTATCAACATGAAGTCTGTCATTTGTCACTCAAAGATTTGTATTTTTTTTTCCAGATGTACTACGCTTTGATAACACTTACAGCTTCATCCACGCCAAGAAGATCAGTTACACAGTTGAAGTTCTGCTTCCTGATCGAAAATCAGAAGAAAAAATTCAGCAATTAGAAAGCAAGATGGAAAGCAGTCTAACCCTCTAGAGACACTATCCAGATGGCAGAGATCATTGCCATGTCTTTAATGCCAGTTATTGCAACAATGCCTGATTTGGTATAAATGAATTAAGGCACTCATGAGTTGAGCTGCCTATCCCATTAGTTACTGATGACTCATGAGTGCCTTATTGTAATATATATAAGAGACGTGATGCAGTGCAGTGTATGAACAAATACAATCTGTTCATGCTGGAGTCAGAAGTCATGAAAGTAAGCAAGTGTAGCAGGAATATATATATATATATATATATATATATATATATATTCTCAAGTAGGACCCGCACTCAGAAATATAGTTTTGTGCTCAAATGTGTTTATTCACAAATGCATGTCCACTATTATATATATATATATATATGTTATTGGGCAACCCTTTTGAAATAAAAAATAACAAAATGGTATAAAGGTGATACCTTTATTGGCTAACTACTATAATCATAGCTATGATTATATTAGTTAGCCAATAAAGGTATCACCTTTATACCATTTTGTTATTTTTTATTTCAAAAGGGTTGCCCAATAACATTTTTACTGGCTAACACGGTACAGCAACTTTACCTGCAATTATATATATATATATATGTAATGCAAGTTAACTTTGAAGGGATGTGGCATTACAAAAAAGCCAGTTTCATTGTGCAGCCTCCTTCCAATCCTGAGGCTCCTTATAGGTCACAGGACATGTGGGTTTTGTAGACATTGCCTAAAGACTGCAGTGCGCTGGCATGTGTATGCTTAATGGGTATGAGATATTTGTTCTGAATGAATACATTATTGGAAAGACCTGTTTACTTACATGAGGGGAGCTCCTTTGGATTTGGAATATATTATAAAAAGCTAGCTTGTGTGTCACCCAGTAACATACTAAATGAACTAGGGCATAAATTGCATGATAATAAAATAATTTTTATCAAATAAGTAATAAATTGTGGTGGCTATAGCCTCTGAATATGGCATCAAAACACAAAGATAACTGTCCTTCTGACATTTATTAAATAGGCTGTAATTAGTTTACATATGTATATCATACATTACATGGTCTTTGTTTACACTCCTGAAAGTTCCCCGAAGATCTAAACGAATGCAACCATAGGACAAACTTTTTCCCTTATACTCTACAGGGGCATTAATTAATTGTTTTTTCTTACTGAATAAATGTAATTTTTTTTTAAGATACAACTTGTTGCATCATTGCTTTGATTATGTTAATTCTAAAATACAAATGGTAAAAGCGATGGAAATAGGTTGGTAGAGAAACACATGTAAAGATATTTTCAAAATAGAAGTGGGCCTATTGAGAATTTGTGATAAAAACAAACAATATGAAGTATTAATACTATATGGTTTTACAGTGGCCATAAGTGTAAATATAAATTGTAAAGAGCAAAATCAGCCAGCTCATTCTGGTGTTACAGTCAGGTTCAAAATGAATGTACAGGTATTGGATCCATTATCTGGAAAACCATTATTCACAAAGCTCTGAATTACAGGATGGCCATCTCCCACATACTCTATTTTAAACAAATATTGTAAAAATGTAAATATTTACTTTTTAATGTAATAATAAAACAGTACCCCAACTAAAGACATAATTATTCATTACTGGAGGCAAAACAATCTCATTATGCTTATTTAATGATTAAAATATTTTTAGGTATGGAGATCCGAATTACAGATAGAGCCTTATACAGAAATCCCCCAGGTTCCAAGCATTTTGGATGACAGGTCCCATACTTTTTTATTATTATTATTATTATTATTAACATGTATTTCTATAGCACCAACATATTGCGTAGCGCTTTACTTATACTAATATTACTCTTCCAAACCCAACCGAAATTTTCAACATTTTGGTAATGGTTCCCCTTGGCTCATAACATAGTAAGTTATATACAAAGGTCAACCAGCCATGATTCCAATAATATCCAGGGTACCTGTGTTCACCCCAAATGCTGCTGTAGTTAACATTCAAACTGCATATCTAGGAGAGCAGAGTGGGATTCTCTTCAAATCTCACCTTGCCTTCACATTTGCAGTCCTCAGCCAGAAAAGGATTTAGAGGTTCCATTTGCTAGCTTGAACACATGACGTCTGAGTAGACAAGAACAATATGTATGTATTGGCACACCCGTATATTTTATAACATTCAGTTATTGAAACTTGCATATGTACGTATCACTCTTTACTCTTATTTTGAAGTTAAAAACATTCCCTTGTGGTGAGAAATATATTATGTGAATTAGAGTCTATGCCTCACAAGGCTGGCAGGAGATTTCCAGATCAGTTTGAGTTTGATTTATTGAATATTTCTGCAAAAACCCTAATAATCCCTTCCTTCTTTTCCACTTCCTGCTCCCTGAATTCCCAGGCTGTGCAGGGGATCCAACAGCACTCACTGTACTGTAGGACAGGAACCAATCAGCAGCTAGCAGGACCTGATAGGGAACTGAAGCCTGTCTTTGCTTGTGTGACTGCAGGGCTGTAATTGACTGCCCCCTGCTACTGTGCTTCTGGTAGGAATCCTTTGGACATGGCCACCCCTCATTTGAAACATGGCTAGGGACCAGAGAAGCTCCAATAAAGTGGCTAATTTTAAAGCTAATATAAAATGTTTTTGTACCATGTAAAAACAACACCATATATTACTCATAATTGCCTAAAAAATTAGGATTTTTTTATTTATTCTATATGTCTCCTTTAAAATGAGTACAAATAAACTAATGTTGCAGACAAAAAAACCTTGATGATTTGTCATAATAGTGCTACATGCACAATTAATTAAAGCTATATAAATAAAATATACATATATTTATTTAAAAGTGATGAGCATAACATTTCACCAAAGATGTAGGGTAGACCAAATAAACTGAAATACAGCAGTAACAACAAATGGTGTTACATAATATAAGCATTTGTACATTCTTTGATACCTATTCCCTTAACATTTATTAAAAAAACACATCTGCTAGAAATAATTTGATTGAATGATTCAAATGATTTTAACCATTCAATCTAATTTTTTTTATTCGATCTTAAAATGCTTTAAAACACCTATGGGAGCTTCCCATAGGGTTTTAAAGCAATTGGGTAGGTTCAATCTGGCCTATCGAATATTTTTTTTAAGGGGAAGTACTTAGACCAATGAATGGTCGAATGATCGAATAGCTTTTTATTCGAATTGTTCGATACGATAGAATTTTTTTAAATTCAATGGTCGAAGTACTCCAAAAAGGTATTCGAAATTCGAATTAAAATCTTTTTGAAAATTCAATCAATTTCGAATCCTTCATGTGAATTTGATAAATCTGCCACTAAGTGTCCTAAGTGATGCCAGGATACTGGAGTACCTGAAGCAAACCCATGGAGCATGGCAAGAACTTTGAATGTTCAGGTCAGAATCTAACCCAGAAGCTGCATGGCAGCATATTAACCTCTGTGCCATCATGTAGAAAGTACCAGGAGGTAAGAGCTATGAGAAGAACATAACAGAATACTATGCATAGATGGTATAAAGCTGATGTTAAACAACAGGGTTTTATTTGTCATTCAAATGAAAGACAATGGGGGAAATTCACTTCGCTAATGTTCGCCACACTTCGCTGCAAATTCACTAAAGTGCGAAGTTACACTCAGGAAAGTGAACGGTAGCGTAGTTGCACTAGTGTTACTTCGCCAGGCAAAGCGCATTTACGCTAGCGATGCCTAATCTGCATACGGCGCAAATTTCAAAGTATAATAGAAGTATATGTTACAGCCACTACATTACACTACAAAAGCCCAGGAAACCTTTAATAAATAAAATAAAGTTGTCCTATTGCCCTAAACATGTGCCCCCTGTATAGTTGTGCTGCCATGTGTTAGTAAATGTGGGGGGAAGGAGGGTAACCCCCCAAAAATGTCACTCTTTTTCGCCCTAGAAAGGTAAAACATGCCAGCGTTTTTTTGGGACTTAGAAAAAAATTTCCAATATTTTTTTCAACCTCCTGTCTATTGTATTGAACTTTGCCAGGTTTGACCTGGTGAAGTAACGTCTAGTGTAAGTGGTAACGTTCAGGAAAATGGTCATCTTAGTGAATTTGCGTAATTACGATCCTTCGTCAGTTCGCAACTTCGCCTGGCGTAAGGGTGCGAAGTTGTGCTAGTCTATCTACTTCGCTAGCAAAAATTCGCCAGAGTCGGCGTTAGTAAATTTGCGAAGTTACGAATTGACGTCACGCTGGCGAATTAGCGCTAGCTTTAGACGCTTCGCACTTTAGTGAATTTCCCCCAATGTGCATAGCATTAGTCTCCTCCTGAACCACACCATATGTACCCCCCCCCCCAAAAAAAACTGCCTGTTTGCTGTACCTGTTTGTAAGAAAATGAGTGGTGCAGCAGAGTTGACATTTGTTGACGGGAGTATGTGCAATTGAAGCCAATTTGGGCCTGCTTTCAACTAAATTGATAATATGGCAGTGTTTTCCTAAATCTGTAACTCTGTTATGAACAGCTCTAGGCGACCAACAAAAGAAAACTGGTTTATGAATTGGCTCATATGAACAACAGCTTGGCACAGAGTGAAAGTGACAGGCTGTATAAATCGGGTTACGTACTGAGCAATGCCATTGTATCACAATCAGGATCTTAACTGTGGTATAGCAAGGATCTCCATTGGTTCATGTGGAGGGTTATTCAGAAAGGGGTATTAAAGCCATTTTATCAGTGTGTCTGCTGGCCAGAACATTGGAACACTGCAAAAAAGTGTGCCCTCATATGTTCTGGTTCTAAGGTGCATCTCAGTAGCATTATCTATGACAGACATAAAGGTTTAGGGGCAGATTTATTATGCAGTATATAATTGGTGAGAAAATTAAGTGTTTAGGTGTTTTTTTTTTTTTAGAGCAACTTCTGCTGGAATGTACTTAAAACAATTGGAAGTTATTTAACATAACAGTGGCAAATCTGGGGTTTACACAACATAAAATAAAACACAATTTTTTAAACAGTTTTTTTTTTTTTGGTGAATTTCATTTTACACAGCATAAGGAACAGACCCCCATAGTGTACCTATATAGGGATGTTCAGTGGAGATATACTTTGAATTTGCTGTGTGACCATTTGTTATTTTTTGGTAGCCGAGGATAAGTAGAGTATAACAGTGCTTTATTAGCAGGTTCATTCAGCCATTACACTTTAACAGCAACTTCAACTCTACCACAAGCTGTGTAGAAAGTACTTAGTAGTACGCACAGTATAACTCTCATACACAGTGACACCTACAGGCCATTTGTATAAACAACACACCACTAGCTTCTAGCTGCTGCACTGGTTACATTCAGTCACATTTCATTTAAACATTGGGTTTACTTACTCTTCAGCCTTATTCATTGTCACAACTACACCAGACACTTTATAGTGCTCCATACGTAGAAGTACTATAAACCCTGAAAGAAAAAAGTCATACACTGAATATATATCCTTGACAACTGAATAGAATTATAAGGCATACTTTATTGCTGCTTAGAGAGTCTGTCTCACTGTTTGTCTGGCAAATATTATAATCAGGGCCGCCATCAAGGGGGCACAGGGGGTACAAATGTACTGGGGCCAGGCCCGGCAGTGCTGCACTTTTTGAAAAGCAGAGCCAAAGCCATGCTGCCCTTCTGAAGTTCCGAGCAGCTAAAACGTGGAAGTGCCAAAAAGCTGAAGTCCCAAAGCAGCGAAATCAACCAAAGCCACAATAATAGCTGAAGTCTGAAAGCGGTGAAAAGACCCGAAGTCATGAAAGGAGGTGAAGTTTAAGTCCTGAAGCCACAAGTTCAATTCTACTGAACACCAATGTGGGGTTTTTTTTTTCAGTCCCCAGGCCCCTGCCACCAATGTTTTTTTTTTAAATATTCTCTGGGGCCCCAATTTGTTTTTAACTTGTAAGGGGAGCCTTAGCACCAATGTTGTTTTTTTAAAAATATTCTTTGGGGCCCCATTTTTTTAACATGTAAGGGGGGCCCTGCCACCAATGTTTTTCTTTTTAACTTATAGGGGGATCCTGATCACCATTTTATTTTTAACTTGTAGATGGACCCTGACCATCAATAGCTTTTTATAACTTGGGTGTGTGAGGGTTAACCTTTTTTAGCACTGATGTCTGTGTGGTCTTTTAACTGTGGTGTGGAGTGGGCGGGATGTGGGGTTGGTAGGGCCCAGGGGGGTCCCAAAAATGTTGTTATACACCCTGTGATTTCTCAAGGCAGCCCAGATTATAATATACTATATAATATATCATTTATATATATATTCTCTGCTTATATTGGCTTTCTGTGATATTCGCAAAAATAGATTAGGATCCCATGCCATGAATAGGTAATTTACATACCTCCCAAGTGCCCCCTTTTGAGCGGGACAGTCCCGCTTTTGACAGCTCAACCTGCTGTCCTGGGTTAGTACTGGAAAGTCCCGATCTCTCTGCAGCTGAACAGGAAAGTCCCTATTTTTCAGACTGCACAGCCAAAAGAGATACAATGTTTCTAACTTAATTGGCTCTTGGCAAAGAGGCCCAGAATAGATACTTGATACAAGTTTTGTCACTTGGGAGAAGAGTCACAGCTTAAAGGGCAATTCACCTTCATTAGTAAAACTGTAATAAAACATAAAAACTACAGAAATGTGTCCAAACTTTTCAGAACCTGACATATTTTGTAAAATGGCATACCTCCCAACTGTCCCTTTTTTGGAAGGACAGTCCCTCTTTTGACAGCTCAACCTGCAGTCCCTCATTTCTACTGGAAAGTCCCTCTTTTCTCTGCACTGAACAGCCAGAACAAGAAACAAAGTTTCTAAATTGGCTTTTGGCAGAGAGCCCAGAACAGCTAACAGGTGTTTGTAACACTTTTGAGATAAGAAAATAAGTAATTGTAACAGGAGAAATATATTCAGACTTTCATAATCTGCCAAATTTGGTAAAATGAACAAGTTAATTAGGGAGTGGCCACAAAAATGGGCGTGGTCCAAAATTGCTGGGAAAAATGTTGTCCCTCTTTTCACTTCCAAAATGTTGGGAGGTATGAATGGGCATGGTACTTAGGGGGCGTGGCCACAAAAAGGGCGTGGCTAAAATGTTGGGAGATATGGGACGATACAGGGCCCTACACACTGTGTAACTAGTCAGTACTTGTTCACTGCCTCTCGCATAGCTATCTGCATTCAAAGCAGCGGCACTGGTACCTTTACTCACGTGACAAACACTGCTATTCATCGGCTCTTTCCAGTTTGGCCATTACAGGGAACGTCTACAAAATACACGTCATGAAGCAGAAGCGCACACAGCTGAGGCCGGGGAGAGAGGAGGGTGTGAAGTCTAGTGTAAAGCAGTGAAATAACCTTACAATTCATAAAGCAGCACATTGCTGGTTTTTAACTGCCACTGTAACATAAGTGTAGCGCAACATATACTGGTGTCGCATTATCTGCAGACAGACTGTGGAATGAATGGCGCCGGCCATAGACGAGCTGTAGTATCTCACATTCTCCAACGCAGCGCCCCCTCCCGCTTATATTCCAATGACAAAAGCGAAGCCTTAGTTTCAGATAATTGCTTCCTGCTTTTGCTGACGGTGCCCGGCTGGGGGTTAGTCAGTGACTCTGATGTCCTGCTGTGTGTGTGTGTGCGGTAGTTGTGAGGGGAAGCATGGGGCACCAGCAGCAGCAGCAGCCGGGCAAGTCCTCAGAGAAAGACTTGTACAGGGACACATGGGTGCGATACCTGGGTAAGTAACTACTTGTAGCATGGTGGCACTGAGCTGCCTCACAACAGTCCCCAGTGTTAACCCTTTCCTTGCTGTCTTGATCTAGAACACATTATGGTGCTAAGTTTTTTTTTTTTTTTTTTTTTTTAATCCTTCATTGAACTTGCAAATTAAGAGTAGACTTATCCAACATACCTTTATAAAACGTTACATAACGTTTTCTGTATATCATGTGACCTTCGAGGAAGGTCAGCCAAGGTCAAATGGATTGCATGCTCTTGGGATCCTTCATGGATGCCAAATAGTGAAAGGTAGGGTTGATTTCACTGAGGTTTTAGCACATCGCTAAATAATGCCTGCATCTTTGCAGTTGGAGGGTTTACTTCCCCTTTAATATCTAGTTACACCGAATAAAATCGGCATGTGCCTCAGCTATGCACAGAAAGCGGATGCAGAGCCTTCTATGCTATAATACCGAGGGAGCCATTTACTTCAAAATAAGTTGTTCAATTCAAGAGCCTGCTGTTGCTACCATCTCATCGTAGGTACACACCTTGCTACTAGAATTTCACACAGTTCTCATAGACTCATTTGAAGCTATTTCACAAGCCGTCATCATGTGCTCTGCATTTCTAACTAATCACTGCAATTCCTTAAAATGGCCATAGAGGTGCAGATTTCCTGCAATATTTGACAAACTGACATCCCCATCTCCATCTCCATCTCCCAATCTGCTGCTAAAGCTGGCCATAAAATGCAAAATCCAGAAGCACACCAATGTAATCTTAGTGAAGTCTGTGATTTATTAAGCCCATATATATCCAAAAAAAGGCAACGTTTCGGACACCACTGGGCCCTTTATCAGGCTTGGTCCGAAACGTTGCCTTTTTTTTGGATATATATGGGCTTAATAAATCACAGACTTCACTAAGACTACATTGGTGTGCTTCTGGATTTTTCATTTCATGGACATTGGACCCTGTGCAAGGGAAGGGCCTTCCAGTTTAAAGCACCCAGCACCGACAATTGGTGAGTTATAATCAGGTGTAGCACTCCACTATCGTATGATATACTAAAGCTGGCCATAGACGTAACAATTATGATCTTTCTCGGAAAAGATCTTTCCAAGAAAGATAGTTAGTTTCAACACACACGTGTATATCAGCAAATATACAGTTAGAAACAATATAATTCTACCTGTATCTGACAATTCAGCACTAACAATGGCCAATGTTAAGGGTGCCTTTAAAGGCAACCGATCTAAATTTTCCATCCAGCCCGATCAGCCAGCCGACCGATATCTAAATCTTCTGACGATATCAGTCGGCTCATCATGCTATATGATAACAATATGTGTCGTTTTCTTATATTACTGCAAATGAACATTCACTATGATGCATTCTGGTTGTTTCCTTTCCTGTCTGGTTAAAAGACAGCCGTGTATTGTCAAAGAGCAGGAAGTGAACGTATAAATACAAATTTCCACCTTCCTGCTATAAAAACTGTACTTTTGCTTCTACATTCTTGCTAATGGATCCCATATCTTTATACTACTTTACTTTTATCTTTAGTTTTTCATAATGCTATTTTATTTATGAGCAACTTGTCCTTTATGTCTGATGTGCCTCTAATGCTTTGTGTTGCTTCCATGCCAGTGAGTATCCTCAGTAGTTGCAGGCTATTTATGGTACGTGCAGAATACGCAAACCCCAGATCGTCTTACAAACAAAAGTGGAGAGAGACTCTATGTACTGAACAATGCATTCAGTACAAGCCTTGGGAAACTGTGATCACTTCACATTAAATGTGTACTGCCCTAACACCAGTATGCATTGTGTTCATTGGTATATTCATAATTATACCAGCTGACACCTCTTTTAATAGAGGATATCACAAAGTAACATTATTCCCTTATCTGTTGAATATGAATTTTGGAAAAAGAGACGTTAAAGGGAAAGTACTCAGGTGCTAGAGAATGTACCTTCATAGTCACACAATAAGAGTAAAGTATTTTATGCATTCAATTTACATTGCATCATCAGCCAGGTTACTGTTACTGGAATTGTCAAGGTTAACGGCTTTGGGAGCAGGAGTTAATTGGTTTGAATTGATGCAACAGACAAAAGCTAAATCCCAATGGATATGTTCTTAACCACTTCAAGCACATTTACTGATTAGGATTACTATTACTGACTTATGTGTCTTAAGGCTAAATGATAAACATTTGATGAAGAATAGCCAAGACTTCCAGAAAGGCTTTGACCAGACTAAATACCATATTCTTGCATATTCTAGTAACTGAAACAGAACTATGCATTAATAGTCTGAGAGGTGGACTAGTAGTAGGTGCAGTTGCCATGAGGTGTATCTGAGGTGATTCACATAGTTAAAGGGGCTGTTCACCTTTGAGTTAACTTTTAGTATGACGTAGAGAGTGATATTCTGAGACAATTTGCAATTGGTTTTAATTTTTTATTGTTTGTGGTTTTATAGTTATTTAGCTTTTTATTCAGCAACGTTATAGTTTGCAGTGTCATCAATTTGGTTTCTAGGGTACAAATTACCCTAGCAACCCTGCATTGATTTTAGTAAGAGACTGGAATATGAATTGGAGAGGGACTGAATAGAATAAGTAATAAAAAGTGGCAATAACAATACATTTGTAGCCTTACAGAGCATTTGTTTTTAGATGGTGTCAGTGACCCCCATTTGAAAGCTGCAAAGAAACAAAAGAAAATTGCAAATCATTAAAAAACTATAAAATATGAATACTAAAGACCAATTGAAAACCTTCTTAGAATTGGCCCTTCTACAATATACTAAAAGTTAACTTGAAGGTGAACCACCCCTTTAAAAAGCTAAATATCTGCTTTGGTTCCTAGAGCAAAATAAAGACATCTGTTCTGCCTCTCATACTGGGGACAATCTGCCTCTCATACTGGGAACAATGGAAGGGTAGGCAGTACAGAAAAAGGCATGATGAGTTACATATACAGAATAAATGGAAAATGTAAAAATAAAAGCACATTTAACCCTTAATAGGTATATAAGATAGATGAAGTTAAAATGAAGAAAAATGTTAGTGGCACTTTCACTGAATGGGACCAGTTCTGATTGCATCTGGTCCAGTGATTGTACTGTTTCTCTATTGTGTTTAATATTCTATATATATATTTGTCTCCAGCAAATCTGGATCTGGGCTTGAACTGGCTACCTACATGCTGGCTCAAATCGAGGTCAACAATGGGATCATTCAGTGGGTCTACAGATGCCTGTCAGATGAGAACTGTATCCACACACCGTGTATTGCACATCTGATTTTCAAACAAGCCCTATTGATATTTGGACAATTTTCAGGCTGATGCTCTCTGGGAGCAATTAGCCACATGCATTGGGAGGGATCTCTAGGTGCAGACAAGCATGCAAGTCTATTGGCTTATTCATTATGCACATACATGTGACATCATGCATATAAGGTAGAATTAATGCAGGGTTACCCCTTGCTCTTTATTGTGGTGCAGACGTGCAACGTTTCGGGGTAACCCCGAAACGTTGCACGTCTGCACCACAATAAAGAGCAAGGGGTAACCCTGCGTTAATTCTACCTAGAGTGCCATTTGATGTCCGTTCATGTTCCAGTATAGGAGGGCTGCTGTACCCTTGAACAATTGAGCACCAGGTGAGCTTGATATCTATCTACCAGAGAGTGTGCGCAGCTTCCACTTGTTGATCATGCGTATAAGGACATAAAACTGTGACACTATGCATAGTGTAACAACATGGTCACAAGGTGGCTTAACGCTTGGGGGGACATTAAAAAACAAACAGTATTTCCCACTATTGGAGTGTGGGCTCTATTAGTCCACTTAAATTATTTTCCATATATAAAAATTAATAGATACATCTTTGTCTTTTTATGTAGCCCAAGCAGTCCACCATCAGAGTTGCTAATTGGGCTGATTTGACAGTTGTAACAGGGGTGGGCATATAATCTGTGCAGCTACACAGGGTCCAGTCAGCCAGCCTTTTAATTAACTTACACTGTTTCTTTAAAAGAGTTCCTATGCCTGAAGTGTCCATGCTTGAGCTTTGGGAACACTTATTAAAAATGAATAATGAATATTAAGTGTATGCCGAAGCCCTATGCTTCTATTTAAATGTATGAAATTGTCGACCGCGGAATGGCTAGGTAGACTCTATTGAGTAGTGCCTATTTTTCAAGTATCTATACCAACAAAAATTGGTTATCTTGTTTTTAATCGTTTGCTATAATATGATACTTTGTATAAAAACTAAATATTGAATATAACGTATCAATGTTTTCTAACCAGCAAAATTGTCATATGTTTTTAACCTGTTCAAATGATGCACATTTTACACTATTTATTAACACTGTATATTTATTCATCGAATGAGTGGTTAAAACACTATAATATGTGGATTTTTGAGCCACTAGAACACTTTCTAAATTTGAATCTTTTTTGTCTATTTTAGATTTATATCACTGGTTTAAGGAAGTTAAAGTGTTAACAGAGCCCAATGAATTGGACACTTCACTAGTAAGGACTGGACACTAATTAATGATGTAAGAGGTGGGGCTATGTTAATGGTTAAAAGTGTTGTTCAGTAATCTTGTTACTCACTTGAAAAAGGATCCATGCTGGTCCGAAACATGTTGTAACACAATAAAAGTTTTTGCAGTAGAAACCTGCTGATTGTGTGCTCCATCCTACCATAAGCTGAGAAACACTTTCATGAGGTTCTCATTTATACTTCACTTATTATTATGGGTTTATGTATAAAAAAAAGCCTCCTTGGTGAGATTATATATGATGTCTGGCAGGACTGGACTGAGAATTAAAATAGGCCCTGGCATTTCAGGTACACAGAGGCCCATCAGCCCACATAGAGGCCCAAACAGTCCCCACCAGCCCACTAAACACTGACTTTCTATGGGACCTTATAGCAGCCCCTCTGGCATTTGCCCTAACCCACAAATGGCCAGTCCGGGCCTGATGTCTGGTATCAGGTCTTCACTTTGAAGTTGAAAGAAGGTTCTGTTTCAGGATGGAGACTGCATTTTGCAAAGATAACAACCTGTCCCAGATCTTAGAGGAGATGAGTCTGTTAAAGAACATTCAGCAAAATCTGTTCATTATTTGTTTCTTGGATTATTCAGATTCTCAAAAATAACGGAAGGCAAACTCCCATCAATGGAGAGTGAGTACAAGTACCCCTGGTTAAAATGTGCCTTTTATTCTCCTTTAACATTCTTGAGGTCATCAGTGAGATCTACATCTGTGGCAGGAAGCCCTGTGCCAACAATCTTGTGGTCAGCTTTGCTCATAGAAAGAAGACCATGAAATGAACAACCTGGGATTCTTTTAGAACTTTGCAATGTAAGGCCATGTATAGTTGGAATTTCATTGGTTGAGAATATTGTCAAAGGAAGGTGGCTGCTTTCCCAGACACTTTAAGAGACCCAGCAGCAGGCTCAGTTAACCTGGAGGAGATCTGCAGTATACATCCTTCTAGGGAAGGAACCTCTCTAGGACATTCTCACGTTCGTACATTGGATTGCCAAAAATGCCAACACGAAATAATCTGTATGTAAACAACCTAAAGTCACTGTAAATGCTCTTTATGTTGCAGGTTATGCCAATGAAGTCGGGGAGGCTTTTCGAGCACTAGTTCCCAAAGCATTGGTTTGGGCCAGCTATGGAGTAGCCACGGCCTATGTCACTGCTGATGCAGCAGATAAGGGCAAAAAAGCAGCAAATGTAAGTATACTGCAACCAAACTCTGTGTGACGGACATTTTTCTTGTTCGTTTAACTAATCCCTTGTATTAAGCCCCATATTACTTGGTGCCCACCCAGGGTACTTTAGTTAGAAGTGTGCTGCCTGCTCCCAGTATTGCCAGAATCCCTAGGCTGACACTAATGCTATATGTACAGAATGGCTCTTCTACACTTTAATAAGGCTGGGTGTGTCTGCCCTCACTTCAAGCCCCTGTTTAAAGGAACAGTTCAGTTTAAAAATAAAAACTGGGTAAAAATAAAAAATATTTCTAATATAATTAGTTTGCCAAAAATGTAATGTATAAAGGCTGGAGTGACTGGTTGTCTGACATAATAGCCAGAACACTACTTCCTGCTTTGCAGCTCTCTATTTACCCAGTTTTTATTATTTTTACACTGAACTGTTTGTGCCAAATAAAAAATGTTTCTAATATACCATGACCTGGATGGATGAAACTCTTCAGTCATAACTATATCTAGTCTGTCATTTTAAAACAACTGGACTTGCTGAGTATTAATTGAAGCCATTTCACTACTCATCCAAGCAGCTTCTTCAATTCAACTGACTGGTGTACTCGGTCCTCAGCATAGAACCTTCCACTAATCCAATCACAATGACCCATAACTCTTCAGAGAGGTGACATCTGAAACGCAGAGGGGTGTGATTTTTTATGGGGTTACTCTGATGAGATTACCAAGGCATTATGCAAAGCCTAGAAACAGGTATTACTTGTGAGAGTTGGAGGAATGGACAAGTGGGTTTTATCCTATCAGGCAGTGCCGGTCTTAAGCATATTGGACGAATTGGGCCCTGCTCTTATGGGGGCCCCGCTCCAATTTGAGCTGATTCCTATTCCCTTAATCCCCCAGTAGCCCAGACTACCCCTAATTCAGAAAGGCTCAGACCTGATTGGCCCAGCCCACCCCAAACCCAATTGGCCCAAATAACAAGTGAAAAAATCATTAATGTTGTTTATATAATCCATGATGCTGCACCAACACAGTTTACAGTGGTAACCAAAATGTGCACTTTTTTTAGCGCACATAGATTAAACAAAATGAGGGGACATTTTCTCCCAGTTACCCAGCCTGCCCCCATCCCTAACTGGCAGCGGTCACTTGGACAGAGGGGAATGCAGGCACTATTTGCCCATCCAGCTCTGTGACCCTGCTAGAAGTTCCTTCTAGGGGAACCAGCACTTGGTATGACCGACCCTGCTATCAGGGACTGCAGTTGCAAAATGTTTTTATAATAATGTGCTTTATTTAACCTAACAAAATAAATATATATATATATATACCTTTTGTCAGAGCAAGCAATAAAGAACAATGTTCAAAATTGGGGGTGTGTGGAGGCACTCTAAAGGCAAAGTTAGTGTATTTAAGTATAATGGAAGTGCTAGTTTTAATGCTTATTCCCTGTGCCCCTGTCTCCAAAGTAAGTTTGCAAAACAGGTGGGGTAGGATAGATCCTTTATACTGAAACCAAGGTTCAACTGACACTGATTACAAATAATGCTACTATGCAGAGAGACTCTTTATACTATGACAAAAAGGTAAATATGTTTCGGGTCCACCATTGAAGTTTACCTTGATGTGGTATGGTGGCTTTTCAAATTTATGATCATAACTTTGTAACTAAAAACCCCTGTTTTGCAAGCTTTGGAGACAGGGAATTTGCATTAAAACTAGCACTTCCATTATACTTATACACTAACTTTGCCTTTAGCATTCTTCCACATACCCCCAATTTTGAACAAGCAAAGTTTCTTCTCCCACTAAAGAAGATATGCTGGGAGACTCTGGTATATCTTTTAGAAGCTAGCAAGTAGAATTTATATGGTTAAACTACCATGCATGGTTATTTTCCTTTGCTTATGGCTGCCACTTGCTTGGGAGATCATTTATACTAGGAACTATTGTCTTTTCTTTTAGTCTTATAAAGAAAGCCCAGACCGGACAGCACAAATTGCAGTGGCTGTAGTGGACACTTTTGTTTGGCAAGCTTTGGCATCAGTGGCTATTCCAGGCTTCACCATTAATCGGCTTTGTGCAGCGTCTCTCTACCTCATGGGACGAGTAACACGCTGGCCCCTCCCTGTTCGGAAGTGGGCAACCACCGCTGTAGGACTGTCTGCAATTCCCATTATTATAACACCAATCGACAGGTGAGAATACTCTTCTACAAGCAGTTTCCCCTCTTGCAGATTTTTTGTATTGCCTCATTTTCACCCACCTCATCTAAATTAAGACCCATCTGCTGTATCATTTATTGAAGGTTATGCATAAAGTGCATACATCTGCTGCATACTTTCTCCATGTCCAGTAACACCATGTAACTAATGTTAAGATCAGCAAATTGGTTCCTTAGGTTTATTTTCCCTTGGCTAATTCTGTGAAATTTGCTTTCTTAGGTCAGTGGATTGGATGCTGGACTCCAGTCTTCGGAAACTGTACAGCAAATCCCATTAGCAACTCTGAAAAGACCAGCAGTACCAAAGTGTCTTAACTACTCTGAGCTGCCAATGAAAACTGGTTTAGATACAATACAAGCTCTGTGAGCTCTCTGCTTATGCCTGGAGGTTGACCATGTGACAATTTTTTTTTGTTTGTTTTTTGCAGGTGAGCACAGAACCACCTCCTTTTTGTTGTTAGACTCATATCACATAACTTTGCTACAGCAAAACAGAATGAAGTAGATGCTTAGGGTGCCTTGGTTCATTAAGTATAGCCATAACTATTTGGAAACATTGTTATAGTTTCCTTCAAATTTCATTGGGCACAATCTGACCAAACTATACCAGTCCGCTCACTTGCAAGCGCACCATTTCTGATCTAATTTTTGTTAGGAGCCAGAAGAACATTTGATAGCAATATTTTCTGCATCAGCCAGTCATCTCTCACCAGTGTCCTCACTTTATAGATGGCATATAAATGAATGGCTATGTGAACAGCTTTATACATCATCTTTCACCCAGTGATCATATTAAAGTGAGTAGAAGGATTGTTGGTCACTGAATGAGGGCGGTTCCATCCGTTAAAGAAATGCAGCCCTCAGCGAGCTGGTAAAATCGAAACCAGAATATTCACTCGTAAACTCAATGTAACTGCATGTTTCTTCTTTTAATGAAACCAAAATGATCAAGTCATGGGCAGATGAATATAAATTTAATCTGCAAGGCAAATGTATGGCAATACTGTTTGGGCCTATTCTTGCAGAATATAAATACATTTAAAATAAAATGTGAAGCCATATGAGTGCGTATATTTTATTCAGTAAGTATTTAGGGATAGATTATCCCTACAGTTTTGTGTAACAACCATTTTCAGGGTCTTTCATCTTGATACAGATTAATCTATGCACTACACTAGTATTACAAACTGCCTAGTTAGGAGATTGTGTACAGCCTATTAACATGCAAAAATCATTGCTTAGTTTAATCAATAAGGCTCTTTGTGTCAGTCTCTTTGGGGTTCTTCTTAGCTGTACGGCTGTAGATGACAACTCCTACAGACATCACCAGCAGAACAGCCACCTCTAGCAAGAGAGCACCAACAGCAGGGGGTATAATGAAGCCTGTGGACAAGGAAAAAAAAAAATTCACCTTGAAGGTTTAATATTTTGAGAGATAGGCAGTATGTCAGCATTTGAAAAACCCCTCAGTTCTGCCGACTGTTTCAATGAACATTTCTTGCTTCTCTATCCTGACTGGCTGCACTCCCAAAGTGCTAAGTGCAATGTTCAAGTACTGCAAATATTCATTAGATTAGAGTTTGGGTGGTGAAAGGAAAACCTTGAGGTGCAAGATTGTTATGAGGTCTGCACCGCATTTGGTAGTCCTGGAGTGTCTGTTGTTGGAAACTCCATTCCTACTACATGATCAGTTACCAGATTACTACCAGTATAATGAGCAATGTTTTTGGTAAACATTATATCACCACATACTAAACTGTGGAGTAAGAAACTGAAGCACTAGACATTGTTGCTAGCATGTAGCCAGGATCACAAGTCTGTATATTGTAACTACTAGATTGCTTTATCATCAGGCTGCTAAGATTATGGCAGGGGTTACATGATAAACAGCTCATTGTTATGAATAGATTTGTATTTTTGTGGCGACTGCATGCAGTTCAGTCTTATAAATCTCTAAGCACAGTAATACAGTTGTAGGAGGACCATTAGAGGAAGAGCACCCCAACATAGGTTTATTTTTGGGCCTGTAGCAGAAAACTACTGAAAGATCACTAGCAATTAGCTTCTAAATACCAAGTTCCTGCACAATTCTGTATTTTAGATTATTTATTGCACTAGTCATAGTTGGTACAGGTCACAGTACCTTTACTTGGGTTTGGTCTATATAGATTCCGATCCGATGTATGACTTCCGTTCACAGAGTTATCCACCCTGAAAGGTCCCAAGACCATTTTATGAACCAAGCCAACTTCCTCCTTGTCATCACCTACAGGAGAGAGGAGGGATTTAAAAAAAAAAAAAAAAAAACCCAAAGCACGAGTTTCACTGGCATTTTTTCTTGCACGGTTTCAAATATGCATATGGAATTTTGCACATCCATATTGACCCAAATGGATACCCCGACTGCTAAATTACTACAAGGTGCAGACACTCTATATTAGAAACATTCAGTGGAGTTCCAGGGGTCCTTGCTGCTCCAAGAGCCTCTGATGCCACACCCAGCTTAAATTCCCAAGAGCTAGAGTGTGCTGGGGGGCGCATCTCTAAAGCAGAGCATAGAATTGTGCTGCAGAACAGCTTAAATATGGATTTTTTTTCTTCATAATTGGAATTTCAGCTGTTAAAGTAACATTTTGCCTCCGCTGTTAACTTGTGGGCTGCTGTAGCCTGAGCAAGGTTCTCAGCTCTCCTGGAAGTACCTGTAAGGGCCCTTACACATGGGTGTTTTAACCTGCGCTCCCCTGCATTCCGTTTTGCTGTGTTGAGCCGCAGGAATAGACAATTCATTTCAATGGGCCTATACTCACACAACCGCATGTAGGTGCTGAATGCAGGAAACATGCAGCATGTTGCATCTGAACCTGTGTTCTGCGTCTACATGCCGTTGTGCAACTATAGGCCCATTGAAAAGAATTGAGTGCGTCTATAATATTTTAAGATTCTTTAAAATGCCACTTAATTTGATATAAGCTATGTTTGTTATATATTAATTTTGGGGGTAAAGTTTTCCCTTTAAAGGGAAACTGTCATGGGAAAACGTTTTTTTTTAGATGCATCAGTTAATAGTGATGCTCCAATAGACTTCTGCACTGAAATCCATTTCTCAAAAGAGCAAACAGATTTTTTTTATATTCAGTTTTGAAATCTAAAATGGGGCTAGACATTTTGTCATTTTCCCAGCTGCCCCAGTGACTTGTGCCAGCACTTCAGGAGGGAACTGCTTTCTGACAGGCTGTTTTTCCTTCTCAATGTAACTGAATAGTACACAGTGGGACATGGGTATCACTATTTGTTGTGTTTGGTAGCAGAGTCCTATGTATGCACAGTGCCACCTGCAGGCCATTTGTATAAACACCGCACTATTGAGTGCTGTTCTTGGATGTACCAGGCAGCCGTTATCTTGTGTTAGGGAGCTGTTATCTGGTTACCTTCCCATTGTTCTTTTGTTGGGTGGGGGAAAGGGAGGGGGTGATTTCACTCCAACTTGCAGTACAGCAGTAAAGACTGATTGAAGTTTATCAGAGCACAAGTCACATGACTTGGGGCAGCTGGGAAATGGACAATATGTCTAGCCCCATGATTTCAAAATGAAATATAAAAAAATGTGTTTGCTTTTTTGAGAAATGGATTTCAATGCAGAATTCTTCTGGAACAGCAATATTAACTGATACATTTTGGGAAAAAAATTTTTCCCATGACAGGATCCCTTTAAGAAGAACAGAAAGTTAACACTTGCAGTTCAGCAACCTCCTTAGTATAAATGTCCTTTATCTCCATATACATTTTTTGCAGCTCCATGTGTCCTAGTTCCAAAACATTTTATATTATTAAATAGTCCACAAGTGTACTTTTTTTTAATTAGTTTAAAATGTTATTTCTTAGGACTCTATCCAGCTTTCAAATTGGGTGCTGACAGGGTTATTTGGACGCTAGCAACCAGACTGCTGAAACTGCAGAGCTGCGGAATAAAAAGCTAAATAACTAAAGCCACATAATAAAAGTTAACCAATTGCAAGTTGTCTCAGATTATCACTCTACATAATACTGAAAGTTAATGATTTATTTACAGGCTTTTACATTAAATCAATAGCAACCTTGAATTGGGCATGCCGACAACATGTTATATTACCCAGCAATAGAAAAACTAATTACCTGTTGTAGGAAAATGCTAAATAGCTCACCACCACCAGGGGGCATATTTGTCAAGTTGATGTTTAGCAAAGCCATACAGTGCACTGTTCAAATGTATGTGTTCCAATGGAAAGGCAATGAAAAAGAAACCTATGTGTAAAAGAAAATGTTTATTCTGTTCTTATGGCCTTACGAGTTTCATATCTCCAGACACTTCATCATAGGCCCAGTTTGTGGAGATATAAAATGTGTACAGCTATGCCATAAGAACAGAATAAACCTACAATGATTGGTCCTTTGAGTGCCTCCCCAACTGCAATGCGATTCTGAAAATCTTATCCAGAGTCTGCCCTGAACCCCAGCTGCAGATGATTAATATTTCCCTGTGCTCTGATACACATACATCCCTAGAAGTCGCTCACTTCCAAAGACTTGGGACAGGCCTCAGAACCCAAAGTAAAAGTAAAGAAAAGGTATGGGCATTGGCAGTCTACCTTCTGTGGTCACAGGAAACCAAGATTACCTATGGTCATTTAAAAAAGGAAAATGTCCAGGGAGACACTGTCCATTAATACTACAGTATGAGGTTTAGGCTTAAATATAAATATAATTATTAAAAAATCTAAATATGGGAGCACTAAAGGTAGCATCACTTTGCTAGCAGTTCAATAAGTACACATGAATATTAAGTATTCCCAGCAGAACTGTAAAGGCATATATAGTTACTGCCGAGTAACCACTCAACATGGCCCAGTGTGTTTACTTTCTGTCAGTTGGAAGTTTCACCATTTGATGAACGTGTCTGCCCATCTGCTCACATTTACAAGCTTGGGTTGTTGGTTTTCACTTACCGTTGACATGCCTCCTCCTTCTGGATGATCGAGGTCGACAGATTGAGTCGCAACAATTACACACGGATTGGTCACTGGGATTATCCAGAAGTACCCATCTGAGATAGAAAACAATCACATTCTAAATGAAAGCAACTTAATAGGGCTTAAAGAGATACGGACACCAAAAAGGATACCTTTTTACATCCATCTTAATATTGGCCTTCCATGCTACTTACAATTTTGCCATAAAGAATTTGCCAGATGCTTTTACAATGCCTATTTTAATCCCGGTGTTTGTCTATAAGGAGGCTGCCATTCTTGCCAATACTAATGTTAGCATTAGAAACTTTAACTGAAAGCCTGAGATGGGACAGTCAGGTTGGCAAAACAGTCAGGTTTAGGAAATTCAACTAAAAATGAACTTACAAAAAGACTTCTCGGCAAGAAATGATCAACATTACCTATAGGTAACTTTTAAGTAGTTTGTGTCAGAATCACACACAATGTACAGACAGAGTCTGGTCAGACTACAGGCCCAGATAGTGTTGCCACCTGTCTGGTATTTCACTGGCCTGGCCAGTAAAAATTATACTTGATGACAATGTTATTAATAGGAAAAAAAAGTCAAGAAAATAGGAAGGCTGTTTTTTTATTACAGAAAAGGTGGCAACCCTAGGCCCTGAGAACAGACTATGCAATTTGTCGCTGCAGGCAACAAGTCTGCTGAAAATGTCCCTCCATTAACAATAATTGAAATTGCTGGCAGTATGCCCAACTTCTCGCAAAATCACCCAAAGTTGCCTTGATTTAAATTTTTGGAGAGGCATTTTCAGGAGCCGCACATTAAGAAACACAGGCAACATTTTCCTGTGTGCCACTGCCCATAGCACATTTTTATCTAAACATCAGAGATAAACCAACACAGGGGATATTGCCCATAGCAAACAATCAGCAATTAGATTTCAACAGTCACCTGCCGTTAGAAGACAAGGGCAAAGATCTGATTGGTTGCTATGGGCAACATCACCAGGGATGGTTTTTGTTCAAGGTTAGTAAATAAACCCCACAGCGAGATTTAAAACAAGATTTATTGAACTTCAATACACCTTAAAGAAATTTAGATCTAATGTCCTAGTTGATTCTGAATTCCGCTACCCATAAGATAAGTGACTGTTAAAGCCTCCACCTACCTGGCAGAATCTATGAGATATGAACATGCCTTCCTGCTGGGGTCACTCACATCTTTAGGATCCCAGACTACAACCTGAATGTGAAGGAAGAGCTGTAGGAGAAGAGAATAAGGGCATGTTCAGCCTGAAAAGAACCATTAAGTGCTAGTGTTTAGTACCACCTTGTTCCTTGTATTGAATACTCACATCTGTATCGAGGTCTTTAAAGCTCAGGGCCTGAAAGGTCAGTCTAATAGACGATGGAGCAGGACGGGCCAGATATGTAGATGCAGCTTCTTTTCCATCCACAAAACACCTGAGGGGGGAAAGTAAAAGCAAATGCCAGAGGGGCTGCTGTAAGATGCCATGGACAGTCACTATTTATTGGGCCTCTGTTTATTAGAAATACTAGGGCCTATTTTGAATCCCAATTCAGACCTGTTGTCAGAATTTGTTATAGTGCTTCCAGCAATAGTAAAATGACCCACAAACGCCCAGGAAATATGGTAGCATCCACTACACCCTTTAATAGATTATGCAAGGTCAGAACTGGTGTAAAATAAGTGTCAAATTCAGTGTTCAGGCATCACAAAAAAAACGTGATAAATTCATCATTTCTTTTACACAGCTTTGACACATATTTCTGCTGTTAATGGTTTTACACATTATAATAATGAGGCCCCGTTTGTGTTGCCTGCAGTCATTCACAAACCTTGGTGCAGTTATCTGAAAACCCATTCGGGCAAATTCACGAACGTGCGAAGCGTCTAACGCTGGCGTGACGTCAAATCGTAACTTCGCAAATTCACTTACACCGGCTCTGGCGAATTTACGCTAGCGAAGTAGATAGACTCGCGCATCTTCGCACCCTTACGCCCGGCGAATTTGCTCCAGACTTCACTACGCCTGCTCAGACCAGGTGAAGTTCAATAGAAAAGAGAGGAGTTGGAAAAAAAAAACCGCTGTGGTGTGTTTTACCATTGTGGGTGATAGTCTGAAAAACATCGTTTTTTTTGTGGAGGGGGGGGGTTACCCTCCTGCACCCCTACATTTCCTAACATATGGCAACACAACTATACAGGGGGCACATGTAGGGCAATAGGACAACTTTATTTTTTCCCGGGCTTGTGTAGTGGCTGTAACATACACTTCTATTATATTTTTTTATTTGCGCCATATGCAAATTAGGCTTCTCTAGCGTAAATTGCACTATGTTTAGTGAAGCAACACCAGCGTAAATAAACTAACGTTTGCTGACCTGAGCATAAATTCGCACTTAAGTGAATTTGCATAGCGCTGGCGAAAATTCACCTGGCAAAATGCAGTGAACGCTAGCGAAGCCTGCGCTGTCGATTTTTCGGATCTTGGTGAATGTCACACATTGTCTCTGTAGTAATAAAACAGTACCTTGTACTTTATCCCAACCAAGATATAATTAATCTTTATTGCAAGCAAAACCACTATTAATTTTCATATGTTTTTCTAATAGACTTCAGGTATGGATATCCACATTAGGGAAGGGTCGATTATCTGGAACCCCCAGGTCCCAAGCATTCTGAATAACCAGTCCTATTCCTGTACCCAGTAGACATCAGGAGGCAGGACCATTTTATTTAATAGCCATGAAGTTACCCATGATTTTGGATGAGGCTGTAGGTTTCCTTTGCACTGCTGAGACTGTCCGTAGGAGCTACTGTACACTCATCCACATAAATCCGAAGGGGCAGGTGCAGTCCAGGAAAGACAGACAGCTCCACAAAAATAGGGGCACCCAGTGTAAATACTTTAAGATCGGATGGTCCAGAGAAGTCATCTGCAGCAATAGAGAGATCTTAGTGAATCTTATTCAAAATTAATTACAGCGACAAATTAATCTGGTTGCACTTTTTCAGTTGTGAAATGGCAACAACATCCTGCAGTTTATGACCAAGGGGAACCTTAGATGTGAAGTGAACAAAACCCTTGCAAGTAAGAGAACATGTTGCATGGATTTCAAATTCTCAGTCAGTACCCCAAAGGAAATTACTAGAGCTTGGCAGAGACCACCATCCAGCCAAACCCAGAAAGTTTCTCTCAGCTCATTAATATGTAGGTTCACCCCTTTCTTTACTTTGAATAAACATTGCAAATTTGACCCTATGCAGATCTCAAATTTAATTTTAAGGTTCATGGCGGCCACTAAAAAGGCTCTTTTCCTATTCTGGATTTCAGAGTCTACTCCCTCACTAAAATAAATTTTAGTTTATTTAAACCAACTATGCTGGCAAGAGGCTATAAAAATTAAATTTGAAGAACCACACACTAAAACCACATTTTATGAGAATTGGTCCCTTTATTTTGATCAATTTGACTCAAAACACAAATCTAACATTCAAGAGTTATTAAGGATTTAACTTTCCTAATGTCTGGGCATCATATTTAACTCTTTGTCAATGAAAAAGGTAAATTGTGTTTCTAACTCCACCATGCGAGATTTAGGTTTGTTCTGGTTGTGTGTTGCTTTTGTTAGTTTAGATAATAGTTCTGACAACTAAACATTATTATTTTGGCTTAGGTTTCATTACCTTTAAATAAGGTAATTATAATTCTCATGTTTTCACAATAGTTTTATTTCCTTGTATTGGAATCAGCACAATATAAACACGTATTTCTTTTAATCAGTCAATGTACGCTGTGATAAAGTAATTTCTGTATATTTTTGGAAAACCCAATAAAAATGTTGAAAAAGAATATGTAGGTTCCTATATTTAAAAAAATAAATAAGGAAAAATAATGGGCAACCTTCCCACCTTCAAACTCCAAAAAGGTAGACACCGTGTATGGCTTGCACCATATTGTCTGGAATGTTGTGGAAATATCCAAACTGGTAACATGCATAAAACGTAATAACACTGTACATTGGGGGCAGCAGCATATGGGAAACTAAAGTTCTTGTAGACAAGCTCAATGAACTTTGCATGAGCATTGTATATCATGGTATGCAGGGCCGGACTGGGAGGCAAAAGCAGCCCTGGCAAAAGTATCAAAGCAGAACATATATTAACGCACATGCAAAGCATGATATATATTTCCAGCCCCAAGGTTAACTAGAACTAGTGTTAATTAATAGATATTTACCATATTAAATATCTATCCATTACCATATAATCCCCAGCAATATTATATACTCTGTGTGCTGGAACTGGTCCTTGCAACAAATATTTCACCCTAGTTTCTATCACAACTATTCTATCAGATGGATTAGTGGCCCTATACTTACATTATATTCTAGATTTTCTGTTGTGTGCCCCAAGCTAGACCATACACCCTGGTAGATAAGAGGACATTAATTACCATGTGTATCACAGGGCCAAAGTGTGGCATACTTGAAAAGACTAGGCTGTCTCATACAATTAATGCTACATATCACAGTGTAACATATACAGGCTGAAGTGATTGTTCTGAGCATGGATCCTCCTGTTGCCAACATACCTATCATAAGCATAAGGGATTGGGTATATAGCAAGCAAATTGAAGCAACTCTAA
Organism: Xenopus borealis; assembly: GCA_024363595.1. Lineage (NCBI taxonomy): Eukaryota > Metazoa > Chordata > Amphibia > Anura > Pipidae > Xenopus > Xenopus borealis. The sequence continues at coordinate 156,530,642 of CM044431.1, read as the reverse complement.
TATTACTTACTGAAGTTGGTCAGAATTCCTGGTTCCTCCCATATGCCAGTACTGACATGAGTACTAACAAATGCAGGCATCGGCTTAGCTGTGGCTGGTTATTACTGACAGCTCATTTACATTTCTAAAGTGATTGGCTCATTTACATATTAAAGACAGACCTAATTTGAATTTTTTTAGGTGAGCAGCCCATTTACATTTTAAAGCAAACAGCCTATCGGGCATCTGCCCAAACCCACAGATCTGCCAAGACAAGTAAATGTAAATAAGGGCCACACTGGCCTATGTTTGCATCTATCACTGAATACATTTAAACATTACTCTAGTGGGAAAAAAAAACCCTTAAAGATTCCATGCCCTAGAAGAACACAAAAACAATAATTGTGCTCTGAAATAATTGGATGGGCATAATCATTTCACTCAACAAAACAAAGGATAGGCAAGGAATCTCCTTAGGCCACTATTAGGGCTCCTACACACGGGCGTTTTTGACCTGCGCTCCCCTGTGTTACGTTTGGCTGCGTTCAGCCTCAGGGGAGCGCAGGTCTAGACGCACCTCATTTTGTTCAATGAGGTTGTACCCACGAGACGCGTGTAAGCGCCGAACGCAGATTCAGACGCAACATGCTGCATTTTTCCTGCGTTTGGCGCTCACATGCGTTCGTGTGAGTACAGCCCCATTGAAAATAGAGTGCGTCTATACCTGCGCTCCCCTGCGTTTGAACGCAGCAAAACGCAACGCAGGAGAGCGCAGGTAAAAACGCCCGTGTGTAGGAGCCCTTACCAAGCTTGTATTAAAAACAGTTGAGAAGTCTCACAAATTATACCCATCTCCTGAACTTATGACATGTGTAGCCACCCTGGAACAATGAATATTTCAATCACCGCACACCTCCTTCCACTGTTCTGCGTGGTGGTGCTGGTCCTCCACTGACCTAGCCAGGTCTCCTTAACTGCTTTGTAGAAAGAAAAAAACGGTCCGCACACACCAATATTGCAGTCGGGGATAGTGCCCCTTTCTTTTAATGCCACCAGTTGTCAACGTTTCGGGGGGAACACAGCCTCCCTTCTTCAGGACAAATTTACAAAGTGCACAGTGTTGTTGGATCTGGCGACTAAAAACATTGTCACCTAAAGGCCTCAATGAAGATTTTAATTTAACATGCTTTTTATAATATATGTGGTTTATAAGGTTTTTAGATATTTATACACTATTTAATATTCAATTTAATCCCCCTTTTTTCACAGATGAAGTGTCACGATAGCCCATTTTACAAGAGAAGTGTTATGATATTCCAAAATTTTGAGTTAAAGTACACGAAATCAAGGGCAGTGAGTAAAACAGTTCTTTGTAAATAATATTTGTGATTTTCACTGTTTTGTATTGGACTATGATGGACTCAAGGGTTAATGGCATAATTGCACTAATGAGATGTGATTCAGGTGAGATGGGAGGGGCGAAGGGTATTAATACACAACACTGTGCACTTTGTAAATTTGTCCTGAAGAAGGGAGGCTGCGTTCCCCCCGAAACGTTGACAACTGGTGGCATTAAAAGAAAGGGGCACTATCCCCGACTGCAATATTGGTGTGTGCGGACCGTTTTTTTCTTTCTACAAAGCATGTGTAGCCACCCGACGCATTTCATTCCTCATTCTGTCACTTCAGAGGTGGAGTCTAGTTACTCAAAACAAATTAAGGATTTTACTAGACACCTGACATGCAAGTCTTTAACACTCTAGCATTAGCATTCCCTACGTAACACAACAAATTTATGTTTATAGAGAGAATTTAAAGTACTTTACCTTTCATGAACTGGCCAGAGAATAGCAAGATACCTGCACCGGACAGCTGGGATTCCGCCATGAGGCTGGATGGGGTAGGACTCAGTGATCTAGAAAATGAGATATTTAAAATAATTTTTTTATACATACAATATATACTGTGTTTTTAATCTTTTCCTTTCAAGCCCCACTTTCATCCAAGTGCAAGGCAATGTTTCACACACACCTCCCCTGGGTTGACCTTTAAAACACAAGTAAAAGTAGAAGTGTGGTGTCAAGTAAGGTTCGCCCATAAACCTTCAAAATTGGTAGACTATCAGCATCTTGGAGAGAAATAAGTATTCAACCCAGATCTCACCCAAGCCAACTTTCAGAATTTCAGCACTTGTAACCCAACTTAACTAGGTGCACATTTGACGCACTTACAGGTCTAGACGCACTCCATTCTTTTCAATGACGTTGTACCCACAAGACGCGTGTAAGCACCCAAAACAAGTTCATGCGCAACATGCTGAACCTGAACCTGCATTTAGCGCTTACACGTGTCTCGTGGGTACAACGTCATTGACAAGAATGGAGTGCGTCTAGATCTGCGCTCCCCTGTGGCTGAACGCAGCCAAAAATGCCTGTGTGTAAGGGCCCTAAAGGGGTTGTTCACCTTTTCAGTTGATTTTTAGTATGATGTAGAGTGTGATAATCTGAGACATCTAACTGGTTTTCATTTTTATTTGTGGTTTTTGACAAGAATGGAGTGCTTCTAGACCCATGCTCCGTTTGGCTGAGGGGAGTGCAGGTCTACATGCTTTCCATTCTCGTCAATGACATTGTAACCATGAGACGTGTGTAAGCGCCGAACGCAGGTTGCTCTGCATTCGGCGCTTACATGCGTCTCGTGGGTACAACGTCATTGAAAAGAATGGAGAGCATCTAGACCTGCGCTCCCCTGCGACTGAACTAAGCCAAACAGAATGCAGGGGAGCGCAGGTAACAAACGCCCGTGTGTAAGGGCCCTTAAAAACAGACTGGTTGCTATAGTTAGATTGAAAAATACATGCACACAAAAGATCAACTGCACAATGTGTGTTAGTATATGAGAGGGGTTATGTAATAAAAGGCACTAAGTTTGCCCAGGGGCAAAACCCCTCTGGTATCTTTATCATGGCTTGAGGGTCAGAAGGGCCCAAAACATTGCCTTGTGACATGAAGTAATAAATTTGTTTTTTTCAAAATACCGGAGTATGTTTTTTAGGATATCATGTTATAGTTAATAATTCGTATACAATTAGTAGAGTTAGAAGTCAGTTGTTTCCATATTACCTTGTGAAGTTGCAGTTTATCCGTTCTCTGAATGGCTGCGGAAATCTCGGATAACTGCTACCAGATGACACGTAAACCAAGTCTACGGAATATTGAACAGTATTCCCATAGGTCTACAGAAAAACACACAGAACTGGTTACAAATTTCAAAGCTACAAAGTCACAAAAACCCACATCTTGCAATTTTATGGAATAGGTCTAAATTTGCAGTTGACATGTCAGGGGGTTAAATATTTATACATGGATATTTAACCATTGGCTCCTTAGGCATTGCCAAACCACTTACTGCAACACTTGAAAAGCAACAGCTAGAGAATTGAGACAGAGTATCAAGCAGGTACAAAAACAAATAAACTTTCTATAACGGTAACTGCCACACATAGGAGAAGGAAAGTCTTCTTCCACTTGGGGGTGCCAAATGTTAGGCACCCCCAAGTGATTGTATGGGCTTACCTGAAACTTGGACCGGCCCGGGGTTCTTCCAGTGACCACCACGGAGCGATCCTCTTCCAGTTTCTTTTTTCTTCTCGCAGTACAGCAAAAAGCCAAACTTTTAACTAAAAAGTCGTCTATTTCCACAGAATCCCCCAAAGTTAACGCCTCAATTACCCCTGTGGGTCAATTCCCATCTCCCTCATTTCCATAGGTTCCCTGATTTTCTTTACTGGCCCCGTAAACAAGTTAGGCGTCTACAAGACTTGTTAGATGGGAACACATTTGGCTCTTATGAGTTTTTTTAAAGAAAAACTTGCAGACCCCAATTTATCCCATTTTAGATATTTCCAACTAAGGCAGGTCTTCCAGGCAGAATTTGGAGGATTTGAAATACAAACCTCACAACCCCAATTTGAGAAAATATTATGGTCTCCTGACTCAACCAAGATCACTTCCACTCTGTACAAGACCCTGTTGCAAACTTGCCCCCCCACCCTTTAAGGCAGCATATTCGAAATGGCTAACTGACATCCCAGACCTTGATATTGAGGAATGTGAAGAGGCAACAGATAAAAGCTATAGCCACCTATACTCGACAAACTAGTACAATTTAAATGGCTCCATCAGTTTTACATAACCCCGGTGAGATTGAAAACCATGGGATTATTATTATTATTATTATTATTAACATGTATTTCTATAGCGCCAACTTGTTGCGTA
>CM044431.1:156508342-156524800 GCA_024363595.1 Xenopus borealis | reverse complement strand
GGATGGGCCCTCAACCACCCACAGTCCAAAATTGGATAACACTAGTAAATCAAAATATACCTCTTATTAAACTCACACTATTGGCTAGAGGCTCATTGAAAAGATTTGAAAAAACATGGAGGCCATGGTGGGAGGCAGGGTTGGGCGGCCAGGGCTCCTTAACATAAACAGAGATGTGTCAAATGTAATAGTTAAAGAGTCCTGCTTTAATGTAAGAATACAAGGTTATTGATCACAGTTGAAGATAGATACTTGAGTTCTACAAGTAATAGCCAGAAATACAAATATTTTGTCTCGATACTGTCAATGATGATGAGTGTATCAATTAAACTACCAATTAATCCACAAGTAAATATTTCCTTAAAAATTGTAATAGGAATGGAATGACATATATGGCATATGTATTGTTTTATGTTTGATGTGAAATAAATCAATAAAAACGGTTACCTTTAAAAAAAAAAAAGTCAGCTATTTCACTCTACTGCACATGCGTCTTCCCCAGGGAATTTGAAGAAAGAAGTTGGAAGAGTCTTGCTCTGTGCTGCTCACAGGCTGGTCCAAGTTTCAGGTAAGCAATTGCAATCACTTGTGGGTGGCTAACATTAGGCACCCCAAGTGGAAGAAGACTTTCCTTCTCCTTTAAACCATACCAATATGTTTGCCACAAAGCTGATCATGCACACCATGGACCTTTAGCCTTCCTTTTAATAGTTTTATTACAAAAAGAAAAAAACAAAACACATAACTATGTAATACAAGCTCAAACTCCAATGGAAGATTTGCATAAAGGCTGTTGCTCAGCATGGCAATAGCAGGTAAATCAGAGTGTGACAGTCCTGAGACTGTGCTGACATTATATAGACATTGTTTTTTTATAACCTGTGAAGAAGCTCACTCATATCCTAATGGAATCTTTTTTTTCTAGACAAGATATCCATGTTATGGGCTACATTCCCCAGGACAGTTTGACCTACAGTATATAATAATTCACTCCTGGGTTTTCTGGTAACTTGATTTCCAAGCAATAACAAAGTATGGATTCAAACATTCCAAACTTTTAGTATATTATGGTCAATTTTAAGAAACTTTTCAGTTGGGTCTTCATTATTTTTAAGTTTTTGAATTCATTTTCTTCTGACACTTTTCAGCCTTCAAATAAATGCTTACGGACGCCATCCAAAAAAATAATAAAAACAAATGCTATGTAAGGCCACAAATTATTTTGTATTACTCATCTTTCTATTCAGCCCTTCATCTATTCATGTTCCAGTCTCTTCTCCAAATCCATGCATGGTTGCTAGGGGAATTTGGACCCTGGCAACCAGGTTGCTGAAATCTCAAACTGGAGAGATGTTGAATAAAAAGCTAAATGATTTAAAAAACTACAAATAAAAAGTGAAATTCAATTTTAAGTTGTCATCCTACATCAGGGGTCCCCAACCTTTTTTGCTCGTGAGTCACATTTAAATTTAAAAAAAGAGTTGGAGAGCAACACAAGCATGAAAAAGTCCATGTGGATGTCAAATAAGAGCTCTGACTGGCTTTTTGGTAACCCCTATATGGACTGGCAGCCTACAGGAGAGAATGTTTGGCAGGACATCTGTTTTTTATGCAACTAAAATTTGCCTCTAAGCCAGTAATTCAAAAATAAGCACCTGCTTTGAGGCCACTGGGAGCAACATCCAAGGGGTTGGAGAGCAACGTTGCTCACGAGCTACTGGTTGGGGATCACTGTCCTACATCATACCAAATATTTACACAAATGTGAACAACCTCTTTAAAGGAGAAACAAAAGCCACACCCAATACGTTTACCTTTTTGCAACCCAACATTTTATTGGAATGTGGAAGTCTTACTATTATTTAGAAATCAGATATATTTTGTTTTTGTGCAACAATATAATAGGGGCCAAACATTATGAAAATGAGGACACACAAAAAGGTCTGGGGCACGCTTGGGCAGCTAGGAGGTGTGGGGGGGGGGGTTGAATAAGCTGTTATGCGTTTTATTACAGCACTACGATAATAATTATTATTATTCACCACCTGTCACATATGCCCAATGGGCTTCCAGATCCATCAGCAGAGAAATCTAAAGAAGAATGTATAAATGTATGGACTGGTGGTTGCAAACACCTACTACTTGCTCCAGTGCCTCTAGAATCATGAACTTACTAAACGGGAGAAGCCACAATCTCTTAGGCTGGATTCAAACACAAAATATCCACGTAGCGCTGAGGTGCTGGAAGGACGGCATTGGCCCAGATACACATTGGAAGGATCCAGCAGCTGTCCTGTTCCAAGAGGATCAATCTTCACTGCCAAACTCACAGAGGTGCTGTTACATTGATAGTAGAAGGAGTTTACAGGAGCTGAAGGAAAAAGTAGAATTAGAAAGTCTTCTACACATTGGTGTAACTACTATACAGCAGACTGGCCTCAGATGTTTTGGTGGGGGGGGGGACCCCCAACGCTGCCAAGTTACATCACTGCTTCTACATGCAGACTTAAAAAGCAAAATTGTAATATATATATATATATATATATATATATATGCCAATATTCCACTTTAAAATGAGACTTCTGAAAATATTTTTATTATGCGGGACTGTTCAGAAATCTCTGTAAAGCAGAATAGGTTGCCCCCTTGCCAATGTAATACCGGGCACATGCTGAAGTAACATCTTCATGGCTAGTTAGTACTTAACTTAGATACATGCTGCATTGCTACACATAAATCAGTTTGGTCTTAATTACTTGCTAATTGGCCATGCGAGATATGAATTCAATATGTTGCCAGTATTAAAAGGGGTTAAGTGGCAGCCCTAATGGGGGCATATATGAGCATGTCACATCACAAGAACAGTATACTTATATGGATAAAACTAAAAGGCCAGATATTACATAATAAAATGTTACATATGGCAGGTCTCTCAGATAAGCACCCATGTATTTTATATAACCAGGGTAGCTTACACAGGAGTTTGTGTGTACTTCCCATGTTTGCATGAATTTCCTCCTGCACTACAAACACATACAAGGAGGTGAACGGGCTCCTAATGCCACATATGGGCTACCAAAGGCCAATCACAGCACTTATTTGGCACTCCAAGAACATTTTTCATGCTTGTGTTGCTCCCCAACTCGTTTTACTCCTGAATGTTGCTCACAGGTACAGAAGGTTGGGGATCCCTGACATAGACCATAATACACATGAATGGTATATAGAGGCCTAGACTGTAAGCTCTGCTGAGACAGAGACGGATTAGGTCTGTAAAGCACGTTGTTAGCATAGTGTAAGGGCCAGTACACACGGGCGTTTTGGACCTGCGCTCCCCTGCGTTGCGTTTGGCTGCGCTCAGCCGCAGGGGAGCGCAGGTCTAGACGCACCTCATTTTGTTCAATGAGGTTGTACCCACTAGACGCGTGTAAGCGCCGAACGCAGATTCAGACGCAACATGCTGCATTTTTCCTGCGTTTGGCGCCTACATGCATTCGTGTGAGTACAGACCCATTGATAATTGAGTGCGTCTATACCTGCGCTCCCCTGCGGCTGAACGCAGGGGAGCGCAGGTAAAAACGCCCGTGTGTAAGGGCCCTAAGGGTTTCAAATCAGAGTAACTCATTTAGAAAACATTATACATTAGTTTACAATTTATTACTCCGTTTAATATGGATTATCTGTGAATATATAGCAACTATATGTACATATTACAAAGTATAATGTCTTGTGCATAGCCACTCACCTCTCTGAGGTGCCCCAAACCGTAACCAACTCAGGTAAGCCAACAGTATTCCCCAATAGACAGCCATAATGTGAATGTGTTTAGTAGTGTGTTCTTGTGTGCACTTATTAAGGGAAACAGTCTAATTCTGCACAGCTGAAGACAATAATGCTACAGCATAGTGTTAACCTATGTGGTGCTGAAGAACCTTATCCTGCAAAGAGACTTACAGGTCAGCAAAAACTGGATAAGTGCATGTTTTTTTTTTTCAACACACAAACAAACTTTTTAACCGTAGAAGAACAGTGCTGCTGTGAACTCCGATACCTGAATCTGCTGCAAGGGGTGAGTAAAAAATTAGGGGCATTTTCCAGGGGTAGCAAGTAGGCTGGGAGGTAGCAAGGAGGGGGGGGGGGGGGGGGGTCTATGTTTTTTTTTTTTAAGTATGGGTTTAGTTCTCCTTTAACGGTGAGCAGCCCCTTTTAACATCATCAGTATTTCAGAATTCATACATGTTAATCCAATGGTATAATAAACTGGTAACATTGATTTATCACATCACATCACAAATATCTGGGCAGGGCAAGAAACACAGCTGATGTTTGGTGGAAAACCAGTAGAGAAAGTTATGACCAAATAACTTCTCTACTATGTTCATGCAAGTAGTTATGGTTAGGGATGGTTGCATTTATTCACCAACCCCAAATTCGCAGCAAATTCCCGTGTTTGCAGCCAGCGAATAAATTTGCGAATCTCCTGCAAAAATTTGCCGGTGTCATTATATTCTTTGAATAAATCCATACCTACAGGAGGTAATAAAAAAAGGAGGAATGAACAGTTATTTGTGCCACTGGAATGAATAGACAGCTCTTGGGCACAGATCTACATCATAGGATCAGTTGTTCAATGGAGACTGCAGAGATAGAAGTTTCACCAAAAATTTGCCGCGGGTGAAATGTCCCATCCCTAAGGGCTCTTACTCACGAGTAGCTAAAGCTGCGCAGGAATAGACGCAAGCCATTCTTTTCAATGGTGCTATACTCACGCATGTGCTTGTGTGAGTAAAAGCCCATTGAAAAGAATTGCTTTCATCTATTCCTGCGCTCCCCTGCGGCTGAACGCTACAAAACTGAACACAGGGAAGCGCAGCTTTAACCACTTGTGAGTAATGGTCCATACACATGGGCGTTTTTGACCTGCGCTCCCCAGCGTTCCATTTGGCTGCATTCAGCCGCAGGGGAGCGCAGGTCTAGACACACCTCATTCTTTTCAATGTGGTTGTACCCACAAGACGACCTGCGTTCGGCGCTTACACGCCCGTGTGTAAGGGCCCTAAGATCCCTAGTGAAGAGTTTATCCATTTGTTTTCTCCTTGACTCCTGGAGTTAATTCTTTTTTTGGGTATAGGTTTTTCTATGTAAATAAGTTTTCTTGTACAATAACCTGCTTATAACTGTATATTTTAGTGTATGTCCTTTTTTAAAAAATTTAAAAATTTTTTTTTTTTTAATAATGTTAAATATAAAATGCAATACGTTTTGTCCTGCACTAATGAACCCCTAGCCTGAAAGTGTATACCTTAACCCCCTGCATGCTGAAAGGATAAATGTGCCTGTTTGTGTGCTGATCAACCATTTGACTGCTCATAGGAAGAGACTATGTACAACTACTAGAAATAGAACTACTAGAAGTTGTTGGTGAATTAGTGGAAACAAATTATTTGACTGCTGTGGAAAAGAGTTCATGTGTTATGGTTTGTGGCACCACTGCAACAAGTAAGAGTGGTGGCAGTGAGTGGGTTTAGGGGTATCCATCATCCTCATTTATTTATATAACGTGAGTTAAACCTCAGATACAGTGGATATTGATAGGCTGTATTTAGTATTCAGTATTTAGTGGGCTATTGGGGGCTGTTTGGGCCTCTGTGTACCTGAAATACCAGGGCCTATTTTAATTCTCAGTCCAGACCTGCTTGCCTCTATTGAAGCCCATGGTTCAGGACTGTCACATCTCCCACGCTCCTAATGGGAGGGCCCTATTGGTGGATTCCCACCTTTCCCGTTATAGGAAATCATTAGTTGCCTCACTAGGCTAAGGTGTGTATGTGGCATAAGCCAAGAGAATGGTTTGATTATACACGAACAGTAGCACGAAAAAACAAGGGTTTTAAAGTAATGAAATTATGAAAGTATCATGTTCTGTAAAAGTTGTTTAAAACAAACACTACTATAGTTCCTGTTAACAAGTTGGTGTGTAGCAATGGTGGAAGTTAAAAAAAAGGCTATATGGCACATGTTAAACAGTGGATAAGGATAACACCATTATGTTCTACACAGCCTTTTCTCCTTTAAATGGCTGCCCCCATTGCTACACAGCAGCTTATTTATATAAACAAAAGTAGTTTTTCTGAAGCATATATTACCACTGCAAACCAACACTGCATTATATTTTTATTACTTTAAAATACTTTAATTTTTTTTATGGTACTGTTCCTTTAAACAACCTCTTTATTTCATGGTTCATTTAGCCAGAGTAACAGCATTTACCTTAGCTATATATTTCATCCTTAAGTTGCATAATATTGGTGTACCTATGTAATATAAACAGTGTGTTAGAGGGATACTGTCAGAAAACATATTTATTTCAAAAGGCATCATTTAATAGTGCTGCTCCAGTAGACTTCTGCACTGAAATCCATATCTCAAAATAGCAAACAATTTGTTTTATATTCAGTTTTGAAATCTGACATGGGGCTGGACATTTTGTCAATTTCCCAGCTGCCCTAGGTCATGTGACTTGTGCCAGCACTTTAGGAGAGAACTGCTTTCTGGCAGGCTGTTGTTTTTCCTTCTCAATGTAACTGAATGGAACACAGTGGGACATGGGTTTTTACTATTGAGTGCTGTTCTTAGATCTACCAGTCAGCTGTTATCTTTTGTTAGGGAGCTGTTATCTGGTTACCTTCTCATTGTTCTTTTGTTAGGCTGCTGGGGAGGGAAAAAGGGAGGTGGTGATATAATTCCAGCTTGCAGTATAGCAGTAAAGAGTGATTGAAGTTTATCTGAGCACAAGTCACATGACTTGGGGCAACTGGGAAATTGACAATATGTCTAGCCTCATGTCAGATTTCAAAATGAAATATTAAAAAATCTGTTTGCTCTTTTGATAAATGGATTTCACTGCAGAATTCTGCTGGAGCAGCACTATTAACTGATGCATTTTGAAAAAAAATTTTTCCCCATGACTGTATCCCTTTAAACAAACCGATTATGCAGTAAAATTAGAAATAAAAAACCCTTTGAACCATAAATACACTGATGCCTTTGTCCTAAAACAGATAGAGAGAGTAATACCTTTTATTATTGACCTATGAAAAAAATCACAGACTAAGACATCATTACTGTCAGGGAAAAAAATGTGACATAGGCCCTGTTAAAAGAATTTTAAATAAAGGCTAGAATCATGGGTATGCTCACACCTGCATTTCTTCCCAATCAGCGACAATTTACACTTGTGCATCATGGGGCATCAGGTAAATTCTTCTCCATCACCTGAGAAACCTCCCTCTGTGTATACACAGTAGTAAAAAAACAAAGTTAAAAAAATAAATCAAAAGTTTCACTAAAAAGAGTGAGGATGGAGATCCTACCTCCCTGTCCAGTAGGACAAAGAAATAACAGTGGTCATGTTTAAAGGGATCAGTCAGGTGGTATTATAGGTCATGTTTAAAGGGATAATGTCATGGGAAAACATGTTCTTTTCAAAATGCATCAGTTAATAGTGCTGCTCCAGTAGACTTCTCCACTGATATCCATTTCTCAAAAGAGCAGACAGATTTTTTAATTTCATTTCATTTTGAAATCTGACATGGGGCTAGACATATTGACAATTTCCCAGTTGCCCCAAGTCATGTGACTTGTGCTCTGATAAACTTCAATCACCCTTTACTGCCGTACTGCAAGTTGGAGTGATATCATCCACTTCCTCCCCAGCAGCCTAACAACAGAACAATGGGAAGGTAACCAGATAACAGCTCCCTAACACAAGATAACAGCTGACTGGTAGATCTAAGAACAGCACTCAGTATGCAAATTAGGGTCTGGATTCGGTTTGGTATTCGGCTGAATCTTTTGGGAAGGATTCTGGGATTTGGCCGAATCCAAAATAGTGGATTGGGTGCATCCCTAGCAAAAACCCCACTTTAACAGTCCTGATGGGAATAGAATAATACTATATCAGATATCTGTGTGAATCTCAAACTGTTATGGTGATCCATATTTCTATGCACACTGGTGTATACATTGATGTACAGGAATAACCCTGTAAGAGTGGTGTGCAGTCATCCTACAAATATAGAGAATTAAGTTAAAGATTGGCTACATTTCTTAAAAACCTTATTATAGAGAGAGTTCCCTAAAAGTCTTGTACAGCTGGTGCTTCTCTGGAGACTCCTTAATATCATTTACAGTACATCCACTAAGCCCAGGGCAGGCAGAATATTCTTAAAGGAACAGTAACACCAAAAACGGTTTTAAAGGAAAGGAATGACAATAAAGTGTACTGTTACCCTGCACTGGAAATAAAGCTGCGGTGGTTGCTTCAGAAACACAACTATAGTTTGTATAAACAAGCTGCTGTGTAGCAATGGGGGCAGCCATTTTATGCACAGGCTACATAGAAGAAAACATATGTTCTAATGAATCCCTTTGTATCATGCAGAGCTTATCTGTTATCTGCTGATTAGCATGGGCCTTTTCTCCTCTTTCTGATATGAATGGCTGCCCCCATGGCTACACAGCAGCTTGTTTATATAAACTACAGTAGCTTTTCTGAAGCAAACACACCAATTGTACCAGTGCAGGGCAACAATACATTATATTTTACATACTTTAAAACACTTTCACTTTTTGGTTTTACTGTTCCTTTAAAGCAGAACTTACCCCCCCCCCTTAGCCAAAAGTCCCCACTGGGCCCCCTTCCACTAGCCCTATCCATGCCTTCCCTCTGCACAGTGTTACACCAGAATTGCATCTCCTCTAAAAAATACTGACAGAGGAGCACAGGGGCGCCATATTCGTCAGCTTTGGCTTCTTCGTTACTTGGGCGGTAACAAGTCCATATATGGTGCATGTGCAGTTGGTGCCAGAAAGGTTGGTAAATTACTGAAAGGCAAGAAGATCCAGAAGAAGCTGTGAACATGGCGCCCATGTGCTCCACTGCGCTTTTCTGCATGTGTGGGTCAGCATTTCTAGAGGGGACACAATTCTGGTCAGGGGGAGGTGAGTAAGGTGGCCAATGGGGACTTTTGACGGTGCCATGGCACAGTAGGAGTATAATTTCCATGTGATTAGTCTTCTGTAGGTGATCTCCTGGTCAAAAAAAAAATCCTGTCCTGCAGTGGCGTGCGTGCATGGATGCCGTGGGACACAGTGCGGCTGAGACCGATCATGTGCATGGGGCACAGTGCGCATACGCCCTCCGTGCAGGAGGGGGTCCGGAGGTGGGGGCCAAGTGGTCTGGATGTGGGCCCTGGAAAGCGGGTCCCGGTGGGCCCCGGGCCCCTCAGTCTGACCCTTATTGTTATTGCTTTTGATTGCTCCTCTTTCTAGTCAGGTCCTGTCCTATTCATATTCCAGTCTCTTATTCAAATCAATGCATGGTTGCTAGGGTAATTTAGACCAGACTGCTGGATTGCAAACAGGAGAACTGCTGAATGAAAAACACAAATAATAAAAAAACAAATGCAAATTTTCTCAGAATATGACTCTCTACATACAAAAAGTGAACTCAAAAGTGTACAACCCCTTTAAAGTGGTGCTTCACATTTCCAAAGTCACCTGAAGTTTGCTCATGAGGAAAAATTAAGTGCCACATATTTTACCATCAGAAATTCAGGAAGTATCTATGAGTTTTCTTATTTCTTGCTCTAAACAGGGCAAAATGTGGGTAAAACTAAAGCCACATTCCACTTCCTGATTCCAAAGAGCAAAGCCCCTCATGCCCCACCCAGCTACAGCTTGTTATCTTTGTAGATAAAGAGCAGCTCATTGTACAGAGGATTCTCAGTTGGCTGCTGATTTGTCTGACTACTCTTTGGGATCAGGATGTAGAATGTGGCTTGAGTTTCATTTCCCTGTGATCTTTTACCGGCAAACAAATTGTTTGCAGCTACCCAAAAGGTTAACCCAGCCTAGCAGAATTCCCAACATGCAGGTAAAAATGATATATCACATTCTCTAAATAACATTTTTCAAAGTGAGAAGTCTCTGATGGCCACATAACCTAAATGTGACGTCACTGTGGCCAGAAGTTATGTCACTCTGGGAGGTGGATCAACCAGGTAAACAAACATTTCTTTTCTACAGTGAATCAAAAGAGGAGGCGTTTATCCAGGCATGGTACCTGTGGACCTCTGGTAGGGTGAGTGAATTGGGGAATTTCCGCCTGCAGCCTGATGCAGGAACTCTAGCAGCCAGTGAGAAATGCAACACACTCAAACATTATTTAATTGAATGCAATAAAGAACACATGGGAGATCATTTATTTAAGATTCTATTGAGATGGGAAAACCATTATGTACATATGTGAGAGTCACTACATAGTCTTATTTCTTTAGTATGAGCAGTCTTCTCAGGGATGTATCGTCAGCTACAACAGTGTTCTTGCTCTTGTACAGCATCCAGTGTGATGAAACAAGACATGGTAACCAACCACACACAGGTAAGACCAATGTCAAAGCTTGAATTGCATGGTGAACCTCAGTAGCTTCTTATGCACCTCCTACAATACTGTACAAAAGTAATGGGGAACTGCTGAGAAAAACCTGCTACAATCCAATGAGTTTAGAGGGGTTAATTTACTAGTACAAAAGAGGAGACAGAGTACAGCTCAATAAGGAAATATAATTGAGGGTACACAAGGACATTTGAACCAGTTCCATGTCCAATAAACCTGCATATGACAAGAATACATCAAGATTCCACAATACAAATGTCATTATTAAAATACATTTTTTTTAAAGGGGCAGGATACCATTTTCCCGACATGAGTTCAATGAATAAAGCTTGTACTAAACATGTTTTTTGTCGATTACATGCTAAACAGGGTAATATTAGTTTCCCTGTTTGCACTGTTTTGGTCAAAAACACCAAATACTATTGATTTGTTGTGATTAAAACAATAGTCAAATGTATGTTAAACACTAGCCCTATTCATTGCAGTCATGTTTGAAAGGGCATATACTGTTCCTTTAAAGGGACACTGTCATGGGAAAACATGTTTTTTCAAAATGCTACTCCAGCAGACTTTGGCACTGTTATTATTGCAATTTTTACTGCAATTATTAAAATGAAGCCAAAATGTGCAAAGAGTTTAGAAATCTTGGTTTTATGTTGGAATCCAGCTAACACCCATATACTGCCTTGCACAAGATGGGTCCCAGACCCAAATTTTGCACCAGGGTCTTCCAGTTATTTACCAGGCTATATTATTGTGCACCACTACTTAGATATTTTACTATTATGTAAGTATGTGTGAAGTTTCCTGTTACAGTACTCTTGTATTTACAAGTAATGCACATTCTTTAGTCTGGTTAGCACCACTAGCCAAGGATTTGGGCAAATACTAAATGCTCACAGAAAGGCAGAATTCTAATTTGCTTTTGAAATGAATATTTTTCTCAATCCTTGTTGCTCAGCACAGATCTTACAAAAAAAAAGAAATAGTAAGATTTGGCCACATCCAGAACCATAACAAATCCAGTGTATCCAAGTACCCTATGTTTGTATGTTTTATTGCCTAATGTACAATGCATTACATAAGTTATATAAATATATAACATATACATTTATATATATAGAAATATAAATGCCCATTTTAGTGCAACGAAAAGAAATGGCTGTGGACTTGTCCCAAGGACAAATATGTTGACTAAAAGGACAATAAATATATCACTGTTAAGCAAGTGTCCTAAGTGAATATTGGAGTTTATCCTATAAGGTCCAATGCTTTGTTGGATACCGAACCAGGATTTACTTGACTCTAGAATTTTCCTGCAAATAATGTTTTTTTTATTATTATTATTATTATTATCATCATGAGGCAACAATGTCCAGACTGGCAGCATGGAAGCATGGATACTGCTCCATGCAGTATTTGTATGATGAAAGGAAGTGCTCATAGCATTACCCATGTACTGTAAGAATTGCAAATTAATAACACTGAGACACATTTGGGGGTGTAACATAGTTCATTCAGCAATTAGACTGTATAATCTGCAGTTCTTTGTATGTTTAACATGATTATTTTCCATAAAGCACCATTAGAATTGAAATGGTGGGACTATCTTTTAGTTTCCTCTGTTCTTTGAATTGAAACAGTGTTGCAGTAGTATGAACGCTTCATAAGTTTTCACTGATTTTGGATGGATTTGAACTACTGTTGCAAGATTCTTAAATTAACCCTTACACTTTCCAACAAATTACTGTTTTTCTCTAGAAACACACTGTCTCATGGCGACTGCCAGTCATGCTTAATTTTTTGTACCAGTCTCATTAAAAAAGTGGGCTAACTAAAGTACACAATCACCACTTGATCAGTGACCTGATGTTCCCCCACAGATGTGTGACCCACAAATCTGCCCCAAGCTGGCTCATGTACTGTATTTCAGGAGTCAGCATATTCCTGCACAACTGCTTGTGCTTGGGTGAAATATTGTTTTTTAGGTTATATCCCTGGATAGTTTTCTGCCCAATTGGCTGCCACGGTTGTAGTCTTGACTCTACAATTTTGCTGGAATCAACAGGCCCCCCTCCTTCAATGCACTCGTTCTTTAGTTCTTCATTCCTTCTCCTGAGCTCAAGCACATCTTGATGCATCCTTTTGCTGCCATACGCTTCAACTCTTCTCCAGAATGTTGAATTGAAATGCTGATAAATCAGTGTGTCAACTGAATTCCATGTATGGGCAAGATGGTACATCTCAGGGCTCAGGCGGGAAGTACCAGAGTCTCTGCGTGCATTCAGCTTAAAGTAGAGTATATCATCTATTTCCCAACACATTAGTTCACGCAACAGCAGTAAAGATTCATCAAAATATTCTAGAAGCATTACCAAGTGGAAGCGTCTATCCAACTCATCCAGCACCTGTTTCACATTGAGGTCTTCCACATCATTATCATAGCCAAGGTCAAAAGCCTGTAGGTTATGCAGGTAGTGGGCATTAAAGCCACTTGAATCATAGTTACTATGAGGACTGTTGAGGAATGCCTCCATCTTTTGCACGTTATTGGAACCTGGCAGCTTCCACGTCAGAGGAATAACTTTGGCAAAATATTGGAAAGAGGATTCAAAGAGGAGTGCAGGATCTCGGAGTACAGTAACGAAAGTAGCATCTTGTGGTAGAAGTGACCTTACTTCAGAATGCTGGTAACGCATGTGGTTGCAGATGACATTAAAGCAGGCACCAGGCTGGTAACCCTCGACCGTCCAGCGCTGAAAATAACCTGGATAGTCAAAGTCATTCCTTCCACGGGGAAATGCAAAGCGAAGGTTATTTTTTTGTCCATAACGAAAAAGAATGTTAAGGATTGTGCTACTTCCAGTCTTGTGGGTCTTCAGGAACAAGAGGTTGTGCTGTGGTTGGCACTGTGTAGTCCCTTTAGCAGAAGAATTTGTGAGTCGTCTTGAGGCGATAGGAGGCGAAGGTGCAAAACACTGGAATGCTACAGGGTTGCTGGCAGAAAAAGAAAGAAAATGAAAACCATTACTTTAGCATCCACAGCTTCAATACATATAATAATCATATTATTTTTTTTTTTTTAAATGTTTTTGTAGCCTTATTAATGGCATTCCATATTATAGAGAGAACCCTTATGCAGAAAATTCCAGGCACCAAACATTCCAGGTAATACATCCTATTGTATACAGTGATTTTGCACAATAAAATAATTTTTTAAGAAAGTCCTGCAAGTGTTGTGGATGTGCTATCCTAAAAAGGGGGGTGCTATCCTATACATGTATGGGATCCATTATCTGGAACCCCGTTACCCAGAAAGATAGTTTAGTTGCCCCTCAGCAATTTCATCCCTTAAAACTACAGTAGATTATAACAGGGTTTAATTTGGTAAGTACATTTATTCCACTAATATAGAAGATCCAGCTGTCATGTTTTGTAGAACCATTACTGCTGTAGTTAACAACAGGTGAATGGCAACAATATTGATATCTTAAACATGTTTCCAAGATTCAGGACTTGTGTGCATAACCTCTGCATAATTTATAATACTGGCTGTTATCTGCACACCATATACAATCCTACACTCAAGCATCTGCCTCTGGGCACTTATCAACTCTTTCATTCAATAAAAGGACTAACTGACTCATAAATGAACAATATGTGTAAATGTATACACATCATTTTCAGTGTTAATGACTTTTTAATGAGACATGATGGCTCCTTTAGGGCCCTTAAACATGGGCGTTCGTACCTGTGCTTCCCTGCTTTCCATTTTGCTGCACTCAGCCGCAGGGGAGCGCAGGCATATATGCACGCAATTCTTTTGAATGAGGTTGTACTCACCAGACACGTGTAAGCTCCGAACGTAGGTTGGGACGCAGCATGCTGTGTCCCAACCTGTGTTCGCGCTTACACACCTGTGTTGGGTACAATCTCATTCAAAAGAATTGCATGTGTCTAGACCTGAGGTGGCTGAGCACAGCAAAATGGAACACAGAGGAGCGCAGGTACGGACGCCCATGTGTAAGGGCCCTAAAAATAAACCTTTTAATATTTTATATCTGTGTTGAAGTGTTGTCTGTGTTTCTTATTCCTGTAATTCTGTATTATGAGATTTTTTTTAAATGAACCTAGCTATAAATTAGTATGTCTCGCTAAAGGCCCTGACAAATGAAATGTGATTAATCTCCTCTAAGCACAGGTAACAAGTCTCCCCCACAATAATGTCACTTCGAAGTAGCCCAAGTTTCCTTGTGAGGCAACTTTGGGTCTTAGGGTAAGGCTGGGGACAGACAGGGAGAAGGACGTTCGGGGAAGTGAGTGTCCCTGTCTTTAATCTATCCTCACACTCTTTATCGGCCGGTGAAAAGACTCTGAGGGCTGTCATATGTACCGACAGTACCATTTGACTCTTTTCAGTTTGATGGAGAGTTATTCAAATTTGGAAGACTCTTGGATTTGAAGGATTATTATAAAAATGACAAAGTAATGGACAGTGTCCCTGGAAAATTAAGATTAAAGAGTACCTTTTGTCCAAAAACTGTCAATCCTGCCATTAAGCTGTTTAAGACGGCAATGGAGATGGGTGTTGCTGAACTAGAATCTGATAGACAGATGAGACACAGGAACTTATCTGTGCAGGAAAAGGAGGCTATTGAAACCTTGAAAGCGGACAGTAATATTATTATCAGACCCGCAGATAAGGGCGGAAGTATTGTGTTATTGAATTATGTGGACCCACCCTGGTAGGTTAAAAGATTCTTTACCAATATCCCAGTTCTCTAGAGTCATACGTAGCAATTCCAACAAAGAGAAATGTGAGGGTCAGATTAGAGAGATGTGGGATAAATTTAGAGCAAGGGGATATGAAGTTAAAGTATTACACAAAGCACTAGACTTAGCAAGGACAAGAGTGGGAAATCCCAACACATATGCTTAAGATTGTAACACACGGATGACTTTTGTCACGAGGTACAATACATCTTCGTACCTTGTTGATAGACTTGTGAAACAAAATGGGGCCTATAATTGTAGCAGACAAGGATCTGGGCAAATTATGCCCGAGGCCTTCAATTATGGCTTATACCAGGGGACAAAATCTTAGAGATATGTTGGCAGATCCGGTAAGGTGTTACCAGAAGCCACACTCTACATGGCTTAAATCTGGCAAACCGGGATGCTTTAAATGCATTAATTGCACCACTTGTAGGTACATGTCCCATGGGGAGGAGTTTTACCACCCAGATACAGGCCATAAAATTAAGATTCGACACCGGATTACTTGTACCACAACACATGTGATCTATATGATCACATGTCCTTGTGGGCTTTCCTATATAGGAAAAACTGACCTGACGCTCAGACTCCGGATGGACGGACACAGGTCGGCTATAAGCACAGCCTTTAGGGACCAGAAATCTGTGAAAACGGTGGCTAAACATTTTTTGGAGCAGGGACATAGATTGCCCACATTTAAATACATTGCTATTGATCATGTACCTGAACCCAAACGTGGGGGGGATAGATCAAAATTATTGCTACAACGTGAAACATACTGGATAAAGAGATTAGGTACAATGTCCCCTAGAGGGTTGAATGAACAATGTTACTTTAATTGTTTCCTAAGTGTTAGATAAAAAATGATTAAAAAAAGTTACAAATGCAATACTGACATAGATCCTTAGCACACAAATGTATCAAAGTAAAGGAATGTAGCAAAATACTCTACAATGCATTTACCTGATGAATTTAAATATTTGTGGAATTTTTTGATCAAATATTTATTGATTTTATGCTATTTATGATGTATTTATTGATATTTATGAATTCATAGAATTTACCACGTGATGATGGCAAAGTTGTGTCACTAATTGGTTAAAGGGGATTGGTTGAAGTTTGGTGGTTTTCGACACACCTACTGGGTTGTATGTATTTAAATAATATTTTAATAAGAGGAACATGATCTTGATAAAGGCTCGAGATGTGAGCCGAAACATCGA
>CM044431.1:156483942-156505423 GCA_024363595.1 Xenopus borealis | reverse complement strand
GCTGAGAATGGAATCCCTTTTTGAATAGCGGCACCACATTAGCAATTCGCCAGTCTCTCGTACATACAGACCATACCAGCATACAAATCATACCACCATACAAACATTATTTCAGTTCCACAAAATATATCAATAGGGTGTGTTTCCAAAGCTTACAATCTGATTAATAGAAAAATCAATTATAAATGCCCCCTTGCCACAGTAAAGGTGATAAATTTAGTCAGGAGGTACAGCTGCAATTTTCCTTTAGGGCAGATTCGGGGAGATTTAGTTGCCCTGCAACTAATCGCCTCTTCTTCGGGGCACTCGCACCGCTTCAATTTCCTTGTGAGGCAACTTCAGGTGATTCGGAAACAAAGTATACCAGTAAACCCTCAAAGTAATGCTGATTCCTCTGTCAAAAGACAGAGTCTGGCTGGAGCACTGGGGGCCCACTAGGTTCTAAGCTTCTGGGGGGCCCTGTGTGCATGCGTGGATGCCGATGCGCTGCACTTCATTTGCTGCTATCATAAAACAAACAGAGAGAACTTCTACAGCTGTTTACTCATATAGTGTTTTAGCTTGCCCTAAAGTGTTTTAAAGTAAAGAAAATATCATGTAGTGTTGCCCTGCGCTGTTAAAACTGATCTGTTTGCTTCAGAAACACTACTATAGTTCATATAAACAAGCTTGAAAAAAAAAAAATTGAAAAACAGATAACAGATAACATTATGTTCTACAGAGCTTATCTGCTATCTGCTGTGTAACTTGAGCCTTTTCTCCATTGAATAGCTGCCCCCATGGATACAGAACAGCTTATTTATATAAACAATAGTAGTGCTTCAGAAGCAAACACTGCAGTTTTACCAGTGCAGGGCAACACTGCATTATATTTGTATTACTTTTAAACAATAACATTTTTTGATGTTACTGGTCCTTTAAGTTACTTATATTATTACCTGTCTATCTAACAGTACAGGGTGTTCTATCCTACAGAGTACGCCACCTGAGACTTCCAGATCAATAACTCCAGCAATACAATCCTACAATCCAGTCCTCTGTATGACGATCATGAGTAGCGAGTTTCAGCGGATGCTATGTTTAAGTTACAGAAATCATTACTTATAGATCATTTGCCTTGTAGCTAGACTGCTCTGTTACCTTTCCACTAGCCTTTCATGCACACATGACTTTCTCTAATCCAATTACTTCTATGACCTAAACTGCCACCACTACATTGAAGCCTTTCAGCTAGCAGGATAGGGAACATTCCCCTGACACTTCTTTATGATATCATTCCTTAATAGTGCAGATCAAAACACAATATTAATAATTTTATAATGTTACAAAAATTCATTAAAATTCCACAGTAATAGAAAAATGGGGTCTATAAGAACTTGTAACTGTTTGCAACAAGGAACACCCCGGTGTTAACACTACAGTGAGGCACCTCAGGTTAACAGGGGGGGCAAAAAGCCGCCTCTGGTAACTTTAAGAGCCGAATTTCCGTTTTTTAAAACGGAAATTCGGCTCTTCTAGTGCAGCGAGTGCAACAGCACTAGTGAAACGGCCCCTCCTCCACCTGCTCCGGTGCTATAAGTTCAAAGAGCGGAGCGGGGGGGGGGGGGGGGGGGGGGGGCGGCAGCAGCCCCAGAAACACCCCTGGAGCCCCCTTCACAACAGCCAAACAAGTGAACAAGGAGGTAGGCATATTGATATACAAGTGTACCATAAAGAGAAGACTGCATGAAAGAAAATACAGAGGGTGCACTGCAAGGTGCAAGCCACTCATAAGCCTCAAGAATAGAAAGGCTGGATTGGATTTTGCTAAAAAAAATCTAAAAAAATCCAGCACAGTTCTGAAAAAACATTTTTTGGACAGATGAAATCAAGATCAACCTCTACCAGAATGACGGCAAGAAAAAAAGTATGGAGAAGGTGTGGAACAGCTCATGATCCAAAGCATACCACATCATGTGTAAAACATTTGGGAGGCAGTGTGGCCTGGGTGTGCATTGCTACCAGTGGCACTAGTGTTTATCCATGATGTGACACAGGACAGAAGCAGCCAATGAATTGTGAGGTGTTCAGAGACATACTGTCTGCTCAAATCCAGCTAAATTCAGTCACATTGATTGGGAGGCGTTTCATAATACAGATGGACAATGACCCAAAACATACAGCCAAAGAAACCCAGGAGTTTATTAAAGTAAAGAAGTGGAATATTCTTGAATGGCCAAGTTAGTCACCTGATCTGAACCCAATTGAGAATGCATTTCACTTGTTGAAGACTAAACATCGAACAGAAAGGCTCACAAACAAACAGCAACTGAAAGCCACTGCAGTAAAGGCCTGGCAGAGCATTAAAAAGGAGGAAACCCAGAATCTGGTGATGTCCATGAGTTCAAGACTTCACACTGTCATTGCCAGCAAAAGGTTTTCAACCAAGTATTAGAAATTAACATTTTATTTGCATTTTTTTTAAATTGTCCAATTACTTTTGAGCCCCTGAAATGAATTGATTGTGTTAAAAAGGCTTTAGTTCCTCACATTTTTAGTCTTGTTCAACCCACTGAATTAAAGCTGAGTCTGCAGTTCAACTGCATCTGAATTGTGTCATTTAAAATTCATTGTGGTAATGTACAGAACCAAAATTAGAAAAAAGTTGTCCAAATATTTATGAACCTGACTGTATATGTGATGCTTTCACTGAGCAGGAACAGTTATGATGGCTAATCTAGGTCATCAGCTTTCTTCATTATCTATTTTTTATCGTTTTTGAATTATTTGTATTTTTCTTCTGACTCTAGCTTTCAAATGGGGGGTCACTGATTCCCATCTAAAAACAAATGCTCTATAAAGCAACAAATATGTTGTTATTGCTACTTTTAATTACTCATCTTTCTATTCAGGCCCTCTCATATTCATATTCAGATCAGTGTGTGGTTGCTAGGGTAAGGGGGACTCTAGCAACCAGATTACCGACATTGCAAACTGCAGAGCTGCTGAATAAAAAGGTAAATATCCAAAGAAATAATCAAATACCAAAAATAATTAAAAATGAAAACCAAATGCAAATTGTCTCAAAATATCACAATATCATACTAAAAGTTAATTTATCAATTTTTCAACAAATGTGTTTTGCTGGGGGTGTATTCGGTTTTGGGATAGTGTGTAACAGAATTTCAAGGCAAAGGGCTAGCCTTTATTAGGTCATGTCACAATACCCAGAACTGCACATATGTAAGTAACAGGATTCCTTTGTTGCACAAGTGTCATTGCCCTAAATGTTAAAACAGATACTGTCATGTCTTTGTGTGACCTCTACTACTATTAGACATTACTCTGAGATGAAGATAATCATTAACAGAAATCACAACTAATTCTCTATAGGGCTCATTCACTCTCCCTAACAGTAAGAAAAGGGCAGTTTCAAAAAGACTTATTTTTTCAGGCAGTGCGCCAGTTTTTTCCAGAATTCATGTGTCATTTAGCTTACAATGTTAACACTGAATTGGATGCAATTGCACTGCATCTGATTCAAAGCAGTCTGACTGCAAAATAGACTTGTCAAAATAGATGCAACTGGCTGCACTTGTTCTTTACTGTAAATCTGATTATTTGAATATTTTCTAAGTCTGCCTGCAATCATTTCTGGTGTTTGGCATGTAAGTGATGATATACTTGATTCTTGAGCTCCCCAGTGATATAACTAGATATTACTGGGACCCACAGCAAATTGTTTTTCAGGCCCCCCAAATGACTTGTTCTACCTATATTCATTGAAATTGTATATGAATTAGGGCCTCATGGGGCCCCTATACCTCTTGCCCCCCCCCTGCAGCCACAGGGTCTGTTTCCACTGTAGTTATGCCAGGGGCTCCCACCAATGTTCCCATAGTGCCATGCATGAAACCACAAGCAACATTCAATTTAGAATGGATGGCAGGGGGCACTGATTGCTGCTGAGCAACTACAGTATATGGAAATGTGCTGAGCACATTTGGATACAAGTACCTTTAATGAAAGTGGTTTTAAATGAAACTTACTGTGGGGCTTACTGCGGGTTTAAATGAGCACTTATCTCTTTACCCATATGCATGTACTTCCCTGACTTTTAAAGGTTGATCCGGAAATATACTCACCTTTTAAACATAAGTTTATGCAGTTGGGTTTATGTATAAAGGGTATTTAAACACATTCTAAACTAAAGGAATTTAAATTAAAATGTGTGTGAATTTTTTTAAACAAACATAACTGTTGCTGCAGGCTGAATAAACCATGCTATCCCAAGATTCATTATGCTGAGAGTGTAACCCCCCCCCCCCCACACACTTTGTTCCATTGTGAAGTGATTGATTCTGGGACTTGCGTATAATGTTTTGGATCTTTGCAAAAGACGGCTTGCCATAATTGATGGAACTATGAATTCTGAATTATAACAGCAAATTCTGCAGGAAAATGTCAAGGGATCATCTGATGAACTGAAAATTAAAGTTCCATTCTACTTCCTGAGCTAGCTGTCCACTAAGAAGCCAGAGAGGTTGATCCTTATCTATAAAAAAACTGCAACTGGGGGAAAAGAGGGGGTTTGTGTGCTGCTGATGTTATTGTTACCTTGCTTGGCAGGCAGGGACGTTCCAGGTCCCTATGCTGTCTTGAGGTGGCCAAGTTGAAGCCACACCCATCGCTTAAACTTTTCGGGGTGGTGGGGGTTACATTGTGCAATAGCGCTCTCTTTACTAGAAGAGCTGAAATTCTGATTAAAACATTGCCACATTGGCACAGCCCCCCTGTTGGCAGGACAGAAAGTAGAAAGGGACTTTATATTGCTTTTAAGATTTTGCTCTGTTTAGTGCAAGAAATAACAAAAACATATTTATTTCCTTATTAAAAAACACACACTTACTCTGTGCTGCTGACTCTTAAGGGTGGCGCAGTATAGGAATACAGGAGGATCAAGAAGCTGGTGAGAAGAGCCCCGAGTGCCAAACCTTTCCATATGGAGCGCCATAACTTTCCCTGGGACTGCACACTATTCATCTGCAAGCAAAGACATCACAGTGAATCATTGGGGACATTCTGGCATTTAATGGAGAGCAGAGCAAGTAAAATACATTATAAAGTGGTACAGATATTAAGGATTAATTTAAGAATCACTTAAATAAATAGTGCATACTCTGTTCCATAAAGAACTCATAAAACATTTATTGACACAAAAAGATAGACCTAGATGTGCAGCTACAATTTAGGCCCTCAATAACCAGATACAATCCATAAAAAAATTATTATTAGTATTTGGTCATTTCTTTAATACTCTAATCTAGGAAATATCTTTAACTTGGCTAAATTTTTCCTTCCCTTCCTTTGACAATAATATTAAAGGCTATGATCCTCTCTGCACTGGTAGTGGATAAAAAAATATTAAAAGCCCCTGTATTAATCTCTGTAATTTAAAGATTAAAATAACATAGTTTATGTTATCTTCATACAGTTCATCTATGAAGTATGCTGCATCTATAAACATGAAAAATGGCAGGCTTAAAGGAACATTAACATAAAAAAATTAAAGTGTTTTAAAGTATATAAAAATATAATACAGTGTTAGGCTGGGGACAGAAAGGGAGATTCGGGGAGATTCTGTCGCCTGCTATTAAACGCCAGGCGACAGAATCTCCCCGAATGTCCCCAGCCTAACCCTGCACTGGTAAAATGGGTGTGTTTGCTTCAGAAACACTACTATTGTAAAAAAAAGCTGCTGTGTAGCAATGGGGGCAGCCATTCAAAGGAGAAAAGGCTCAGGTTACACAGCAGATAGCAGATAAGCTCGGTAGAACACAATGGTGTTATCTGTTAGCCACTATTTAGCCTGTGCCATATAGCCTTTTGTCAATTTCCACAATTGCTACACAGCAGCTTGTTTATATAAACAATAGTAGTGTTTCTGAAGTAAACAGATCTGTTTCACTAGTGCAGGGAAGCTGGGCATGATATATTTCATAACTTTAACAACAACTGAATTTTTTGGAGTTACTGTTTCTTTAAGCAAATTCAGAAGATGTCATGTACGACAGACAGGAGTGAATTCCACCCAGACTAGCTACTTCAATCAGAGCATTAACTTATTTGATAGGATGATATATTTTTTAAAAAATTGTAATGACTACAGGGAAAGGAACCAATGATAAAAAAAGTGGTTTATGTTTAATCAACCATTACAGTTTATGTTTGGAGAATGACTAAGCAATAAATCAATACCTGGTGCCTGGTAGCAACAGTTAATCACAGAGGAGGGTCTTACAAGACCAGTATACACCTACACTTGAATCAGCTTTCTTCTGTGTGTGCACTCTGAGCCACTGCACTGGCCCGGGTGCAAACACACAGAGCGAATGTAGGTTCTGAAATGCAAATTCACATATTTCTAAACCAATGCAGAGGAGCACTTGAGTGGATGGGAGCACATCAGCTTCTCTCTGCCTGAGGGGAAAACACTGGCAGAGAGAAGCTGCCAAAACAGAACAACCGTCCACATCAGTTGCGGCTGTAAGGAAGGAGGGTGGCATTGAGTCATCATCATCATGACTTGGGCATGCACAGTCACTAAGTTACCATTGTGCACGGTGCACCTATGTCTGCGAAGTTCAACGATACAACTCAAACTCACGCTTGTTCCCTTCATAAATCGTCCCAGACAGACTGCAGAGTATTAGGTGCGCCCACAGCCATTCAGAGCTCCTCAAACTGCAATAATAGGCCTATGGATTTCCCAAAACGTGTAAGTGCAGCCACCATTTTTACTTTATGAGGCAGTGCACCCTCCCATTCAGTGTCGGACTGGGACACCAGGGGCCCACCCAAAAACCTTAGACCAGGGGCCCACCATAAAACCTTAGACCAGGGGGCCACTCTCAGTACTAATATTGTTCATCTCCTCAATCAACCTCTATTTTCCTAGTTTGTTTTCTTTACATACTATAATCAATTATTCCATCTATTAAGCCTCTTTGTTCTCATAGAAATATGGAATGGCATGAAATAGGCCAAAAGTTTAGCAGTATCAGGGCCCGCTGACACCTTGGCCCACCAGGAGTTTTCCTGGTATTCCGGTGGACCAGTCCAACACTGCTCCCATTTGTTTCTTTTGAAAAGGAAACAAGCACATTTGACTATAAACTGCTGAGAAAATGTAGTCATAAAGAACAATGGGGAAGCAAGATATGGAAGTAATCTCTATGGGGATTTTTTTGTTGGCAGAACCTGAAATGGACAGTGATACATTTTATTGGATGTAGGCTTCTGGCTCATCTTTGATCAGTGATAGGGCTCATACAGATAGACCTTTCACCCTGAGTTCCCCTGAGTCCATTCCACTGGAATGAAATGCAGCCTCTTCTTCCTTATAGTGTTGTTCTAATACAGGAGCATTCAAGCTCAAACACCCAACTGTATGGGCCCTTACACTGTGAAGTGCCACACAGCATGGCAAGATCAGAAACCAGGCAAGGGGTTAAAGGAAACTATACCCCCCAAAATTAATGCTTGAGCAACAGATAGTTTACATCAAATTAAGTGGCATATTAAAAAACGAGTCGCGATTCATTCTTGACGTGACGCGGCGAAAACGACACAACGCGCGCCGAAAACAACGTGATGTGACGGAAACAGCGTGACGCGATTGACGCGACGTGCGTCAAAAACGATGTGCGACTCATTTCGCAAATTTTTTCGCCAATTTGTGAATTTCGCTGGAAATTTTTCGGCGAAGCAAAACGGGTGATATTCACCCATCACTAGTCCCTACTAACAAAATGACAGGGATGCTAATGTCACACATTTATGATATTAATATTGTAGTAATGAGAGCTAACAGGCTACAGTGGGACATCCAAACTCAACATAAAGCTATATTCCATCATTGGTTGCAGCTCATTGGTTGAAGCTCAGTTAATTCTATGTGAGGTTGATTGTACAATGTATATTGGTTTAAGCTGGCCATAGACGTAAAGATTTTTGAAAGATCCAATGGTTATCGTGAGACCACGAATGTCTCAAAACGAACGTTTAAATGCCTGATGTGTCCATCAACTAAAAAGACCATTTCAGGTGATATTGCCAGCAAAACTGAAGGATCGCAGCCTGCTTGTCCTGCAAACTATAGGTAGATTGCACGGGGACCGATAAAGATTTTCTAACCTGGCCGATCAATCATCAGACCAATGTCAGACAAAAAATCGTAAGATGAACGATCGTTTGTATCCCACTAACCGCACGATAATTTGACAGATTGGTCGGACTTCCCTAAGATCGGTCGTTCTGCAGGGAAAGATCGTTGCGTCTATAAGGTACATGGTTTACAGTCATCAGTGTGATTGCATGAAAGATACGCTGCTCAATAAACCTGCACATTAAAGCAAATTCTAGCTGACATCTGTGGCTCAGTTCAGGCCCGCCATCAGGGGGGGACAGGGGGGACAAGTGTCCCGGGCCCGGGGCTGAAGGGGGGCCCGGCAGCGCTGCAATATTTAAAGAGCCGGGCCCCCCTTACAAGCAGCAAGCAAGCGCTCACCTCTCTCTGAAGTCCTGCGCAGAATGTGGAAGTGCCGAACGTTTGTGAAGTACTGAAGAGGCAGAAAGACCCGAAGTCACGAAAGGAGCCGACACTGAAGTCCTGAAGAGGCGAAAATACCCGAAGTCACTAAAACAGCTGTAACTAAAGTCCTGAAGCATGAGTTCAATTCTACTGACACCAATGTGTGTTTTTTTTTTTTTTGTTTAATCCCAATTTTTTATTAACTTCTTGGGGGGGCCTGATCACCAATTTAAAAAATATATATTTTATAGGGCCCCAATTTTTTTTTAACTTGTCGGGGGGGCCTGACCACCAATTTTTAAAAAAAAATTTTTTTTTATGGGGCCCCAATTTTCTTTCTAACTTTTCGGGGGGCCTGACCACCAATTTTTTAAAAAATATATTTTATGGGGCCCCAATTTTTTTTTTAACTTGCCTGACCACCAATTTTTAAAAAAAAATATTTTATGGGGCCCCAATTTTCTTTTTAACTTGTCGGGGGCCCTGACCACCAATTTTTAAAAAAAACGTTTTATGGGGGGCCCTGGCACCAATGTTTTTTAATGGGGGGGCCTGGCGCCAAATTTTTTTTTAACTTATAAGGGAGCCTTGGGGGGGGTTACGTTTTTAGCGCTGATGTCTGTGTGGTATTTTAACTTTGATGTGGAGTGGCCAGGGATTAGGGGCGGGGCTTGGGTGCTAGGGTGGGCAGGGCCAAGGGGGCCCCAAAATTTTTGTTGTGCGGGGCCCCGTGATTTCTAATGGGGGCCCTGGCTCCGTTTTTACAGAAGCCCTTAAAAAGAAAATATGCATACAAATCATGGTTTTCTTCCAATTTTTTTTCACTAAAATCTGTTTGGTAAAAAAATGACATAGGCAGGGTCAGACTGGCCTGGCTGGACATCGGGAAAAAAACCTGGTAAGCCCCAACTGTTGTAGCCGCGCTGGCCCCGATCCACACCCTGTGCCTCCCTTTCTCTTCCTGCCACAGCAAAAACACAATGCGCCTGCATGTACACACATGCAGCGTGGGGCCTTTGTTTGTGTACATGTGGAGGGGGGCCTGAGAAAGCAGCCCCAGTGGGCCCCAGGCCCCCCAGTTCGATTAAACGGATATGGAGCTCTTCGGGAAATCCTCTGGTATTTTGGCCAGTCCGACCCTGGGTGCAGCATCTCTAATATAGACTGAAGTCAGCTACATGTAAAAATCAAACATTCCAGTAAACAAAAAGCAAATTCTACTCTTAAATATACTAGGGCTTACTTGTTTTCTGCCAAAAGTCCCACCTGAGGCAAGGTGAGAACCAAAAGTGAATTACAATAATGTGGTGCTTAGAGAAAGACTGAAAAAGACCATAAAACACAGATTTAAAGAAGGTGGTGCAGTTATCCATTGACCTTAGAGTGTGAGTATGAATATGAATGACAAATACATTCCAATTGTGACAAGAATTAACACAAACTGCAAGGTCTGGCTGCCTCTGCATATTTATATATTTGCCATAGTTATTTTATGCCTCGCACTTCAATAATAAACATTTATATAACCAGCGTCTGTGCTTTCTCTATAAATTCTTTAAAAATTTATTTTTTGCGCAAATCTAAGATAATGTAAACAACTATCCAATACGCTTTAATAACAATTTTGTCAGTGGTTTTAACATCCTTTGTAAATTAAATTGCAATTGAGAGCAGTGTTTTCTATTATCCTTTTGTCACGGATGGCACCCTAAATCCAGAGCCCAAGCTAAGCTCCCTGGTCTCGGCTCTCACTTCTGCCTTCCACCCAGGCTAATTGGATGCCGCCAAGCCTTATTTGAGAGAGGAGCAAAGCTAACGGTTCTGGACGAGCAAAGGGGCACAATCGTCTCACCAGGAAGGAGGACACCACCAGAAACTGACAGTCCAGGCCAGCACAAGCAGAGAGTAGTCAGACAGGCCAGAATCAGGATTACAAAGCGTAGAATAGTAGAAGGTCAGGCAAGAGTCAGGATTGGAGATATCAGCGTAGTCAGGCAAAGCAAGGGTCAAACACAGGAGATCAATCAGGATTCAGTAGAGAATAACACCCAGGAACTTACAAATAGAACCTAACAACAGACAACTTCCTGTGATGTGATGACATCATCACGCCGGTGCATAAACCCAGAAGTGCACCGGAGCGCGCGCCATAAGAGAACCGGGGCCATAAGAGAAATGAGCAGCGCAGCAGGCGCCTGATCACTGTCCTATACAGTATATCAACTCTATTATTCACTGTCTCTGAATACAAAAAGTGTCATTTATAGTTGGACCAGTATTTACATTGTATGAAGTCATAGATTAATTATTGTCAGAGTACAAATACTTACATTCAACTGAAACAGCTTGTTCACAATACTACCCCTGCCTCTAGACAAAATACTGTGGGATATCACCCAAAATACTTCACAGTCCATCCTATATGAACCATGTCCCCTGCAAGAACACATCATAACACACACACAGTCTCAACAAACCATTCCCCAAACATCTGTTGCACAAACCTACATAAGCATTATTTACATGAAGACAACATCGTGAGGCAACTTTGGGCGACTTTGGAAATCGAAGCGTCGCGAGTGCATTATGGCAGGCGATTATGGCAGGCAGGCTGAAGGCAAGAGGAAGGCAGCCCATCTGCCCCTACCCTAAAAGGTTGTTAAATATTCACTTTCAACTAGGGTTGCCACCTTTTCTTGAAAAGAATACCGGCCTTCCTATTTATTTATCTTTTTTTCCTATTAATAACATTGGGATCAGCCACCAAAAATACCGGCCAGGCCGGTAAAATACCGGCCAGGTGGCAACCCTACTTTCAACACAAACATAATATTTGGTCCCTACATTGTAACACATACATAAAACACAACATTATTGTTGCATAGCACCCTCTATCACCCCAACATGCTTGGCATTCCCGGGAAAGGGGGGTGGGGTTGCATCACTTTGTGCATAAGGTACAAAGCTTTGCGTGTGACACCTGCCAAATAAATCCTTTGCTTGCCACCTGTTGTCAGAGTGTTTGTAAACAGGGGTGGTTCACCTTTATGTTAACTTTTAGTATGTTATAGAGCGGCTAATTCTAAGCAAATTTTCAACTGGCCTTTTGTTTTACTTTTTATATAATTTTTTTATTACAGTATTTGTCTTTTTCTTCTGGGGTTTTCCAGATAAGGGATCTTTCTGCAATTTGGATCCATCATACCTTCTGTGTTCTAGAAGATCATGTAGACATTAAATAAACCTAATAGGCTTGTTTGCCTTCATTAGGGATTCATTATATCTTAGTTTGGATCAAGTACAAGATATGGTTTTATAATTACAGATCAAAAGTGTGATACAAATGTGACATGGCATTGGCAGGCCATGGATGAATGTGAGTGTGATCAAGTGTATCCAATATGGCTCCTTAGTTACAAAATGGATGTACTGACATTAGTTGGAGACAAGGGAACAGCAGGAGTTGAGGCAATTAACTCATGAACTTATAAACGTTTATCAAGGAGGAAGCATATATCTCATTCACATGGTTAAATTTTAGGGCATACAACTATTGTTTTCATTCTCATGGTCATTCTCATGGTCATTCTCATGGTCACAGTTCTGGGCATATGGACATTATTTTGGTATATGTCCACAATTAGCAATAAGACCAAATTCTTTTATGATTGATTATTTTATTGTTACACTAGTATAAAAAGGGAACTCAGTTATGGGGGGCTTCAGGACTTCATCTACAAGCAGACGTGTTGTGTAGAACTTTGGTTGTGAAGAACCTTGCCCGATTGATCTGGCTTTGAGAGTTTGCTGTATTTGGCCCGTGGTCCCCCCAGCTGATGTTCCTCTCAGAAATCTGCCAAGGGAAGCTTGGCTAGGCATTGCGTTGTGTTCAATCAGTGATGTATTAATTTTCTTACAATATATTATTCTTACCTCATCTTGATCAATGTGTGTGGGTGAGTTTTATTTCTATCCCCATATGTGATAAGTCTGTCATAAGTCTGGGCTGGTATGGGAGATGGCCATTCCTTAGGGCTCATCCAGACGAGAAGATTCGAGGAGATTCGTCGCCTGGCGACAAAACGCCACGTCCTTGAATGGCTTGCGCATATCTTGCACCCGCTAGTGCTAAAGTCGCCAGCGTCTATTCACATGCGGCGACGCGATTTTCAAAGTCGCTCGGAATTGCAATTTTGAGCGACTTTGAAAATCGCGTCACCACGTGTGAATAGGCGCAGGCGACTTTAGCGCTGGCGGGTACAAGATATGAGCAAGCCATTCAAGGAGATTAGTCGCCTCAAAGACGTGGCGTTTTGTTGCCAGGCAACGAATCTCCTTGAATCTTCTCGTCTGGATGAGCTCTTAATTTGGAGCTTTCTAGTTAATGGGTTTCCAGATAATGGATCCCATACCTGTATCTTCAGAGAAGCTTTGGGAGAAATAAACAAATGAACCTTTAATGTACATAAGCACATATGGGATCAGTATGGGGTTTCCCATGGATACTCCTTAACAATGTAAGAAACCCTGGGGTTGTTTACACAATGTGGTAATTGCATTCATGTCTACACAACAGGCGATTTATTTTTAACAATAACAAAAAGTATTATTAATAAAAAAAAACATTAATGTTCCTAATTATTCTCAAGATCAAAATAACAAATATAGCAATTTGACACATTTTTTATTGAGCTTTTAGCCTGAATCCTTTAATTTTGCTTAAAGTTTTGTCAAAATTCTAAACTGAATCTTAATACTAATTTGCATATACACATTTAATCTACACATAAGTGTATGTGTGCAAGTTGCCTAGAGCATGGGATGGGATGACAGAGATCTCTGTATGACATCATCAGGTTAATAGAATTGCTTAATTCACTCAGGAACCTAATAGACTGGAATCACATACCTTCAGTAATGTCAGTATCCATTACTTATTGAAGTTTCATTATATTCTAGCAGTTGCTTGCACCAGAGGACACCACACTGCAAACACATATTGTTCCCACATAAACTAGGAGGGCAAGCAGGTCACTTCTAGTAACTTAGTAACTTCAGTGTAACCCTTGCACTGGCATTGACTTGTGAATCAGTATCTGTCAGCAAAGTTAAAAGGTACAGCAGTTTCTATCCCACAACAGACTTTGATGTGAGAAAGGATCACATTATGAACCATAAAAGAATGCTGCATGGGTAATGCAATAGGTATGCACAGTGTTACATATATGAACTTCATAGAATTCCATTCAATTTGGCTTAGATAATTAAACAAAATGCAATTCTACGGTATAGGTATGGGACCTGTTATCCAGAATGTAATTAGGATCTTCATAACTTGTCTACTAGAAAATTATGTAAACAATAAATAAACCCAATAGGCTGGTAAGGAAATAATTTGTAAACATTTGGATTATTTCACTACAGTGGAGTCTATAGGAGACGGCCATTCCGTAATTCAGAGCTTTCTGGATAATTGGTTTCTAGATAAGGGATCTCATACCTGTATTTTCAAATATATAATGATTTAAACTTGTTCCATAGTTATGGCCATGGCCATTTTTGTGGCCACACCCCCTAATTACCATGATCATTTTACAACATTTAGCAAGTTATGAAAGTTTGAACATATTTCTGTGTTTTTTTTCAGTTGCTACAGTTTTGCTAATGAAGGTGTATTGACTTTAAGCTGTGAATCTAAATTTTCCCAAGGGACCTGTTATCTTATATTGTTACAATTACTTATTTGTTTATTTTGAAATTGTTACAAAAGTATCTTATCTGCTGTTGTGGCTTTTCTGGGCTCTCTGCCAAAAGCCAATTAAGTTAGAAACTTTGTTTCTTTTTCTGGCTGTTCAGTGCAGAGAAAAAACAGGACTTTCCAGTACAAATGAGGGACTGTGGGTTGAGCTGTCAAAAGAGAGACTGTCCCTCTAAAAACGGGACAGTTGGGAGGTATGTGTGTTGCCTAGTAGTACCCACTCCTGTATGCGTGTAACAACCTGGAAAACATAGGGTCAAGGGAATATTTTTATGATAATTATGGATTTTGGTTTTGTATGGTGCATCTTGCTGAGTAAAATAAGGGCACTCCCATGGTTTGGAAATCCAAGGAATTGTGCTTACATTTTAAATTAAAATTGTGGCCTGGGAACAATGTTTAAAGGTGAATTATCATGAAAATGTACTATAAACTATATCTCATGAAAATAAGAAACTTTCTAAAGACAGCACATCAAGGTATGTACAGTAACCTATAATTAAAAATCTGACTCATACTCCTGCATGTAGCGAGACAATCAATTATTATTTACTAACCCCCCTCTCGGAAATCTGCCTCTCTACATGTAAGCTTGTGGCCGAATAAATTATTTTAAAGACACATAAGCACTAATACATGGTCTTGGCAAAGACAGCAAACAGCAAAGTATCTTTCAATCAATACCTGCTGACTCCAACATGGAATGTAAGAGACAGATCGCGAAGAGTAGGACATTGTAGCACTAGCTTAACTTGAATATTTCAAAAACAGTACATAATGTACAATAGATTATTTATCAAGAGTTTATGTTACATTTTCTGTTTTTTTTTTTTTTTTAAATATTTCCCCTTTACTGGAGAAATGGTACGGGATCTCTAATTGAATATTAGTGATGGTCGAATGAATTTGCGGCGAATTCCTGCGAAATGCGGGAGAAATTTTGCCCTGTTGAAAATTCGCCGGCACCTCGTTTTGGACGCGAGCGTCCATTTTTGCACACCGGCACCCATTTTTTTGGTTCAGCAGGTCTCCAGTTTTCAATAACAGCAGCTGGTTGCTAGGGTCCAAATTACCTTAGCAACCTGGGAGTAGTTTGAAAGAGAGACTGGATATAAGAATAGGAGAGAACCTGTATTAAACAAAAAAGGTAATAAAAAGTAACAATACCAATAGCTGACAGAGCAATAGTTTTTTTGGCTTGGCTACTAAGGTCAATGAACCCCATTTGAAAGAGGCAAAAGAAGATAATACATAATTAAAAACCTTTAGAAATAAAAGAAATTCAGACCTAAGAATTGGCCATTCTACAACATACTAAAAGCTAACCACCCCTTTAAAGTTGTGGTAAAATGCATTTTTATAATTTTAAATTTTTATAATTTTTGTCCTTCCATGTGGATTAAGTCTATATAAAATGATCATGAACAAAATGTATAACAGAGAGCTAAATGGCCAGGCAATTTGGAGCGATTTCAAAAAGCGCGCCGCTCCGTGTGGATACGCGCCGGCGTTTTCAAGCAACGCCGGTGCGCTTGGGTACTTGGCTATTCGGGGAGGTTCGGGGGCTACAAGTCGTGGCGAGAAGTCGCCAGGCGACAAAATGCCCCCGAATCTCCCCGTCTGGCCTTAGCCTAAAAGGTAACAGTGATCACTGCTAGTTTTACAAAGCTTTTCTTTAAAGTTCACTATTTGTAAGCCAGAAGTTTGCACTTGGTTAAACATAGGAATAATCTAATGACAAGGTAACAAAGTGATTTTGTTATACACAGGTTTATAAACATTTTTCCTTATTGTCACAATATAATCTGCAAACCAGAAGTATTTTACCTCTGGTTGCTTGACTTAAAAATGTTCCATTATCTAACATCAATATGTTGCAGGTGATGCAAAGATTTGCAGTTCAACTATATCTGGAGGGCTTCAGGTTTGTATAGGAGCAGAGTGGGGATGCTAGGACCCTAGGCAAATATGCCAGGGTACAGAACATTAATCATAAAAGCATGTCCATAAATTGCTTGCCTACTGTAAAGCCCAGGGCTAATTCAGCACTGAGTGTCGCCCATCCTAGCAGATGCTGTCCCCTGTGCCCAATATTCTTGGGTCAGAGAGGATCGATGGGGGGGGGGGGGGGGGGGGGGGGGGCTGCATTGTAAGTGCATATAGTGCTCTCTGCTTTAGAAGAGCCAAACTTCCAATTTAAAAGCCAGAATTCCTCAAGAGGTATCTTCGGGCGATTCCGGAAATCGCCGCGCCACGTCTGCACAGGCGCTGGTGCTTTGTCCCAGGAACGATCGGCAGACAGGGAGAAGGAAATTCGGGGAGATTGTCGCCTGCTAAAAACGCCAGGCGACAAAATCTGCCCGAATCTCCCTGTCTGTCCCTACCCTTAGTTACCAAGTTGCTTTTTGCTGCCCCAAGGTACTTGCTGGCTACTGCTACTGCCTGAGGCGTGTTCTCAACTTGCCTGATGGCCCCTGATAAAATCACTGGTAAAACAAATTGTAACAGCCATTCTGCTTTAGGGTAGGGACAGACAGGGAAATTCAGGGAGATTCTGTCGCCTAGCGTTTTTAGCAGGCGACAATCTCCCCGAATTACCTTCTCCCTGTCTGTCCCCAGCCTAAAGGTCGTCTTAATGTGGCATTACTTTAAAATACCTTAATTTTATTTTTATACCTATTTTTTTTTAATCATGAGACATCCCAACAGTTGTTGTGGCTAGAAACAGCCAGGTATTAATTACTTTCAATCTTTTCTTAAACAAGTATTTCACCATTAAGTTGCCTTTTAGTATTTTATAAAATAGCTAAGTCTAAGCAACTTTTCAAGTGGGCTTATTTTTTTCTAGTTTTTCTTAATTATTTGTCTTCTTCTTCTGACTCTTTCCATGTTTCAAATGGGGGTCACTGACCCCATCTTAAAGCAAATGCTCTGTAAAGCTACAAATGTATTTTTATTGCTACTATTTATTACTCATTTTTCTATTCAAGCCCTCTCCTTTTCACACACCAGTCTCTGAATGAATGGATGTTAGTGTAATTTGAACCCTGGTAACCAGATTGTTGGAATAAGTACAAAGCACAATTCAGCAGGAACAGCCCCCTAAGTTTGATCATAGTCTGAACAGAGAGATATCATAAAACTATGGCAGCATAGGTATTCCCCTGTACTAAGTACAATGGTCACAGAACCCCCTCAATGTCCTTATCATTTACAGTAGGGGTACATTATTCCTTAAGGTGACCACACATGGAGAGATCCACTCGTTTTGCGATGTTGCCAAACGAGTGGATCTCTTCTAGATATGCCCACCTTGATATTGGGCGATATTGGGGTGATCCAATCGTGGGCCCAAGGATCGGATCACAATAGAAAAGATATGGGCAGTTGATCGTGGGACCGCATCAACGAAAAGATACAGACACGATCAGACGGGATTTTTGGTCCCGCCCGATCGACATCTGGCCAACTTTCGGCCAGATATCGATTGGTAAAGCCCGTTGGAGCGCCTCATAAATGGGCCAATAAGCTGCCGACTTGGTCTGTCAGCTTTTATCGGCCCGCGTGTCACCACCTTTAGTCTGTCGGCAGCTTTTATTGGCCCGTGTATGGCCACCTTTATAATACATGAGCGATACCAGAGTTCCCTGTATTACTCAGCCTGCAGCCGTGTGCCTTTATATGGTCACAGAACAACCCCTCAGTGACTTCTAATATCCTTATCATTTACAGTAGAGGGTACATTATCCTGCATTTCATTATAATACAATGAAACCTCAGTTTTACATGTCCTTTTTACGTTTAAATTTTACATGAACTGTTGTTTGTCTATTTAGACCATCTCCTTTAATATTTTAGTCTCTTATTCAAATCAGTGCATGGTTGCTAGGGGAATTTGGACCCTAGCAATCAGATTGCTGACACTGCAAACTGGAGAGATGCTGGATAAAAAGCTAAATAACTCAAAAACCACAAATAAAATGAAACGAAAACAAATTGCAAATAGTCTCCGAATATCACTCTCTATATCATACTAAAAGTTAA
This sequence comes from Xenopus borealis, assembly GCA_024363595.1. Taxonomy (NCBI): domain Eukaryota; kingdom Metazoa; phylum Chordata; class Amphibia; order Anura; family Pipidae; genus Xenopus; species Xenopus borealis. Next base: position 156,487,049 of record CM044431.1, on the reverse strand, counting down.
CTCCTAGGTGAACAATCCATTTAGCCCAGTTGTAAATTTCTGTACCGGGGCCCTTAGGGGTCTAGTAGTTACGCCGCTGCCTTGAAATACTGGAAAAAATAATGTCAGATTGTGATGCTAAGAAACCACCAGAGAACCTTAAACTAGAGGTCCAAAAACAAACTATTTTCTAGTCTTCTCTCACCTTCTTTATTATTCTGGTGTAATTAATTTCTTGCCATGCCCTCATCCAGCCTGGTCTTCATGTCTCCTCTTTATTCTCTAATAAAAACGAGGCGAATGGCCTTGGCACAGGCATTCAAGATCAAACGACTAGGTGAGTGGAGGGGGTCACTGACACCTGGGCTCTTGGGGACTTTTCTGCTGCCCCGGTGAGTCAGTGTAGCACAGAGGGGAAAAAAAGAGAAATTAATTTGTCCAGTCGAACGTGCAGTCCTGCAGCAGTGCAGCTCCTCTGCTTTGAATAATATATTGTAAAATGAAGTTTGCATCCCGCTGCAAATGAAAACTATACACCGGCGGTATCAGTCACTTTTGTGCTAGAAGTGCCTCCAGTTATATTTCCCTAACTTGGTGTTTAGGAACATCCCTGGCCCCTGAGCCTAGGAAGCACATCGCGTACTTACACAGCGGACTTACCTCTGTCCCAGACTCCCAGGTGATCCTTGTCGCAACCGTCTTTGTCTGTGCGAGTAACTGTCTGACCTGGGACCTCACTGAATCATTCTCTTTCTATTCAGCCGCAGACAAGGTGCGAGTGGTCCCCTAAGTGTCTCTGCGCACTGACACAGGCAGGAGGTATCCTCACAACTCAAGCCGCTCGCTCACACCTGGCCCCGCCCGCGCCTGCTGTCACCATCAACCCGAAGCCTTAAGCTTGCTCTTCCTCCACACTGTCATTAACCCTCTAGTCGCTCAGTTCCTCAATTTTTTCTCTCCAATTTGACTTTGTGCTGTTTCTCACCTAGTTCACTTTTGTTCCCTTTCAGCAACGTGTTCTATTTCTTTTCCTCACGCACATTTTCTTCTCCCCAACTCTCATTCTTTGTGCGACCCTCCCTTTCTCTCTCCTCACAGAGAGCCCATTCAGCTGTGTCCAGAGAACAAGGTTTCTCTTATCTGACCAAAGAACAAATGGAGTCTCAGATGAAGGCTCTGGGGGGGGGGGGGGGGGGGGGGGGGGGGGGGGGGGGGGGGGGGGTTTCGGTGTCAGAGAGGGGAGGAATATGCGTGTCACTTACAGGTCTGGACTGGCAGTCAAAATAGGCCCTGGCATTTCAAGTACACAGAGGCCCAAGGAGTCCCCTAACAGCCCACTCCACAGTTACAGTCTATGGCATCTTACAGCAGCCCCTCTGGCATTTGCCAGAATTCATAGATTGCCAGTCTGAGCCATGTCACTTATATGGGCTGGCTTGGCTATGATAAGAGAACATTTACATCTAAATTACATTATGACAGGGACAGGGTCCTCAGGGCTGGACTTACAGAACGGGCGCCCCTAGGCCCACTGCCATTCGTCACCCCCCATACTCTGCCCTTTATTCACAAATTTTCCTCATCAAAACCAGAGCAATGGGGATCGGCGCATGGGGAATGTAAAAATCTATTGTATCTCTTGCAAATCCCCAGTGTTTCTGGACCAATGTGGATGTGGCTGGGCAGCATGCCATCCCTAAAATCCTGCCACCCTAGGCCCAGGCCTAAGTGGCCTTTCCACAAATCCCAGCCTGAGGTTCCTTGCACATTAATAGTGTAGGAAGGGCTGTTGTCAGGCTGTGGAGTGGTATTGTAGGAACAGTTAACATGGAAAATAAAACTCTGCAAGTGAATTTTTGTGGGAATGGTTGGGGGTCTTCTCTGCTGTCCCCTATAAATAACCCTTGTGTGATTTCTCTCTCAGCTTGGCTCTTTAAATGAAGGTTGAACAGACTGGCTCTCACAGTCCTGATTATTATGTAAATGCTGTATAGAATACACAAGCTATGAATATGCAGTACAGTATATAGTGAATACAATACCCTCTATTGTAAAATATAAGGATATTATAAGTCACCAAGGAGTTCCATGACCATATAAAAGCCAAATGACAAGTGTTTATATACAGGTCATGGAACTCCGAGTTTACTTCTAATATACTTATATTTTACAATAAGGGGTACTTTATTCACAATACAATTTACTGCAAATTCATAGCTTGTGTATTATACAAGGGGGTAACCACAGAGGAAGCAGACCCTGCAACTGCAGGGAGCCCTAATTAATGAGCAATTTCAATATATATTGGTAAATTTAACAAAAGTAACTCAAAGCAACTTGCTGAGAAATCTTAAAAGACGTTTCACTGCTCATACGAGCAGCTTCTTCAGTTCAACTGACTCGGATTGTTAGGGAATTATAACAGTGAAACGTCTTCATTCAAAATTTCTCAGCAAGTCCAGTTGCTTCATAGTCATATATTGGTAAAACAACTCAACCTCTGGATATGTTGGGGGCCCTAAAATAAATTTTCTGTCAGGCCCAGTATCATCTAGTTACGCCACTCATTATAGTATTTACGTAATACTCAGAACTGTAAGAGCTAGTACACAATCCCTTTTAGTATTTAGAGCTGTTTATAAGGATACAATGTACAGGATATTCATGGCTTTGTGTATGTTATAAATGGTGCATAATGATGTCATCAGGTATAATCAGTGCTTTGATGTAATGTCTGTAATGTGACAAACATGTGTATTATAATATATTACCCTGTGTTGTAAAATGTGAGTATATGCACACCTTGGAGTTCCATGAACTGCATAAAAGCACTCTGTCTTGGGCCTTGTGCTTTAATACAGTCCTCTGTGAGCTAAATGAACTATTTTACAACAGGGTATACATTATTCACTATATAATATTTTCAGTTTTGTATTTATCACCTTAAAGCTTTATAGTGCAAAGTTCAAAAAGGTTAGAGTTTTTAACAGATGCTCATTATCATTATCCTTTTTGTAAAAACATATGTAGAGCTTCCCAATCAGCTGTTTGTGTGGAGCCCCTGAAATCTGGTCTGCTACAGAAATCAGGGGGCAACATACTAATTAGTTGTCACCCCCCCCCCCCCA
>CM044431.1:156401987-156483890 GCA_024363595.1 Xenopus borealis | reverse complement strand
CCCCCCCCCCCCCCAAGATATTAGACTCTGTCCCAGTTCTTGTAACCACCACATGGACGGTTTTACTCACCGCAGCAAGGCTTTTTCTTTCTGCCCCAATGCTCCATATGACTCTCCCACTCCTGAATAATAAGATGCCTTTTTTTGACAAACTGTAGTTGCTGGGCTTTATCCATGAACCAACTCTGTATTTTGTCTTTCAGTAGTCATTTGGCTGAATGCCTCTTACTTCCAAATTCAACAGTTGTCTCTCAAGATCCTGTCATTACAACAACTATAGCTCTGAGAAAGCAGTGAATGAATAGCACAGGAATAGCAGTGAAGAGGACAAGCATAGCAGCTTTCATGTATAGTGATAGTACCCAGTCTGTAGCACAGTTGTACAATGCCAGCACAGGCACAAAGGGAAGCTAATGTGCAGCTGCAGTGTCTGCCCTAATAACTGCACTCATTTATAAACATTACCCTAGTGTTACACCAAGAATATAAAAGAAGAGCTTGTTAATATTACTAGCATACTGAAGTTGTTTAGTATACTGATGATACAGACAGGGTGGAATCTGCTCATAATGTACTATGTAATTAATATGTATATGTAATGGACAGAATAACAGTAATATTATTCATGCACTATAAAAACAGTAATATTATTCATGCACTATAAAATAATTGTCATAGAACTGGTTTCACAGACACAGCTAATACACATTTATAATTCATGCCAAACTTGCCTTTAGCATTCTTTAGCCAAGTACAGTATATCCAACTGCCATACTATGTTCAATCCAAATCCTAGTTGCTGTATATACTGCATAACTATCTTTCAGACAAGATAATTGATACACCATATATCTAATTAAATAATGATGTGTTTACTGCTGCTATGTCATAAAATGAGATTACACAAGAACGGTTTTGGAAACTGAATGCCTACAAGTTAAAGTGATGATCTTCTTATTTGGAATCTTTGAGGATAAAGCAATAACATGTCCAACCTTTTGGCTTCCCAGGGCCACATTGGAAAAAGAAAAAATGTCTGAGGCCACACATGAAATACACAAACACTTGTAAAAGTGTTTTGTAAAAGTAAAGAAAATGCACATAAAAAACTACAGTACCAGTTGTATAACCAGATGGAGCTATACACTGGAATATGGGACACCTGGATATTAAGTCAACTTATTATTTTATTATTATTACTACTAACTGGGCAATGGGCAGAGTCCCCCTCCTCCTATATTCTTTGAAACATGACGTTTCCTCGGGAACCAAGCATTTCAAGCTGGGCCACATTCATACCCATCCTGGGCTGCAGGTTGGACACCCCTGATGTACACAGTTTACTTTAGCTCTGATAACCAACAAAACCCAATTAGTTGTAAAACCTGGTAAAGAGCAGCATGGCAGTGCCTGTAACAAAACCTTTAACATTTTTGTAACATTATCAGGAGTTTACATACACAAACAGCAAGGGTTTCAAGGGCAGATACATTTCCTTTGGGATGTATAATCCCTCAAAACCCTTGCTGTTTGTGTAGATTCCTTGCTATTAACATCAGTGAGAAACAAGGCAGGGCATGTAATTTGGGATTTGATTGCTGCCGCTCCTTTTAGTACATTATTACAGAATGTGTCATTGACCACAATCCCATACTACAAAGGTCCTAATTGTTTGGACTGCAGCTATGAGGGGTTGATGTAATTAGGGTTTTCATATACATTATGGGGAAGTGGAGTCAGAAAGCATTTTCTTTCCTAGCAATATTTATTTTGAGTGTACCAGTCACCCAGAAACAAAAATCAGTATAATAAAAGTCCTTTTCAAATTAAACATGAAATCCAATTTCTGTTTTTTATTAAAGCATTCATAGCTGTTGTAAGCTCATTTAAAAATCTCAGCTGTCAATTACTTTCACTTTCCATTCAGCACTTCCTAGATCAGTGATTTTCAACCTTGTGCCTCCAGCTGTTAAGGAACTACAAGTCCCACAATGCAATGAAGGAGTCTGACAGCCACAGTCAGGCAAATGCATTGTGGGACTTGTAGTTTCTTAACAGCTGGAGGCACAAGGTTGAAAATCACTGTCCTAGATGTCAATGCTCTCCATACTTTCCCCCATTCTCTACACTGTTTACTTGTGTAGCCAGGACATGGGGATGGACATGGAGTCCCTTCTGGAGCATAAACAAGAGTTTGAGATGATGCAAGGCTTGCCTTAATAACAAAATGGCTCCTGCCTACTTGTTATAATTTTGAATTCCCAGACTGAAGGAAACATGAATCAAATCATTTATATAGTATAAAGTAAGTTCATTTTGCTTGACTAATGTGATAAAATAGGATTGTCAGAATGTCTCTACGATTACCATATTACAAAACTTGCCCTTTTATATCCAAGCTCTACCTGCCTAAGGAATTGACCAGACACCATTACTTGTTTGGCAGTGAAATGAGAAACATCTAAAAAATGTATGCACTTCTTTTGGTCTTGTAAATAAAGGTCATCGAGTCCACATTAAAATAATTGTGCCCCTAAAACAAGAAAGGCTACATCTTGAACACATATTACATTTTTTAGAACAGACTTATTCTGCAGTAGCAGGGTCTGCTCCCACACTATAGGGAACACATACATTAACAACAACTACCAACTTAAGAGAACATAGAAACAAATTAAGAGCGTGGTGGTTCAGTGGGCTGCACATAGGGTTGCCACCTGGTCATTATTTTACCGGCCTGGCCTGTATTTTTTATGGTTGATACCAAGGTTATTAATAGGAAATAAAAAATATATAGGAAGGCCGGTATTGTATGGGGTTCAGTAACTGAAAGGAGTGTACCGGTATATGTTCTTATCCTATAGGTTTCTTCCAGATACTTCGGTTTCCTTGCACACTCCAAAAACACACAGGCAATTGGCTCTTGATATTGGTCATACTTAGGGTTGCCACCTGGCCGGTAAAAATGTGGGATGATCCCAATGTTATTAATAGGAAAAAAAAAGATAAATATATAGGAAGGCAACCCTAGTCATACTGTGTAAATGTTAGAGACCTCGGAACTAAACTGGGCAGAGAGTGTTGTAAATAATAGCACCACTCATCCCATTTGTCCCTCCCACAACAGTCTCCTATGGTCAGTCAAATCCCTTCCCCCCCCCCTCCAAATAAAAATTCCCTTTCAAACACTGCACATAGAATTGTTAGTTTCCTGTCTCCACAGGAGACTTAAAGATGTGCAAGATTGTTTATTCTCTGCAATGATTTCAGTGAATAGTGCTTAGTAAAGTTTTATCTTGAAACAGGGTTACTGAAATAAATATAAAATAATTTCTTATAATGACCTATGCCAAAAGACAGGGCCCATTATTATGCTACAGAGCTTGCCTGTACAAATATTTATATTTTTTCTTAAACCTCTGCTTACTTATTTATTGTAATCCACCTGTGGTATGTGCTAATGGAGCTATTGACTCCATTCTAATAATGACTAAAAACGAAGACATTTTTTATTATGACTCATGCTAGAAGATAACAAATCTATTATTTTAATAAATATGCTAAAATGGTTCTGGAACATTGATGTAAATCTGTTACCTATTTATTGTATTACACCCGTGGTATGTGCTAATTGAGCAGTTGACTCCCTCTTAATAATGAATAAAAAGAAAGGCATTTCTTATTATGACTCATGTCATTTTGTATTAAAATGAATACATTCTATGGATCAGGTAGTTGTAGTAAACCATTTGAGTACCATCTTACTAAATGTCAAAACATAATAAAATTGTCTGTAAAACTCTAGTTTATTTGTAAATTCACACTGCTGGTGTACAGTATGTCAATTACAGCACACAGAGACCCAAATGTAGGCCAGTGTGCTGGTAGGGAGCTGTGGTTTTGCAACAGCTTGGCATAAAGGCCTCTGCAAACAAGCTAGATGCAGTTAAACCTTTTTACTCAGATCAGTCTTTTTAACCACTGTGCCAACACATGGTACTGGTATTAGTTTTGATGTGAAGTTTATACTGCACCCAGATCATAGTTCAAAACCTGTTTGGTTATATATAGTAAATAAAGTATTAAATATTAGGATATTATAAGTCACCGAGGAGTTTCATGACCATATGGTATAAAGCACGAGGCTGAAGGCAGAGTGCTTTTATACAGGTCAGGGAACTCTGAGGTTCTAATATTCTCATTTTCCAATAAGGGGTACTTTATTTATTATAATACACAAGTTTTAGTGAGTCATTTGTTTATTATATAGTGAATAAAGTACCCCCTCTTGTAAAATATAAGGATATTTTAAGTTACCGAGGAGTTTCATGACCATACAGGTCATGGAACTCCGAGGTAACTTCTAATATCCTCATATTTTGCAACTGGGGGTACTTTATTTATTATAATACACAAGTTTCAGTGAGTCATGTGACAGAAATTACACCAGAACTCACCGTTTATAAGGATATCATTTACAATATATTTACGGCTTTTGTGTATTATATCACATTACACTCATGGGTTTCTGCTACTCCACACTAAGCGGCATTATGTTACTCAAGGACAATATAAATGGATGCTAGGCTAAGTTTCTCTTACATGCCACACAGTTCCTAGTCCTTCAAAAGACTGCTAGCTTGGCATTAAATTTCAATGGAAATAGCAAATCAAAGTGCAGACTTGGTCAATTAAAAGTCCTTTTGAAAGTTAAGGATCAGGTCAGTGATCTGAACCTGACCAAATATATTGTGTTGCAGGGAAATGGGAGCTTTTACAAGTCTTTTCCAAAGAGAATTTAGTCCTGTCAAAGAAGAGTGGGTGTTTAGTGCTTCTTAGCCTTCTTCTTCCGTTCAACTTTCACTGCTTCGTCATGAGCTTTTCTCTTCAGTGCCAGTTTGTTGGCCTGTGATGGGTAAAATATAAAGAGTCAAAACAGAATGCAATATGCTTATATATTATACACCAAAATAAATATTTCTTTAAGGATATGCATTCCTAGGACAGGGGAGAATCTGACATGGCTACATAGTTAATTGGCTGAGTCACAATCTTTACAAATCCTACCCTCTTTGTCTAGATTTGACTCAATACCAAAATCACGAATCTTATAGAATTATTGTTTGATATTTGTGAGGACCTACATTACAAGACACAGAGAGAGAAAATAGCATCTTCATTATATTAAATTTAGTAGCCGATAGTAATGTCAGCTGTAACATTAGAGAAAACAGACCTATAGAAGAGTGATGCTTAGTTGGCCACATCATAACTATCTGTACATTATTTTCATCACATGACACGTATCTATGTAGAAGTCAGCCTCACCTCTCGGACTTTGCGTTTTTTTCCAAACATGATTTTATTATATAGATATTTCTCCTTCTTCTTCATCATCATAATTGCTAGACGCTTTTCCTCATTTTTCTCCTGCTCTGCAACCTGTGTGCGGTCTTCCACCTTAACTTTGCCTGCGGTTACCTTAACATTCAGGTTCTGTGCAAAAATGCAAAACAGTTACGTATAAGGCAGAGAACTATGTATAAAAATAAGCAACACACAAAATACTATGTAAGCAAACCCTACGTACCTTCTGTCCAACCTTTTTATTTTCTAGCTGTCTAAGTTTCTTATCTTCTTCTTCCTCCTCCTCCTCCTCATCTTCCTCTCCATCATCATCTTCCTCTTCATCAGTCTCTTCATCCTCTTCCTCCTCATCATCTTTATTTGATACAAAATAGAGTTAACAGAGCCACTAACTGAATTCCCACCACCTATTGCCTACCCCAAGGTTAATATTACTAGCCATCACCCTACTCCATCTATTTCTAGCAAAGTTTGTCATTACCAAGATTCTCTCCTTTCTGCAGTGCCATCAACCGTAGTTTTTCAGGAGGTATGTAGTCTCCTTCCTTCTCCTGGACAAATGGAGAAAGATGAGGGGGCAGAAGCACCCCTGGAAAATAGTCCTCAACAGGAAGAAGCAAGCGAGCATTTACACAGTCAAACAGCCACTGCGGTTGCAAATAATATCTGTAGGGCGATAAAGGCAACAGAACTAAATCTGAGAAAAAAAGAAAAACATGTTTCCAAGCAAATTTTCTTTTCCTTTTGGTTTTGCTTACAGTGGTTAACTAAGAAATGTCTCACTGTAGGTGAATTTGTTTACATATAAAATTCAGTGTAATCATTCATATGGAAAAAACATGCTTGCAGATTTCACAGCATTCCATTCTAGTCTGTCCTGCAGATAAGAAGGCACTTAAATACCTGGTATTCTAGGAAGATCTATCATGTACAAAGGACACAGTTATTGTGTATCATCTACCATTCCAAAACCTTTCACCTATCTAGGACTGACGTACGGGTCATTAAAGGAGAAATAAACCCTTAAAATATATATGGTTTAAAATACCATATTTTATTTACTGAACTTGTTGCACCAGCCTAAAGTTTCAGCTTGTCAATAGCAGCAATGATCCAGGACTTCAAACTGGTCACTGGGGGTCACCATCTTGGAAAGTGTCTGTGACAATCGCATGCTCAGTGGGCTGAGTAGCTGTTGAGAAGCGAAGCTTAGGGGTTGTCACGAATTATCCAGCAGAAAATGAGGTTGGACTGTAATATAAGCTTATGCTCTAGGGCTGATTATTACATCAGCCTTATATTGTGACATTTCTATGCTATGTGTACTGTGTATTTTGAGTTGGTCCCTAAGCTCAGTAAGTGACAGCAGCACAGAGCATGTGAATCAGCAGAAAAGAAGATGGGGAGCTACTGGGGCATCTTCAAAGATTGCTACAGGGCTGTAGTTGCCTTGGGCTGGTACTGAAGTCCAAAACATAATTTACAATAGTTCTAGCTACTTCTTTAGTTAAGCTTTAGTTCTCCTTAAAGAGCCTGAATGGGATGTACCATTATACACGTTTACACAATTACGTTATATGTTCTTTAACTTAATGCAGATTTTTATTATTAGTGGTTGCTTGGAAGCTCAAAGCACCATTTCTTAATTATTTGTTGAATACTTCTGTAACATGAATGGTATGTAACTGAACAACAATTCTTTGCGCCCCTTTCTCTTGAAATACACAGTTGAGGGCTAAAGTGGAAATAAACCAGTCTCTTGGCTACTACTGACATGACCGAATATAAAAATAAAGTACACTTTACACAGGCAATGCATGCCGTCCGAATATCTTCAGCATGTATGTAAACATTAGGACTCAACTGTATATCACCCAAAAATATGATCAAAACCAGAGTGAAATGTTAATGAAAACAGGTAATATTCACATGCTTTACTTTTTCTTTGCAATGGGAAGTTTTCTAAAATATAATCTATTATATATTCTGTAGTAGCATTCCTGAAATAACCAAGTTCATCTTAACTCTATCCCTCACCCAGCATCTGTATTTCTTCTTTTTGTCTTAATGCAGGAGTTGGGCGATATTGGGGGCTCCATTTGCCTAGAACATGTATTAGAGCTTGTTCTTTAAAATCACCAGACTGGTCTCTCTACATGCAGAATTTGTGCAAAAATCAGTTATTTTGTTAGATTTTGTTTGTACTGGAATCAGTTATTTGAGTGAGCTCTAATTCATCTGAGAGGAAAGGAAGCCCCCCCCCGGAAGACATATTGGATCCGACACCCAACTGCTGAATGAAGACAGAATGAAGAGAAACAGATGCTGAAAGAGGGATAGTGAAGATAAACTTGATTATTTCATAAACAATGCAAACTATTTAATTGATTGTATTTAGAAAATTTCTTAATTTAATATGCTGAAGCTTATATTAAATTGTAATTTTTGGGATAGCGCCTCTTTAAAATAACAGGTTACATTTAAAACCTTTAGTATACATACTAATTTGTGTAGATACTATAAAGTAGGACAAACTGCATTATTGCTTGCCACAAAGCATTAGAAATATTCCGTAGATAGAAAAAGAACACTAAACATACATTTGTAACAACAAAAATAGATTCTCTCTCAATGGCTGCCTATGGAGAATGCCCAGACAAGGAACATGGTGTCATTATATAATTTACATTGAAACAAAATAAAATTACTGTGCAAAGGATTATTCTGGGTGTACAAACCATGACATTCCATAATATAGAACTGCAAGTTGTTTGTGCAGATCAAAGACTTTTCAGGAGCAAGGGGCTAATTATAGACCGCTATAGTTTGTTTAATTGTTTTTAATATAGTTGCTGTAATCCAATATTAGTTGTAGGTTTACAATTTCCTTGAGGCAAAAGATGGGAATTTTAGTTTTCTGAAAACCAAATTAAAAGCCTTTGTTCATTTTTTGTAATCTCACCGCCCACAACAGCCTTTAGTGGTCAGTGAGATGCTGGCAATTTGTATTTCACATGTATTTGGAGGGCTGCATGCTGCAGAGCAGTTGATGTATTCATTTGTTCCAATACATATGGGAATTATGTAGCTACAGTAGTTAATTATATGGCCAAAACAGCTTCACACGGTTCAAAATGAAACACTATAATATTTATAAAGCTGCAGCTTTAACGCAAGACCTTTGACAAACACTCTATATGTCTAGGTTCTGGGTGGACTGGTTATTAAAGGTCTACATTTTTTAGAATGGGCTTGTTGAGGTCTTGCTGAAGTTCATGGATACACAGCCATGCAAATCTAGTAAACTTAAATAAATACTGGTATTTTTATTAAAACTGTATAAACACTTTTACATATACTTTACTAACTATACGGGTTTATATGCAAGTTTACTAGATTTGCACAGCTTTTTACACAAACTTTATGCAGCTGCTTTAAACCACACAGTATATGGGGTATTTAATTAGATGAGGGAAAGGGTAAAAGGTAGCACAGAAAAAAAACTGTTTCTACCATGCCCTGCACGAAAGCGCTTATTTCCAATAAAACATTTCTGAATGCTATCTTGAGAGGATTACACATTTTTTCTACTGTATATTAGTTCTGACGTATGTGGTTCTCAAAGGCGGATTCAACAGTCCGCAAAAACAAAAAAAGTGCTATCTTACAGGGAAAAATAGTTTAGGCTAGTGCTACAAGGGGTTGTTGGAATATGCAGGTTGATTTCAGGCCCTCCTGCAGGCAGTAGCCTCCCAATTCTGTTCATATCCCTTACCCAGTGTTGCCAGTTTTTTCATTTCAAAACCAGTCAAGACTATAAAAAACTAGCCAAAAAGTAGCCAAAAGCCATTCTTAAAGTAGCCCAAAAATATCCAAATTTGTAAACTGAAAGATCTTAATAAAGTAAAGCAAAGCAAGAAGGGAAAAAAGTGCCTATAATTTTCCAATAACTTTTCTACATTAAAGAGGACAATTTTACATTTTCCCTGTAAGTTGGGACAAATTTTTCTAGATATGAAAAAGTGCAAAACTATTGTGGCTGGTCCTACAAAAACAACGTCTACCGCCCAGTCCACTATTACCCACACACACAATGGTTCCAGATGTGAAAGAAAAAAGGAGGCTTCTGCCCATGGTAGGGGCTGAAATCGGCCTGCGTATTCCAGCAGGCTGGTTTTGGCCCTGTGTGGCCCTAGCATTAAGGAAGAGATCACAAATATCAGTATACTCTTCTTTTGCTGTTGAAAAAAAAGTCACATTTTTCCCCATCTACAATTAGTCAGTAACATACCTTAAAATGTATATAAGCTGCCATTAATGGACCCGTCACCCCAAAAAAATATTCAAAATCCTATTTCATCACATTAGTCAAGCAAAATGAACATTAATTACACTATATAATTTTATTCTGGTTTCCTTCAGTCTGGGAATTCATAATCCTAGCAAGCAGGCAGGAGCCATTTTGTGGACACTTATTAAGTGTCCATTTTGTGGACACTTATTTTGTGGACCCTATGTCTATCCCCATGCCCTGGCTACACAATTAAATGGTTAAGAGAACTGGGGAAATGTGTGGGGAGCAGTGACATCTAGGAAGTGCTGAATGGAAAGTGAAAGTAATTATCTGCCCTGCCTCAATGCCTAAGGCATAGAGGAGGGGCAGACAATATTTGATTGACAGCCGATATCTTTAAATGAGCTTAAAACAGCTATGAATGCTTTAATAAAAATTTGAAATTGGTTTTCATATTTAATTTGAAAAGGACTTTTATTATACAGATTTTTGTGTCTGGGTGACGGGTCCACTTTAATATAAATCTCTTCTGCTTATATTTACATGTAAGAACTGCATGGTCTGCAATATATTATATATGATGAGGAACCCCTTTCACCATGAGTTCAAGAGCACACGTGCAGTGTTACCTGTTTATAATTTGAGTCTGTATGCTGGTTCGGTCCACTATATGGTGTGTTATAGATTGGTCTGTGCTGTTGTAAGTTGCCCCGATGCAGACAGAGGTGTCCCAAGACACTTCACCCCCAAAACTCCTAAAAGAACATAGCACAGAAAATTAATTTAAAAGGCATCACTATGCTCCGACAAATTGGGCATCAATACAAATATTTATTTTTACTGCTTCTTAATATGTGGATATGGTACAATCTGCAACTGTAGGCTGTAGTAAATAGGATACTTTAATGAAGCATTTTAAAGGGGTTGTTCACCTTTGAGAGAGAGAGAGAGAGAGAGAGAGAGCGAGAGAGAGATGCTCTCTCTGTGCGGAGTCAACAGTCAACTGGCAACCTGGTTTTTTTTTGCGTTGGCGAACCCAAAACACAGACGAGAACCGAGAGAGATTTGGCAGAGATGATGCATAGCTTCTATGGTATTCATCTTTGAAAGCAAACATTTTAGGCAATAAAGATAAATGACAAAAATGTTTATGACATGGGCTTTTAAACTAGCTTTATTGTCCCAAAGATGAACAACCCCTTTAAAGGGAAATGGTCCTGGGAAAAATGTTTTTTTTCAAAATGCATCAGTTCTGCACTGAAATCCATTTCTCAAAAGAGCAAATAGATTTTTTTATATTCAGTTTTTAAATCTGACATAGGCTAGCTATTTTGTCAATTTCCCAGCTGCCCCGGTCATTGCCAGCACTTTAGGAGGGAACTGCTTTCTGGCAGGCTGTTGTTTTTCCTTCTCAATGTAACTGAATAGTACGCAGAGGGACATGGGTTTTTACTAATGGGGGTAATGGGGTTGCCAAGACAGATAAAGCTAGTAGGTTTGTAAATATGCTAAATGGCAACTTTTTATGCCAGCCCGTTCAAGAACCTACTAGGAATAACTATCGTTTGGATCTTGTAATAACTAATAATACTGAACTCATCTCTAGCATTTGTGTGGGTGAGCATTTGTGTGGGTGAGCATTTAGGAAATAGTGATCATAACATGGTCCCCTTTGAGATTCTGTTGCAGCGGCAATTCTATAAGGGAATAACTAAAACATTGAATTTCAGACGTGCAAACTTTGACAGTATAAGAGCATCTCTGCAACATATTAAGTGGGAAATGCTTTTCACAGGGTTAAACACTGAACAAAAATGGGAAGTCTTTAAAATGCTGCTTAATAAAGATACGTCAGTATATTGTAAGCAAGGAATGTTGTTGCAAAGCAAAACCTTTTTGGTTCAATAGAAGTGTTGGTGATGAAGTGGGTAAGAAAAGACGTGCTTTTAAGGCTTTCAAGTTAGCTGGGACAGCCGAATCATTTATAACGTACAAGGAGGCCAATAAATCATGCAAAAAAGCTATCAGGCAAGCTAAAAATCGATAGGGAAAAGGATATAGCAGTAAGCAGTAAAAAGAATCCAATTATTTTTTAAATATATTAATAGTAAAAACATTGCAACAGGAAGGGGTAGGATATTTATTATGGTAGGAAAGCTTTTTGAAGGATTAATAAAGGATAGGATACTGGACTTCATAGCAAATAATACTATGAGTTTGTGCCAGCATGGTTTTATGCGTAATAGATCATGCCAGACTAACATAATTTCTTTTTATGAGAAGGTAAGCAGGGCCCTCGATTCTGGGATGGCAGTGGATGTGATTTACTTAGACTTTGCTAAAGCATTCGATACAGTGCCACACAGAAGGTTACTGGTTAAATTAAGGAATGTTGGCCTGGAACATAGTATTTGTAACTGGATAGAGAACTGGCTAAAAGATAGACTACAAAGAGGAACATTTTCTAATTGGACCAGTGTTAGTGGTGTACCACAGGGCTCTGTACTGGGTCCTTTGCTTTTCAACTTGTTTATTAAGGACCTGGATGTGGGCATTGAAAGTACAGTTTCTATTTTTGCAGATGATACTAAATTGTACATAACTATAGGTTCCATGCAGGATGCTGCCACTTTGCAGAGTGATTTGTCTAAGCTGGGAAACTGGGCAGCAAACTGGAAAATGAGGTTCAATGTTGATAAATGCAAGGTTATGCACTTTGGCAAAAATAATATAAATGCAAGTTATACACTAAATGGCAGTGTGTTGGGAGTTTCCTTAAGTGAGAAGGATGTTGGGGTTTTTATAGATAACAAGTTGTCTAATTCTGGGCAGTGTCATTTTGTAGCTACTAAAGCAAATAGGGTTCTGTCCTGCAAAAACTCAAGGGATGAAAACATAATTATGCCTCTTTATAGATCCCTAGTAAGACCTCATCTAGAGTATGCAGTGCAGTTTTGGACTCCAGTCCTTAGGAGGGATGTAAATGAGCTGGAGAGAGTGCAGAGACGTGCAACTAAACTAGTTAGAGGGATGGAAGACTTAAATTATGAGGGTAGACTGTCCAGATTGGGGTTGTTTTCTCTGGATGATTTCTTGGA
This sequence comes from Xenopus borealis, assembly GCA_024363595.1. Classification (NCBI taxonomy): domain Eukaryota; kingdom Metazoa; phylum Chordata; class Amphibia; order Anura; family Pipidae; genus Xenopus; species Xenopus borealis. The sequence goes on along the minus strand of CM044431.1, from coordinate 156,471,131 downwards.
CAGACATATCAAAGGCTAATTTGATACTAAACTCTACAGTTAGTATAGCTATGGGCATATATGGTTTGTGTGAAAGAGTGTAGGGGATGTAACTATTGAGTGCTGTTCTTAGATCTACCAGTCAGCTGTTATCTTGTGTTAGGGAGCTGTTATCTGGTTACCTTCCCATTCTTCTTTTGTTAGGCTGCTGGGTGGGGGAAAGGGAGGGGGTGATTTCACTACAACTTGCAGTACAGCAGTAACAATATGTCTAGCCCATGTCAGATTTCAAAATGAAATATAAAAAAATCTGTTTGCTCTTTTGAGAAATGGATTTCAATGCAGAATTCTTCTGGAACAGCACTATTAACTGATGCATTTTTACCATGACAGTATCCCTTTAAACACAATTTCAGCTTCAAGAGTTAATAGTGCTTCTTCAGTACAATCCTGCAATGAAATTAGTGTTTCGAAATAACAGATTTTTTTATATTTCATTTTGAAATCTGATGAGGTGCACCGTGAAGTGCTTAAAGGGATGTCATGGGAAAAATGCATTAGTAAATAGTGCTGCTCCAGTAGACTTCTGCCCCGATATCCATTTCTCAAAAGAACTGATTTTTTTATATTCAATTTTTAAATCTGACATGGGGCTAGACATTTTGTCAATTTCCCAGCTGCCCCTAGTCATGTGACTTGTGCCAGCAGTTTAGGACGGAACTGCTTTCTGGCAGGCTGTTGCGGTTTTTACTATAGAGTGTTGTTCTTTTGATCTACCAGGCAGTTATCTGGAAGCAGTTATCTGGTTACCTTCCCATTGTTCGGTTAGGCTGCTGTGGGAGAGGGAGGGGCGATATCACTCCAACTTGCAGTAAAGAGTGACTGAAGTTCATCTGAGCACAAGTCACATGACTACTCAGTGTGGTCTGGGCTTCTTAGGGATAGTCATAAATGATCAAAAAACAAAGCTGCTGGAGTTCTGCATGACTGGTAAGTAAGGCAGGGGCTCCCCCCTGCCAGAAGTTAGGGACCGTCTGATATTTCCTATCCACAGCACTAAATGAAGGGAGAATTTCACTGCATAGAGTCAGGTTACTTATAAAAACAGTACACATTTTTTAATTAAAGTATATTGGAGATAGATTTCTTTTTCATTAAAGAAAGCAAAAATTGGATTTTATTTCTTTGCCTTTCCTTGTCCTTTTAAGTGGTTGTTCACCTTCCAAAAATGTTTTCAATTCAGTTGGTTTCAGATAGTTCACCAGATATAAAGACTTTTTATAATCACTTTCTAGTTTCTGTGTCACTTTTATTATTGAAGTGTAAAGTTTCATTTTTCACCTTCTAAAGCAGTTCTAAGAGGAGAAGAGGTCCCTAACCCTGTAAACTGTTCTATTGATACATTTAGTTGATACACATCTTACCTTTGGCCCTGCTGAGCAGAATCCCTGAATTTCATTAAAGGCAGCTGTTAGAATTGATACAATAGTTGCAAATTCTCCAGCTGTGCTGCTGAAAAATATATCAACTAAATGCTGCAAAATTGTAGCAGACTGAGCTGACAGACTCAAACTCCAGACAGGGTCATTAAACTATAAACTTAGATTTTGCGAAACTGGTAAAAAATAAAAAGCAAGTCTATTTCTGAGGAACAATCTCAAAACAACCGATTTTAAATGGTTTGTCCACCTTTCAAACACTTTCAGATGTTCCCATATCCTACCTACAGCATGGGAGCACTTCCTAGTAAAACACCCCAGCCTGACCACGATTCATCCAGTTAAACTGAGAAAGAGAAACAAAAGCTTATTTAAAACCAGTTATTTTTAAGTGGTGACTCCTTCTGAAAGCACATGATCAGGCTCAATGACCTGATATGGCTGCATACAAACCATAAGTAAAACGATTTATATTTAAAAAAAAAAAAGCAAAACCTTTTCTTGTTTAAGAATAACATTTCAAATGAAACAATGTATTTGCAATTAACAGTCTAATTTAGTAATACAGTATATTGTGACAGACTCCCTTTGTGATCCATCCAACCTGACCAAACACAATTGTCATGCATCATTAAATGGAGCAGAGTAATTAATTTAGACAATAACGGGAAGGTTTGTAAATTACAGAATTAACCATAACCAAGCTACATCTATCTCACTCATACAAAATTAGCACCCTAGAACCACCTCTCACCGGATGATGAAGGCAAGGGCATCACGTGGTACCTCACGATTTAAAAAGAACTTTAGACCCACAAACAATGATTTATGTTTTTCCTCCTCCTGCAGTTGCTTCTTTCGCTCTTCCTCCTGACCAGCATTCTCCTGTATAATAAAGAGTCAGGCATCAATCCTGTTGCATACATATCCACCTGAGTGAGCAGAAAACTAATTTGCCTTCAAAGCACAAGGAATCTTGGGAAGGGAAACCAAATTCAGTCTTGAAGTTTCCATTGTTATGAAATATCCAGGAAAAGTGAACTTTCATGAGTTAACATGTGTTTCCTTCTCAGCTTTCCTGATTTCCATATGGGGCACAATTAAGCCCTCTGTACTACTCTACATCAAGATAGTAACTAATTTTTCAAGTGTTTAATAGTCAGAAAATATACAATTAAGCAGATCATCAGTCAAAGTAAGCTGACCCTACTAACATTTTGTTTTGTTTATATTAGGAATGCATCAAATGAATATTTTCAGGATTCAGTAGACCCCCTCGACCTTTTAGGAAGGATTCCTTTGAATCCTGAACCGAATGCTAATTTTTGATCCAGTTAATTACGACTTAAAGTAACGAGATTCGGTTCAGCCAGGCTCTCTGAATTGGGCAAATCCAAATCCTGATCTACAACCAAATCCAAGAATTGATGTTATCTATACACATATTATAATTCCGTTGGCCTAGCCTATGGGTGGGGGAGTAGGTGGAATATTTTATTAGGAGAGAGGGGTAGGAAGACGGAAAAGGTAGAAAAATAATTTCAGTTATTCATTCCTATTGGATACAGGATATATTTCTAAATTCATAGAGATTCCTTTCAGCGCTATCAATCTTGCTGGAGTCCAGCAATTATGTGGTTTACTTTGAGGAGTGCACAGATATTGTTCTTTAAGATTAATTGTGTCCAGATTCTGGTAGACTTATCTAGACAGCCTTTGGTTTTTGTAAACATGCTCTACTGCAGCTAACATGTATTCCATCAATTCCAACCAGAAGAGGCAGTAATATAACTTATACATAAAGGAATGGCTAGATTTGCCGTTTTAGTTTCTAACATACATACAGAAAAATATGTACCATTTTAGAAGGCAAATCTGTTAGTGTTGTTATATACTGACTTGACTTTTTGAATATGCATTAACTCACTAATTTAAGAGTCTCAATGGAAGCACATTAGTTTTTCTGACTATTTAAGGGGCACGCATTAGACATATCACAGCTGCCATACAAAAGATCACTTACCGGATCATCAGGGAATTCGTCTACCTCATTTTCATCATTAGGTTCACTGGGAATTACTCGGGACAGACTAGCACTCAGAGCTGCCAATTTCTGCAAGATAAAGAAATCAAGCCATTGGGGGGGATGAGAAATCGGCAAAAGATGTGATAGCTCTTATGAGTAAAGAGAAATGTTGAGAGGAATGTATTAGTACAAAGCCAGTATGGAAAATATACGAGGAAATCATAGAAGGGGAAAACAAGAGACTAATCCAGAGACTGACCATTAAAAGATAGGTTTTCCCAAGCATTTACCTCCATGTAGACTTCAGTCTCCAGTGCATATTTGTCTTCACCGTCTGACTTAAGATCAACTTCAGAGAATGAGTCCAACTGATAGGATATAAGAAAAAGTACATTCAATATCATAAAAACATTTATGAGAAGTAAACATGACAACAGCTTTGTCATACAAATGTTACAAATAAACAAAAGGGCCTTGGAGTACATTGGCATGAAGTAATGAGGAAAAAGACCTTATTTGCAAGTGTCAATAGGGGTAAAATTGATAGTATGCATTGCAGAGAGAGAAGTAATAATAATGCATGACAAAGGGACAAAATGCAACAGGAACACTGTGTACCATGTGGGACATTAAATCAATAAAACAAAAAATTTATGCTCTGAGTAATTTATTTTCTTTAAAAAATTGTTTAATGTGGGTTTCTGGACTCAAGAAAACCCTTGAATCTTTAAATATAATCCACAGTTGACTTGAAAATACCAAAATGAAAGTACTATATGGACTATATGCATATACATTTCTACACATGATGGACTCCCAATGTAGGCAGGCTCTACCTTTGGTGGGTACTGTAGATTTAAAGTCTGGTAAAGGCGGAAGTTCACAAATCCAAGCAGCGTGGTATAAAACTCAGTAAAGGTGGCCATGACTCTGTAATCTACATCTGTAGGGTGCTGGAAAAAGAGAGCATGAAAAGCTAATTTTAGTAGGCTTCCCAAAATGGAAAAACATTGTTTTCTAATTAAGGAGAATTCCAGCCCATAACTAGGCTATGGGATTCTGAGGGGAAGTGGAAAAGGAGAAAGTAACAAAACCATACAAGAGAATAAAACTAGGGTACTAAAGTGGAAAACAACATTAAACAACAGAATATAGTAACCTAAAAAGAACTTAAACATTTAGAGGCAGAGCATGGATACTAAACTTCATGTGTCAGGTTATATTGTGCGTCTTCAGCAATGTAATGTAAAACTGACATGGGAAATTCCTATATGTAACCTAATCTTGGGAGAACACTGAGCACAGTAAGCAAGATCACATATTTAATCTTGTTAACATAAATGACCTCACAAAAAACTTCCTTTTTGAGCTAGCATGGGAAGTGTATTTCCTGCAATAATATATGATGACAAAAATGCGCTCTTGCTTTACTGCTTTACGCAGGTGGTAAACCCTGTGTGTCGCTTCAGTCTTCCAAAGTCAACTCCAGAGGCAACGTCAGACGATTGAAGAGATACATGGGTTTTACCAGCAAAGATTCACTTTTTGGCAGTGGGAAAGCTTTTAAGAAGAGATTAGTCACACGCAGAATGAATCTCATGGTGTGGCATCAGCATTATTCTGGATATACATGAAGGACCATATTTATAAAAGGTATGTATGTAATGCACTGTGCTTGTTTCGTGAGGTTGCCCAGCAAGTGGAGGTTTGCCCGATTTGGCACATTGCCCAACAAATAGATCACATTAGAAACCCATGCAATCATGTCAGGGTATTTTTTTACCCTTACACAAGTCAATAAACGGACAACATGATCAAGAGCGGCACAGTTACCACTACATTATATTGTACATCAATTACAATGAATTCCTCACCTAAAATATATGATTCAGAAAAAGTAATCTTATTTCAGTTATCTAAAACAATGTCTTACAATGTCCACCACCCACCCACAGTTTCATGCAACCCCTGCCTCTTTCTACTGGAGGGTTTCTGGAAGCAGAAGGACTTCAAGCTCCAAAATCCATCACCTCACAATGGAACTGTGTCTGTATCTGCACGCCTATGAGCAGCTTTATAGAGATATAAAACAAGAAGTTGGGTTCTGGCTATCATATTCAGGGTTATTGTATTATTAGGCACCCAGCCTTTATAGATTACATTTTTAGCTAACTATATTAGAAACACTTTTTATTTTGCATAGCCTATTTACCAGGTTTATAAATGGATTTCCACCTTTAACATACTTTAATAGATTTTCCCATTTAATTAACTTTTGCAGATTATTTTATTAACAGGTATCCAGGAGCCTCCTTTCTCCATTAATGAGAAACCAAACATAGTCCACATGCACTGGTCATTGATACGACTGGCTGTATCACACCCGCATGAATGAATGACTGCAGTAGACATGGATACCTTTGCTTCCCAGATTTAGTGTACAACGTCACTCCTCTATAGGAAGTACCATTTAAAGCAAGGTTTTCAGAGAATTCCCTGGCTTGGGTAGAGAGCAGATTACCAATATTATCAGTATGCTCTTTCCAGGTAAATTTCTTGGTAACTGCCATTCAGTTTCATCAACAAAAAATGCACTTTTTATCGGAGTTTATGGGAAAATCTGTTTATTTCATGAAAGTGGGGAACATCTGTTTAACACTCATAAAATTACTTATTTTCAGCCCGCCACAAAACTATGAATTTGATTGCATGGAGAGAAACTCAGTTATCTCTCACTTTTGCAGGTCATTAGGTTCACAAAAAATTGAACAACACGTGATTGTCTGGCCTGTGTAAAGACCAGTTGCCAATAACACAAAATGAACACCACCAGTGCTATCCAGATGGAATTTACTTGAAATACAGACTATTTATGGTAGCCAACATCACTGTGTGTCCTTTGCCCAATATGAAAGCAAAACATAATGATAAGGAATTGTTGAACTCATCTCCTCCTATTCTCCCTCCTCTTCTGATAGCAGTGCCTTTTTATGAGAGTTTCTTACATTAGAAACACATTACTGACTCTGGTACAAGGCCCAGCCAGGCACAGTTTTCATGGATCTAAAATCCCTTGCTTTAAAAGCTGGCAAAAAGTGGTAACTAGGAGTTCCTCCTACTAGTGCTACTTTCCTAATTTGCTTTATTGCGCAGATATGCAAATGCATACTCACCAATTAAGAAATAAAACATAAAAATCCTACAACAAAACATAATTCAGTGCTCATCACATGTATTAATGAACCATGTTCGCCAAATGCCAAAAATGACATTCTCAGGCAGGTATGCCATTTTTACACTCTGCAATTTAAAATGGCACCAAAGAAAATGTATTTTCTGGAGATCTATCCACTGCAGGTATCGCAAAAAAAGTGAAACCCCTTACTTTTTATATCATACATAGTTTATACTATAATTAAACAGGATTGCCTTATAAAATCAATGAGAGAAAACCAAAAAAAAAATTTCATTCAGTGCAGTATTACAGGACAAAGCAGCAGACTAGGAGTGTATAAAGTCTGTATACAGAGTATTAATTTACCATCTGCCTGTTACAGGTTACTTAGTAGTGAAAAGATGTGACAAGGACGGTTTGCAAATACAAGAGAGTCACCAGGCATGACCATGTCCAAAGTAATTGCATTGTTTACTGTTAGAATACTTACATCATGAGAGAACGCATAAGGAGTGATCCATGTTACGGTCTGCCCCAGGATGTCTGCTTGGTAATAGATTCCTTTAATTGACAGGAAAACCTATGGATAAAAAGTGGGCATGTTGCCCAGGTCAGTAAGATGGTGATCTCAACCAGTCAGCCAACTCACCAATTTCATCTAACAAATAACATTATTGGCCAGACATGGGAATATTATTGGCCAGACATGGGAATATGCTGGCTTCTTATGCCAGGGTTTAACTTGCCTTAGTGCTGTGAAGTCTATTTAAATCATTTTAAGGTATATAGTCAACAAGAGTTTGCTCAGATAAGAAAAAAAAAAAAAAAAAAAAAAAAAAAAAAAAAAAAAAAAAAAAGATATTACCAAGTGCATAAGAACAGTGTTAATTCAAACCATGGTTTGTGCAAAACTCTACATCAATGAAGGGCCAGCAATTGCCTCTCAAAATGGAGCATTAATGTTTGACATACGACGGCTCAAAACAGTGAAGAGTAGTTGAAGATCAAAAAAAAAAGATGAAGTGTCACATTTATAAAAATAAATTGGCCCTACTGTGTTTTATCCTTGAAGATGTTTAATCAGTCATCCAACTGGCTCTCTCAATTCAGAATAACTTGTAAATTTTCCTTTGACAATATATCCTCTGGAATGTTGCTCCAATCTGTTTATCATAATCCACAATGATGTCATTAAGTTAGGTATTGATTTTATTAGCAAGATTGGAGCTTTGATGTGTTATTAAACCTTCCAGGAGGAATAGACTTTCACCGAGCACATCAACACAGTGGACCACAACATCAGGTTTACACAAGAAGATGCACAAGATAACATACTGGCTTTTTTGGACTGTTTTTAGTTTTGAGTCAGAGAGGGTGGAACGCTGGAAACAGAGGTCTATAGGATACCCACAACATCTGCTGTTTGACTCCCACCATCCATTAGATCCCAAACTGGGGGTCATCAAAACTCTACATCACAGAACAGACAAGATCCCCACCAGCACAGAGGCTAAGTTGAAAGAGATGGAACATCTCAGAGGGGCCTCGAGACTAGTCGGTATCCAGATTGGGACTTTGTGAAAACCGATTGAAAAAGAAGCTATAAGACCAAGACTTCCGTTGAAGGTGGAAAACAGGACAGGAGTAAGAAGTTGGTCCTCCCATATGTAGCTGAGGTGGCGGATATTCACTAAACATCACATCCCTATCTGCTTTAAAAGCAGCAACACACTGAAGCAGCAACTAGTTCACCCAAAAGACCCGACCCCAAAGCACAAGAAGAGTACCATTATGTACAACGTGCAGTGAGAAGTGCTAGGATTTGTATGTTGGAGAAGCCAAACAACAGTTACCCCAGCGTATTGCACGGGACAGATGAGCCAGCACCTCTGGTCAGGTACATGATGTACCTACATCTAAAAGAAAAAGGACACACATTTGAAGACTGCCAAGTCCAGATTCTAGACTAGGAGTGCAACTGGCTCAAAAGAGGTGTTAAAAATCAAGTTTGAATAGAGCCGGGGGGGGGGGGGGGGGGGGGGGGGGGGGGCGCGCAACATATATTGTCTGCCACATTCAATGCTGTTTTGGCACCTCTCCGTGGAAGGTTTAAGAACACATGCAATCAGTTTAATTTAATGACATCATTGCAGATTATGATAAACAGGTTATGCTGATTGGAGCAACATTCCAGATGATACATTATCAAAGAAGATTTACAAGTTATCCTGAACTGAGAAAGCCAGCTGGATGACTGGTGATGACTGGTTGAGGATCAATTGCAAACTCACTGAATAGTTATGTCCCATGTGGCCCCCCTTCAAGTCGCTGACTAACTCAGATTTAGAGATCTGAAAAGCAGGACGTTGTATTGTGTTGTGTTAGACATCCAGTCACTCCAGCCTTTATACATTACATTTTTGGTTAACTATATTAGAAACATTTTTAATTTTGCACAGCCTATTTATACAGTTTTTATTTTTACCCTGAACTGTTCCTTTAAATAAAAAAAAAAAACACAGAGCAAGTCCAATTGATATGACTTATTTCTATAGATATACCATGACCTGGATAAATGAGACTCTTCACAAACATGAATTGTCACAGGTGCCAACTCCTTTAGGTAAAAAACAGGGCCCACAAAGCATGTTTGATCCCTCTATGCCACACTAAAGGACAAACCTGCTCACAAGAAAGTATCTAGGAATTAATCTTTGCTGTGTATATTTACTGCAGGTCAATCAACAAACCTTGGTCTCCTCATTGTTTGGATTATATAAAGGCTTAAATTGGTACCATAAAATGACTAGCAGGGCTGAAGGTACAAAGTCCCTCTATTCTGTGAACATACAGGTGTACACCTCTAACACAAGATGCAGGGTTTCCCTTGGGTACTATTTCTATCAATACATTGCACAGCTAAGTGGTGCTTGATTGACCCAAGAAAAATATTACATTACTGATTTTCAGGCATTGGGTGTTAAAAGGAAGTCTAAACAAGTAATGATCTACAAGAGAGATTGGGCTGCATAACTTTGAAGAACTTTTATTAAGACATTTAAAATGTACATAGATTTCTGTGGGCAAAACAGAAAAAATGGTGTGTTGCAATTAACCATGTATTGCATTTAACTTGGCATTGCAGATATGTAGATTAAGGAGAAGCAACTGATCGAAGTGTCTGGAGTCACAAAACAAAACATATTACAGTATCTGTAAACAATTGCAAATTCTATAGAGCAAGAATGCACTGCATACAACCTTTTTGACCTATGAGCAACATTCAGATGTAAAAGAGTTGGGGAGCTACAAGTAAGAACAATGTTTCTGGGTGGTGCAAAATAAGGACTGTGATTGGCTATTAGGTAACCCCTATGTGGACTGGCAGCCAACAGGAGGCTCTGTTTGGCAGTACATCTGCACGTTGTTTACAAGCCAGTGGTTAGAGAACCATGTCTAAATTACCTTAGAATAAAAAGAATAATATGACAAAATGTCCTGAACAAAATAAAGTCAGCTAAAAATAGACCATGAACATTGAGGAGGGTCATCAAACAACTGCCCTCCAATCGTAGCCCAACATTAGTCTTATGTTAAATAAGACTATACTTCTGTAAAGTCATGTAAATACTTACTTTCCCATACTTGTTGGCAGTGGGTCATGCTAACAGGTAAATTAACTGCATAATCTGTACTGCTTACAACTTGCTAAAAGCCATCTTTGTCTGTGCAACAGGACTTCTTTATACATGGGTTGTTCACTTCACACTTAGCCTTAGCATAATGTAAGCAGCAGAATTCCAGCTGGTCTTTATTTTCTCTGGTTTACAAAATGTTTATTATATTGTCTGCAACTTTCAGGCTTGTAATTTAAATGGTTACCTAGGTGGCTAGGTTTTAAAGTATCTTAGTCACCCAGAAGCAGTCTTAAATTCAAAACTGAAGATGAATAGCAGAGAGGCTGAAAAGGCAAATCAGCAATGAAAAATAACTAGCATTTTCAGCTGCATGCTGAAATGAACAAAATAAAACAATTACAAAAGAAATAGTAAAATAATGAAGTCCAATTGAAAAATGCTTATAATAGATTCAACTATAAAATATTACAATGTAATGTAAAAGTGAACTAGCTGTAAAATATGGATACATTGTAGGACTGGGACTGTTGTGAATAATAAAGAATCTCTGCACCTCACTGTGTCAACAAGTAGTCATTCTATAAAAGGATATAAATGCATAAATACATATTTAAAGGAGCAAAATTAATGCAAAGACATGGCTATCAGCAATGAATAACCAGCAGAAATTATACTCTAGCACAGTTAATAGCACTTAGGCCGAAATGCAGGACTAAATGTAAATCAACACAAGTTGGTTTCTCTGCAAGATATCAACAATGCCCAGATACCCTTCCTTCCCTAAAACAGAAACTATATTCAGTGAACCGATGGCTGAAAGGATATTTCTAAGTAGTTGCCATGATTATTGCACTAGAACAAAAATTGTCTAACGTTTCAACAAATGAGCCGAAGTCTGTTTATAGATAAGGATATACCACCTTATTGTAAAATATAAGGATATTATAAGTCACTGAGGAAGTCCATGGACACAAAGGCACAAGATAAATAACATCACTGTGCACCGATTATAACTGATCACAACATTTAGCAGTTTATATAGATATCACTCAGGATATTCATGGGGCTTATGGATTACAAAAATGTGTATACATTTTAAATATGTTAACGCAAGAATAGATGTTTAGTTTAAACAGAGAACACAATAACTTACAGGTGCTCAGGTTTCTACAGCCTGGTGTAGGACTCACCTTACGCAACGAACGAGAAGCAATAACATAGTTGAGAAATTCCACACTCAATCGACGGCACAGCTGGATGGTTTGAACATGGCACTTTCCTGTTCGAGGAAAGGTAGAGAAGAGAAAGCACATGGACAGAGCATCATCTAGATCACGGACTGCATCAATAAAAGTTGGATACCTGTAGGGGAAGAGAAAGTATAGCACATGTGGAACGGTCTACGAAGCTCATTCAGTTAGCGTATTTCATCTTTTCACCAACTTTGATTTTGGTTCTGAAACGTAAAGCCTATGAGCAAAATAAACTAAAAGATAAAAGAAGCAAGACTTTATAATCTCGGTATCAGAGTTCTAACCCAAACAGGTGCATGAAACTTAACTCCCTTTTTTTGAAACCTTTTAAAGACGACTGCACGATTAAAGCTTGTCTAGAAAATTAAACTGAATTACAATAAAATGAGTTTACTATGTGACAAAGGTATTCCTTTAAAAAGACAAGGAAAGGGAATCTACTAAAAGTGTTATGCCTGCCATCCCCATGATTATTATGGAATCTGGCAGCGGTGTGCTAGAGCTCCTCTTTTTCATGTAGGCATTAAATGCCAACAGCTATGTCTGTAAAACTGCATTCAATTAACATCTGTGCCACTTTATGGACACTTTGCATAATTACATATATTATTTTTATTATATTAAATAGGACATGATATCCCTGCCACCTAGTGGTCGTATGCATGTATCACAAACAGAAATAGATGTGGAATGCCAGAGTTAAAGGGCACCTGTTGGGGTAAAATTATACCCCCAACCAAAGGTGCGGGCTGATAGAGCCCGCATTCCGGTTGGGGGTTTCACTAATTTTAAAAAATGCCCCTCGCCAGCGCTAGAGGTCTCGCTCCGGGAGGGAGCTCCCGTCTCCCCACATGCACGCGTCTTACTGACGTCACGCGCATGCGCAGAATGAAAAAGTGGCAATATATATTTGTAGCCTTACAGAGCATTTGTTTTTAGATGGTGTCAGTTTCTGCAAAGAAACAGAAGAGAATTGCAAATCATTAAAAAACTATGAAAAATAAATAGTGAAGACCAATTGAAAAGTTTCTTAGAATTGGTCCTTCTACAATATACTAAAAGTTAACTTGAAGGTGAACCACCCCTTTAACTACTACAGTACGTTTGATTGAAAGTGAAAAGTGTATAACATGAGAAAAATTTATTTTTGTACTTACCGTTAAATCCTTTTCTCTTGACCTACATTGGGGGATACAGGCACCATGGGGATCAGGACTGTACTTCAAAACAGGCCCTGCCATTCCTGCTACAAAGAGGCCTCAACAGCCCCCAGCAGCCCACTTAATAGACACTTTCTATGGCAACTTACAGAAGCCCATCTGGCATTTGCCAGAACCCACAGTCCGGGCCTGATGGGGATGAAGTCCTGTTGCTTAGAGAATGGACACTAAAAGGTTAAAGAAGCTTCTCCTCCTACACTGGGATTCATCCACTGCCTACTTCCTTATACCCTCAGTTTTCGGGCCGAAGAAGCAAGGACAACCCTACATAAAATAAAATGCGAACTAAAGAGGAACTCCTACCACCCTAAAAAGGACTTGTATTGAACACAGCCAGCGTAATCATCATATATTATATTAAGTAGAATAAACAAAACAGGGAGGGAAGGCCTGCGTCCCACAATGTAGGACAAGAGAAAAGGATTTAAAAATCTATTTTTCCTCTTGCCTAGATTGGTGGACACAGGCAACATGGGGACGTCGCAAAAGCTTCCCGTGAGGGTGGGACCTGTTTTACCCCATGCTCAGGCATTACATCTGAAGTACCTTCCTCCCAAGCTTGCTTCTGCCGAGGAGACGCTTGGAGAATATGTGAACAGAGGGCCACATTGCAGCCCTACAACCTGTTCAGCGGAAGATTGGTGGCGCACTGCCCAAGAAGTGCTGAGAGCTCTGGTGAGTGAGCTCGGATCCCGAAAGGCAGACGCTTTCACTTCTCTGTACATGTCTTAAGGATGGCTGACTAGATCCCTCTGAAGATTGTAGATTTGTTTGCCCATAGTCCCTTCCTAGGTCCCTCTGGAGAATGAATCGTTATCAACCCTCAGGGTAGATTTAGTTGTAGAATGTGTGCCCGTATGCAAGCGAAGCCTACTGAATCAGAAGGTATTTACCTGTTCCATGCCATATACATAGCAATGCCTAGATATCAATGAGAGTTTTATTCTTGTATCAAGGGTAGAGGCATGTAAATCAGTCCGTTATGTCCCTTTGGACAACTATGCGTCCAGAACCGCTGGTTTATAGCACAGATACAGCCTAATGGTTCAGAGCCATACATCCCACTTGCAGACTGCCTGTTTCGATCTTGTTATAATCTTTGTTCCATCATCGTCTTGAGATGTGGACAGAAGCAAGGGCCGCCATCAACTGAATAATATGGGTCTCATACCTCCTTCGGAAGAAATCAGTGTTCGGCTTTCACCTCGTGGAAACTTGTGATTGGGAGTCTACAGGATACGGCTGCTAACTTCAAAACTCGTCTGGCTGAAGAGGTGGTCAGTGGAACACTGTCTTGCCCGTCAGTATAGGTAAGGGAATAGGCCGTAAAGTTCACACTGCTGATCATGCAATGTTGATAGCCTTAGCTTAAGATCCCAGGAGTGATAGGGAGACTATGGATAGGGCTGCACCTGTACCTTCAGGGGGCTAAGGGCCAGACCCCTCTCTAGTCCCTCTTGGAGAAAACTAGTAAGTTTTTCTTGCTGAGCCTTACAGATCCTTGGAACTATTCTCGTCCAGGATATGAAGGTCTTGCCTACTCTGTGGTAATGTACTTGTTGGCATTGGCTTCCTAGCTTCCATTATGTAGATATAGCCTCCTATGGAGCTCTAGATCTATTGAGTATTAGGGCTCCATGAGCCACGCTGTTACTACAGGTGTTGAGGATTCGGGTGGACGATCAATCCCTGGGATAATAGGTCTCCCTGTTTGGGAGGCCAAGGGGTGAGTGATACTAGCTTGTGAGTTCCACGAACCAAGGTCTGCCAGGTCAATATGGGGTTACCAGCATTGTCTTGACTCCTTGAAGTCTTATGCACCTGAGTACCCTTGGGCGCAAGGCTATGGCTGGAAAGCGTAGTTAGGTGAAAGGGTCCTGGTACGAATATGTATCTGCCACTATTGCCAGTGGATCTCTGCTTCCAAAATGTAGGAATTGAACCCATGACCTTCTTCTCCAAATACAGTTTACTTAACCACAAGGCTATTAAGCCTCTTTGTTATAAATCTTGGTAGGTTGTATAATGTTTGGATAAAATATGGACATGCCGGAGATTGAACCCAGGGCCTCATACATGCAAAGCATGTGCTCTACCACTGAGCTACATACCCGTTTGTTGTGGAGGGAGATAATCAGCTCTATTTCTGGTACACCCAAGAGGGCTATTTTCTGTTGACTTACTTCTGGATGTAGACTCCACTCACTTGATCCAGTATCTCGCAACTGAGGAAGTCTGCTACCCAGTTTCCACTCCTTGGCTGTGTACCGTGGAGAAGGTCGGTATGTTTTCTTCTGCCCGAGTAGGATCCATTGTGCCTTCTCAAGCCGACGGGCTTCTTGTGTCTGCCTGGTGATCCTTATAGGTTACTGCCGTCCTGTAGACTGATTGCACAAGTATCGGGTGCCCCTTAGGATGCTCGTCCAATCAACTGGCGATAGACCAGGTGTAGATGAGGAGCAAGCCCTCTATAGAGTTCCATCTGCTTTGTACAGTGAGGTCTCTTCGTACTCCTCCTCAGCCGTGTAGGCTGGCATCTGATGACCATCTAAGTGTGTAGAAGTGTCAGTGGTCCGAGCCACTCGCTATCGACATCCAAACTGGGCCTGTTACCAGAATGTTGTGATCCAGTTCGATGCAATTTCTCCGCTGCTGCCTTAGTATTAGTGTCTGCAGTGGTCTTGTGTGTAGTTGTGCATACGGAACCGCAGGGAATGACGCAACCATTGTTCCCAGCGATCGCATGTTTACACTAAGTGGCAAACATCTTTGCCCTCTGTGAGGACAGCAGCTGTGCGCCTAAAGGAGGATACCCTGGTTGGTAGGAGACCGCCCTTCCTATTGTGTTTTGATTTAGGTCCAGGTATACTGTCCTCTGTGGAGGAATGAATACAGATTTCTTGTAATAGATTAATCATCCCAGACTGTATAGCATTTCCACCACTGTCTGGAGGTGATTTGTGGTTAAAGAGTTGAAAGGGTGTCTTGAATAGTAGGTCACCAATGTATGGTATGACCCCAAACCCCTGGAGTCTTAAGTACGCCAGATCTGCTGCTGTAATAATTGTGAAGACTATTGGCGCGGAAGAATTGTGGCACCTGAAGAGGGGAGCCGCAATTGCTAGTGAAAAAAAAAAAATGGGTTGCAGGGCACTTCCTGCTGCTATGAAAATAGCCTTGCATGTCATGGGGGCCTTGAAGCATGCTGCATCTGCTACTGGTATGGTTAACGCTAGAACGTTAGGAGGTGAGGACCCGAGCTCAGTAGATTTAGGCGGGAAGATAAGATTGTATCTTATACTGTCCACTAGCTACTTATAGTACTGCCTGAGTAAGACCTCTCAGGCTCTGCTATTTCTGGTCAGAATCCTACCCAGAAAAAACATGGTCCTCTCACCTTGAACCCTCTCAGGGTATAAGGGGTGGGGATATATGTAGACAGAAGCCTAGGAGCTTGTCTTATGGGGTTGCGCCGACAGTTGCTCAGCTCTCTGTCCATGGTGCTCTAGCTAGGTTTTAAGTCCTGCTAGAGCAGTGATTTTCAACCTTGTGCCTCCAGCTGTTAAGAAACTACAAGTCCCACAATGCATTTGCCTGACTGTGGCTGTCAGACTCCTTCATTGCATTGTGGGACTTGTAGTTCCTTAACAGCTGGAGGCACAAGGTTGAAAATCACTGTGCTAGAGAAGGGATAGCGCATGCCCCATTTCTAATCCGAGGTCTACTGGCTAGCCGCAGCTGTCGCTGAGCCGGAATGTAGGGTTGCACTTTGGCAGACAGTGCTGGTAAGATACAGGTTACAGAATCCATCCACTGGATAAGTTGGCCTTGCAAGATGCATATGCATATAACTAAGGGAGAATGCTTGCCATGGTTTGCAACTTAATAATGAGCATCTCCTCTGTTCTGTCAGTCCTGTTAGACTAAACACCAAATGTAGGCAGGAGAGAAGCCGGTAAAAGACCGTCAGTGGAGAAGCGTCAGTGGGAACGGATAGTTAGGATACTCGTATAAGAGTTTGTACTACACAACTGGAGCGGCGTTAAAACACGTGCAGAACAGAAAATGGCCACCAGAAGTGTAGTAAGATGGTTTATGGGTGCCCAGGATAACGGACATAATCAGCCCGATTAATACAAATTGCTTTTGAATCTATTATATCGATTCCGCACTGCCCTTCCTTATAAGGGAGGACCACGATATTGCTATGCACAGCACGGACCCTTTAAGAGGCGAGATCGCTTGGAGCAATCCATAGGGAAGATGGCGGCTGCACAGAGAAGTGTGGGAAGGGAAAAATTCTGAACCGTTAAGAGTTTTGCCGGTCCGCCTGCCCTTTGTCCTCCCTATCTGGCTTAGTAGCGCTAAGCAGGGAAGGGACAGGTTCAGGGACGGTGCCTTGGAGTGGGGTGATTGAAACGGCGGCATGGGGGGGGCGGAGTAAGTGTACTTACCCTAAGTACCAGCCTTTCATGCCCTGTAATGGTGCGGGTTCCCCCGGTTCAGCTACTGGGGCAGCCTCCGTAGAGCGGGAGCCAGTAGTCACGGGGTGTTGAGGGAGCATCAGCCTGCAGACCTCCGTAGAGCGGCAAGGCAACAAGGGCACATTAAGTAGAGGAGACTCTCAGCTGGTGGGGTTCAGGAAAGGAAACACAGACCCCTATTTCTGGCAAGGCACCTGAATAAATCTACCACTGCTCCCTGTCGGTGTGTCCGTCCTCCTTCTGAGGACACTAAAAGAAAACTGAGGGTATAAGGAAGTAGGCAGGGGATGAAGCCCAGTGAAGGAGGAGCTTCTTTAACCTTTTAGTGTCCATTCTCCAAGCAACAGGACTTCATCCCCATGGTGCCTGTGGGGGGGGAATCTAGGCAAGAGAAAGGTTTCTGTAACTTACAACAATGGAGGTTCATTAACTTTATATTTTTGTTGTAATACATGTGAGTTTACTCTAAGTCAACTTAAACATGTCAGTACTATAGTTTTCTAGAGCAGTAAGAGCAAAACAGATACAACGTAAGGAATTTAGAACTAACACAAAAGGTGCCACTTATGAAGGAGGCAAATAATCATTCTCTCTTCCCCAATTTTGGCTCATTTTGCACCATTCCAGGTTGCCATGTTTCATGGCCACTTCTCTGGTCTCCCTGAACACGAGAATCTTCAAAAGCTCCCAACTGACCTCATTTCTTTACATACGCATAAAAACAGTAACGTGCAGAGCATGTTTTAGGAGCATGAGGGGTGCTGCCAGAGACTTTCTATGTCCGACCCCCCCAGCTTTGTGGTGTTACTAGGAACATCTTTCTCCATGGAAACCACCTGGCAATCACAAGCACATTATATTCAGATAATAAAGGGAGCCTGCACAAAGTTTAAAGGGGTGGTTCACCTTCAGGTTATCAAATCCTCTCTAAAGCGTCACATTATTGCTACTTTGTATCACTCATCTTTCAATTCCAACCCTCCCCTATTAAATATTCCACATTCTCATTCAAATCATTGCATGGTTGCTAGGGTAATTTGGACCCCAGTAACCAGATTGCCGAGACTGCAAAATGGAGAGCTGCTGAATAAAAAGCTAAATAACTCAAAAAACACAAATAAAAAATGAAAATAAATTGCAAATTGTCTCAGAATATCACTCCCTACATTATAATAAAAGTTATCTCAAAGGTGAACAACCCCTTTAATGCTCATTTGTGTATGTGCGAGTCCCATGGTCTAGATTTTTTGATTCATAGGAAATGTGCTGTTGTAATACAACTGAATGATTGGTATGCCTGTTGAATTCTCAAAGCTGTGAGCTTGCAGTACAGTTATCTATATAATTTTTTTTACATTTAATTTATATGGATTTACTGCTTTCCTTGTCATTTAACACTTAGCAGTGACTGGTATCATTTTGGTTTAAGATCAAGGGCATATGAAGTGTTTGCATCTGCACATTTGCCTAAATATCTGCCTTTGCGGATTAAAGTGGTAGTTCACCTCTAAGTTAACTTATGTTATAGAATGTCCTACTCTAAACAACTTTTCAACATTCCTGTGACTCTTTACATGGCTGACCTGTGCAACCAAAAAGTAGTGCTTTCTTAAGCCGTCATTTTGATATTTTTACATTTTATGACTTATCCTACTATTGCGGCCTTCTCAAATTGATTTTCCAGTATCTCATCCAAAACAGTACCTGGTTGCAAGGGTCCATTGGATCCTATTAACTGGATATCTACATCAATTCTGAACCATGCTATACATTATACTAAAAGTTAGGTTCAAGGTGAACTTCCCCTTTAATTAGATGCAACATAGGTTAAAGGGGTTGTTCACCTTCAAGTTAACTTTTAGTATAATGTAGAAGGGCCAATTCTAAGAAACTTTTCAATTGATCTTCATTATTTATTTTTCATAGTTTTTTAATGATTTGCAATTTTCTTCTGTTTCTTTGCAGCTTTCAAATGGGGGTCGCTGACACCACCTAAAAACAAATGCTCTGTAAAGCTACAAATTTATTGTTATTGCCACTTTTTATTACTTATCGTTCTATTCAGTCCCTCTCCTATTCATATTTCAGTCTCTTATTCAAATCAATGCAGGGTTGCTAGGGTAATTTGTACCCTAGAAACCAAATTGCTGACACTGCAAACTAGAAAGCTGCTGAATAAAAAAGCTATACAACTATAAAACCACAAATAATAAAAAATGAAAACCAATTGCAAATTGTCTCAGAATATCACTCTCTACATTATACTAAAAGTTAACTCAAAGGTGAACAACTCCTTTAAAGCACAAGTTCACCTTTAATTCATTTTTAATATTTTGTAAGTAGTGATATCGTGACACAGTGTGGAATTAGTCTTTCATTTTCGATTGTCATATTTGAGTTAAGTGGGCATAGACTAAAAGATCCACTCATTTTCTGATCCTATCAAATGTGCAGATCTTTCCAGATATGCCCAAATTAGGTGGGTGATATCAGGATTAAACCGATCGTTGGCCCTGGGGCAGTGGGAATAGAAGCTGTAGGAGGGAGGACCACATTGTTGGAAATCAAACCTGGTTGATTTTTGGCAAGATATTGGTAATTTGCAACAGCTGTCAAGGGATACTATATTCTAAAATTCTCCTCCCCCCCCCAAAAAAAAAAAAACTTGATAAATCATTTATGTGATTTTTTTTTTTTGTGATGTGTCCAAATTGGCCATATGTGCGGATAAATGTGGATTAAGCTACTTGGCTAGTTACTAGATTAATTGGATCTCAACAGAACCAGGATCATATAACTACAAGGTTTACTAATGTCCCATACACAGCCTAATGTGAGGCATCAGAAAATAGGAAAATCAAGCAATAAGCATGCCATTTAAAACTGCCTGACTTTTGCACTGTACATATGGTCACCTTAAAACTGAATTCAGTGCCAGTTAAATCTTCATAAGATTAAAAAAAAAAAAAAGCAAAATTAAAATAATTACACAATCCCCCCTTTATTTCATAGAACAAAGACAAAGTAAAAAATTAAAATGAAGATATTTTAAATGAAAGTGCTTTTGTTTTTCCCCCCAACAAAACACTAAACTGCATTTTACTGTTCATGTCTTCAAAGCAATTTAGTAAAGAAATATATAGGCATAACTCACCTTTCCTTAATGATATGATCTAGTTTGTATGCAGGCTTATTATCTCTGATTCTGTCTACTGAATCCCATTCACGTTTTCCATAGGCTTTGCGAAGACGACGCACAAAAACCTAAGGGTTGGCGTAAATAATGAAAAGCACCGGGAAAGTTACAGGGTGAATCACAATACAAAGGAAAATCCAACTATTTACATGTAGATTATATGGAATGCTTATTTTTATTCTTCCCTCTTCTCAAGTCCATATTCAGTTTCGGAACATCAAAACAGGATTTCTCAAAACAACCATTTACCTATACTATTTAGAGACTGGGTCCGTGGTGTGGGTGTCTGCTGATGCATTATTCAATTATTTAAATAACAGTGCAACATACATCTGCAAATGCCAATCCAAGCAAACATTGAGGGATCAGACTATGACAGACCTTGTACTCTCTGAATTTTCCTACGATTGGTTCATGGAGTAAAAATTTGATGTCCTTGAGGAGGTAGAATGTCCGAGGGGCAGTGGAGCCCTTGTTAACCTTCTTCTTGTGCTTGGGTTCATGTGGGTAGATACCCTTCAGGATACACAGTCGCCTATTAAAAGCAAACAAACAAGTTAATCAAAGCAATTTCCCATAAAATAAAAGCAAACAAGAAAAAAAGTATTTATCAAGCATGCGTTAACCCACATTTATTTCCACTAGAAATATTGTTATTGTGTTTTACATTGTAAAGGTATTTTATGATAATGTTTTCCAAAAACGGTCGGAATTCCTGGGCAGGCGCCACTAGGCAGAGTGGTCCTAGCACCTACATCGCACTACATCCCTTCCCATGAGCGAACATACATTTTCCAGAGTATTGGGGAGCTGCGGATCCCCCGTGCTCCCCAGGAAGTGGTAATATTTTGCTTCTCTAGGCCAAGGCCTTTGTGACCTTGCCACAAATATGGGCCTGTTTCCAAGAGCCTAAATTTACTATACACGTATGGGATCGGTTATCCAGAAAACCATTGTCCAGTAAGCTCTGCATTATGGACTGGCCATCTCCCATTTTATCCAAATAATCCATATTTTTTTTTTAATGATTTCCCTTTTCTCAGTAATAAAAAAACAGAACCTTGTACTTGATCCAAATGAAGCTATAATGAATCCTTATTAGAAGCAAAACCAGCCTATTTTATTTAATGTTGAAATGATTTTTCTAGTAAACATGTGACAATCACAATTACGGAAAGGCCAGTTATCTGGAAAACCCCAGATTCCAAGCATTCTGGAAAACAAGTGCCATACTTAAATATATATTTTATAGTTGCCCTATATCCCATATTGTAAGGATCCCTGGTGATCCCTTCTTGTTAATCAAATTAAATATTCCTACCATGAACTTTTTTTTCTTAAGCAGGGCAAACATGGTAGATTCTGCTCATCTATTGGACAATTGTCTGGATTGGCGAACCAGGAAGTGAATCAAATCAGGTTCATGTAATTGTTTGTGTGATGGTGCATACAAATCAGAAGACAAATACTTCCACATTCCTATGCATTTTTTATACAAATAATTTTGCAGCCATCATGATCGATATGTGATCTGATGACAGTTGAAGCTTTTGCCTCATACACAAGCTGTGACTTGGTCAATGGCTCATGTATGGCTAGCTTTATAATAGGTCACACCAGGAACTAAAAAAAGATAGAAAAGAATCAAATTGTGCCTCAACAGAGAAAATGAAATCTGTATAGATAAATCAAATATTGTACATTAGAGTTTTTGGAGGGGGGAGTTAAAAAGCACCCCCATTCGAGATCAAGTATTTTGTTCAGTGAATTAGTAAAGCCATGCCTACATTGTTGTTGAATAACCATACAGCAGTCCCCAGCACATGAGGACCTGGGGATAAGAGGAACCAGATCGAGGCACTTAACCCCACTGATGAAACGATAGCAAATAAACACAGTTATTAACCCACCTGAAGTCAGGCAGACTAAGCTGCAACTTCTTTCGTGCTTTGTTCCTTGTGATATAGTTGGTAGCAGAACCTCTTTCATACTGAAAAAGACAGAGCACAACACTGAAATGGCTGACAGTTTTAATACAGACAGGCTGCCTTTTAACAGTGAGAAAACGGACAGATTATAAGGTACTATGGGTCATGTTTATGAACACAGGAGATATTAAAAGGTCCCTGGAGTTGTTGCCCATAGCAACCAATCTGAAATTCATTTTAAAAGGGTTGCTCACCTTTAAAAATGAAGAATGAGAATTTGCAGTTGGTTTTCATGTTTTATTATTTGGCTTTATATTTGGCAGCCCTCCAGTTTGCAATGTATAGTAGTGTGGTTGCTAGGGTCCAAATTACCCTAGCAACCATGCACTGATTTGAATAAGATACTGGAATATGAATAGGAGACGGCAAGAATAGAAAGACAAGTAAAACAAGTAGCAATATCAATAAATGTGTAGCTTTAGAGAACATTTGTATTTTGATGGGGTCAGTGACCCCCTTTGAAAACTGCAAAGAGCCAGAAGAAAAAGGCAAATAATTAAAAAACTATAAAAAATAATGAAGACAAATTGAACATTTGCTTAGATTTGGCCATTCTAGAACATCTAAAAGTTATCCTAAAGGTGAACCACCTATTTAATTATAACAGGCAACATTTGCTTAGGTTCAGTAAACCATAGAAAAAGAAAAAAAAAAAAAAAGAGGTTGGTTTTTTAAAGGGGTGGTTCACCTTTCAGTTAACTTTTTTTTTTTAATATTAAAAGTGGATCTGTCACCCAGACACAAAAATCTGTATAATAAAAGTCCTTTTAGAATTAATCCAATTTCTATTTTTTATTAAAGCATTCATAGCTGTTGTAAGATCATTTAAAAATCTCAGCTGTCAATCACATATTGTCTGCCCCTCCTCTATGCCTTAGGCAGACAATCACTTTCACTTTCCATTCAGCACTTCCTAGACATCACTGCTCTCCCCACATTCCCCCTTTATCTTCACTGTTTAAAGGGCACCTGTTGGGGTAAAATTATACGCCCAACCAAAGGTGCGGGCTGATAGAGCCTGCATTCCGGTTGGGGGTTTCACTATTGGGGGTCCATCAGCCCGCACCTTTGGTTGGGGGTATAATTTTACCCCAACAGGTGCCCTTTAATTGTGTAGCCAGGGCATGGAGATGGACATTGGGTCCCCCATTCTGGTGCACAAACAAGATTCTAAGATGATATAATGCTTGCCTTAATAACAGCGTCCACAAAATGGCTCCTGCCTGGTTGCTATAATTTTGAATTCCCAGACTGAAGGAAAGAAGAATCAAATAATGTATATAGTGTAAATAAAGTTAATTTTGCTTGACTAATGTGATAAGATAGGATTAGGAATATTTCTTTTGCGTGATGGGTCCACTTTAAAAAACTACAAACAAATAAAAATTACAGATTGACTCAGAATATCAGTCTCTACATCATGCTAAAAATAAGGTGAACAACCACTTTGCATTTACTGGTCTGTTAATCGGTTGCAATCAACTACTACTCCTGGGCAAATTTAGTGTAATAACACAAATCTCTGTGTGACGTACCCCTTCTACTTTTAGGTTGCAAGTTTAGTTGGTGTGTGTGTGTGTGTGTGTGTGTGTGTGTGTGTGTGTGTGTGTGTGTGTGTGTGTGTGTGTGTGTGTGTGTGTGTGTGTGTGTGTGTGTGTGTGTGTGTGTGTGTGTGTGTGTGTGTGTGTGTGTGTGTGTGTGTGTGTGTGTGTGTGTGTACACACACACACACAACTGGTGATCCTTCTACTGAACTACAATTCCAGACCTAGTCAAACCCAAATCTCCAGGAGCTGCACAACTTCAACATCCATAAATTATTTTTCCCTTTTAAAGGGCAACTAAAGTCCAAAATAGAATAATGTTAGAAATGCTGTATTTTGTATACTAAATATAACCAAACTAAACAGATGCCTAATAAGCCAAATGATTTATGCTTTCAAAGTTGGCACAAGGGGCTGTCATCTCATAACTTTGTTAGACATCTCTGCAAAATATCAAGACTCCGCACATGCTCAGTGTGGTCTGGGCTTCAGTTGGGCGGTTAAGATTAGGAATCGTCATAAATGATCAAAACAGCACAAGTCAAATATCTGCCATAGAAGCCAATGCAGCAAGACTGATTAATAATCAGAATATACAGACTGCACTGGGTCTGTGGATACAAATATCTACACTGCCACTGGCTGTTTTACAGGGAAACAGACAAAGCTGCTGGAGTTCAGGGAAGGGGGGCTCCCCCTGCTGTTTGAAAGTATGACTGGAAGGGGGGCTCCCCCTGCTGTTTGAAAGTATGACTGTTTCCCTGCACTGCAGTTAGGGACCGGCTGACAATTCCTATCCCCAGCAGTAAATGAAGGGAACATTTCACTGCATACAATCAGTTTTCTTACAAAAACGGTACACATTTTTTTTTAAATTTAAGTATATTGGAGATAGATTTCATTTTCATAAAAAAAAAAAGTAAAAATGGGATTTAAAAAAAAAAATTTGCTCGTCAAAAAAAGCGATGGAACTTTTCCTTTTCGAACATGTGGAGGGCCGAGTGCTTTGATGCAGACACGTATCTTCCTAGCTCACGCATGTAAATAGCACTCTATTGGGCGTTGCTACTTCATAGCACCACAGACCACGTTTAGTTATATATGAATTGAGGATAACAGAAGTGTAAAATACCTTTTTCTTCTCCAAACCACCCATCTCCGTAAGAAAGCCTTCAGTAAGGTTGGACTTCCCACGTGTAATTCCGTAAGCAACAGGAAAGACCCCTATAGGCGGCTATCGTAATGCATTTTGGCGAAAACAAACAGGCACGTAAATAGGCAGCTATAAGAGGTCCAACTCGGTAAACCCTGTTGAGACGGAAGCTACTTCAAACGCGTAACCGGAAAGAAGTTGTACGGGGGCGGGTTTACGTCGTAAGGACGCTCGTGTTTTCAATCAGTATTCATCTCATTCATTCGCTTTTGGTATATACTATTTACCTTAACACAAAGTTCTGACTATTAACATTGGAGCGCGACGCGAAGCCTGTTGCAGAACAACTATTTCCGCACAGATTTACCGTAATAAAATACCTTTTAAGGAACGTTGCACACTTTTCTCCATGCGAACCGTAGAAAATACTAACTACCTAAAGAAAAAAAGTTATAGTGTCCCTTTTAAGGGTTTTTTAAATGGTGGAACTTTTAGTATGAATAAACACAGCAGAAATCTAGGACAACTAGAAATTGGGTTTTATTTTATGTATGGGGAATCAAGTTTAGTACTGTATTTTCTAACCACTGAATTCATACAGTAAACAATAGCTAATACCTGAGGATTTGCCCAATCTATTCTTGTTCAAAGCATCCAGGAATCAGAACATACCAAAATGAATCTAACCCCTCATCTTCATATTCAGATTTGAGAAAAATCCACCTGCTTCCCCAGTTGGCCACTTAATCTTACCAATATATGGTGAATAAAGTAACCCCTCTTGTTAATAAGGATATTATAAATAACCAAGGGGTTTCATGACCATATAAAAACATGAGGCTGAAGGCCGAGTTTTTTTTTTTTTAATACAGGTCATGGAACTCCGAGGTGACTTCAAATATCCTCATATTTGGCAACATGGAGTACTTCATTTTTTATAATACACATGTTTTAGTGAGTCGTGTGACAGAAATGACATCAGTACTCACCGTTTGTAACTGATTACATCAGTACTCTATATATAAGGATTTCATTTACAAGATATTCATGGCTTATATGTATTATTTATTAATCCAGCCAGCTACACGCACGATATTCAGATCTGAAGTTTAAGTGGCCGATTGAAATACGGAAACATTTTGTATGTTATATATACTAATTGCGAAGTCACTGCATTGTAACAGTTTATTCATTCTGGTACCAAACTGATCATTAACTAGTAAAGGTTCAATATCATTATGCAGCATTCATTTACATGTCATATTGTTGATGTACATTTGGTTTTACTCCTGCTATCCTCTTAAATTATTAATACTACTGCTGAAATAGAGTTTCCTAACAAGATGATGCTACCATCAGTTAAAAGAATATTGACATCAAAAAATAAAAGTAATACAAATATAATGCAGTGTTGCCCTGCACTGGTAAAATTACTGTGTTTGCTTCATAAACACTACTATTGTTTATATAAATAAGCTGCAGTGTAGCAATGGGCAGGCCCAGACCAGCTGGGCACCCCAGGCAACCCAACCAGACTCATTAACTCCTCCAACATGCACGATGACTCTTCGTGGGATACAAAAGGCTTTTACAAGCTGTGATCATCATGCATGCACACACGTACGTACGGGAGCACACTGACAGGCCCCAAAATTAATACTTAAGCAACAGATAGCTTATATTATATTAAAAGGGCTGTTCACCCTTCAATTAACTTTTAGGATGATGTAGAGAGTGATATTCTGAGACAATTTGCCACTGCTTATCATTTTTTATTTGTGGTTTTTGGGTTGTTTAGCTTTTTATTCAGCAGCTTTCCAGAATGGAATTTCAGCAATCTGGTCGCTAGGGTCCAAATTACCTCAACAACCATGCATTGATATGAATAAGAGACTGGAATATCAATAGGAGAGGGTCTGACTAGAAAGAGGAGTAATGAAAAGTAGCAATCACAGTACATTTGTAGCCTTTTCAGATGGGGTCAGTGACCCCCATTTGAAATCTGGAAAGAGCAAGGCCAGTAAGTCAAAAACTATAAAATAGAACTAATTGAGACCAATGACAAAGTTGCTAGGAATTGGGCATTCTAAAACATTCTAAAAGTTACCTCAAAGATGAACCACCCCTTTAAAGAATCATACTAAACTGGAATAAATATAAGTAAATATTGAGCTTTTACATCCATTACCTTGACCCGATGGTCTGTGTGCTTCCTCAGAGATCACCTGACCAGAAATAATACAGTCCTAACTGTAACAGGAAGAAGTGTAAGAGTACAGGGGGTGACCCTTAGTTTTTAAAAATGTTCTATTTAGCATTAACCAACAGCACTTACTATTTAAAAAAAAAAAAAAAAAAGGTATATTATTATGAAATAGTTTATTTACATGAAGCAGGGTTTTACATAAGAGGTTTTTATGCAGTATATTGTTATAGAGACCTACATTGTTCCTGGATTTACGTTTCATCTAAATATTGATATGATGTTTAGCACAAACCATATTCATTAACTTCATGTTGAACGGGGAGGGGGGGGGTATAATTTGCCTCTCCAGATTTTAGTCTGCAGCGATCTTCAAAATGCATTTAACACAAGGACTGGTATCACTATTGAGGTCAGCAGCCTCATGTAAAAAAAGTAGGGATACCCCAAATCCAGTATTTTGGATTTGGCTGTACTCTTGAATTCTTTTGTGAAAGATTATGCAAATCAGGGATGGGGAAGGAAAAAAGAGACCCACATATGTAGAGCGTGTTTAAAAATGTATTTACTTCTTTGTTTTGTGACAAAGATTTTAAGGATTCGATTAAGCCATGCACAAGCGTTCGAGCAAATCCTGCTGTGAACATAGATTAGTTTTTGGCTTGTGTATGCTCTTTCTTATGTCATAAGGAAGTTCCAGAACAACAGGGTTGTGCAAGTCCCACCCTACCCATGGGTTGCACAGAGTGAGAGCCACCGAAAGAAACCTACTTTTCTTCTTGGGGCAAATACAAGTGGAACATCTGGGGTCCCTTGTAGCATACGAAACAATATAGTGACAAAGAAATAAAGTGTCCCCCACAGCTGTACATTCAGAGCACCCGGATAGCTGCCCTGTATAGATGGCTATATTCTGGACTGCAACAATATTTAGCATGTTGTATATCTAACCCACACTACATTAAACACATAACTAACTGCCAACAGGCCAGTAGATAACACTAGTGTAAATATGTTGGCATGTTGAAGAGACGTTTCTGGACTTTTTGGGTTCAAGACACTATAATAAAATATTTGAACCTGCCCCCACCAAATCATAACAGTATTGTTCAAGAAGTATCCAAAACAGCAATTCAGCTTGTACAAAGACTAGGAACCCCAGAGGAACCAGTCCCACAGTCTAGGAACCTTCACCCTGATTCTAGACAAAGCCTTGCTTTGTCATAAAGTTTGGCAAAAACAACCGACTTTTCATTATTAGAGCCAACATTCACAATAACACAGCTTTGTAATTTTATCCCAGATTATAATTTCATTCTTCTTTATTTTCCAAAACATGGCTACTTTTATTCTTCAAACCTTCTTAATGCTCTTATTGCGCACTATTACAAAGTTACAGTTAGTGTATACAGTTTTCTGACAATTACAGTAGTAAGCTCCTTATCAGCACATGAAGAAATGGTGTAAAATGTGTTCCTCTTTAGTGGTGACATAAATTGTGTTAGATTTATGAGTTGCAAGAATTTAGTGCAGTCTTCCATAATAATCAAAGAACAATTATCTCCTTCAGCTATTTTGTTTCTGAAATCTGTGCCTTGAAGTTACATTCCATCTCAGTCCCGGGTTGAGGCAAGGTATGCATACCAGAAGAAAGCTACCAGGTTGGCAAACAAGACTCTAAACTGCAAGGATAGAAAAGATGTAGAATAATAATTAGAAACACATCTTTTTATGCTTGTACAATTCGTTTGAGGGTGGGGACTATGGTATTAGACTATTAGCAAGAAAGTTTCATTATAGCAGGTTTTTAGATATTTTTGTTTTACCTTACACTGAAGTCATTACTCCAGTGCCAGCCAAAATGGATTGTGTTGAAGAACGTCTTGTTTTTTTTATTGAAGAACTTATTTTAAAGCATTATTAAACATACTTATTGTTCCTCTAAGAGCTTGACTATAAGTTAATATACAAATGTTACCCAATGAATTCTGCCTCAAGACATTTTTATCCATAGATATTAGATCAGTTTGTATTTTCTTACTTGTACTGGTATGTAATTAATATTGATGAATTGAAACGGTGTCCAGACTTTCCAGTTCAACTTTAATGCTGACCAATAATGGTCTTTCAGCTTTTTATTCAGTTTAGCCAAATTTTTACCCTGCAGGACAAAAAAAAGACATACAATGAAAAAGGGTAGACACATTCAATCACATTTGAGACAATATAATCATCAGTCTTTATTTTGCATGATACAAAACCAAAAAATGAAAGCAGCAAAGAAGAAACACAACAGAAAGCAATTAAAATGGCTGTTCATCTTCCAAACATTTTTTTGCAGTTCAGAGGTCTTCAGATTGTTCACAAGTAAAAGATTTTTTTTCAGTTGCTTTCTGTGCACAGTTGTATAATGCAAAGAGAACATGGTATACAAAGTACAAGCAGTAAAATATATTCCATTGCTAATATATGTTATTCACTTTGCAATGGATTTATTGTAAATTAACTTGTATAGTTATTGCCCCAGTTATTGTGATTTCACTGCCTGGGTCAGCATCATCTCACATATCATCTCCATGTACTATATTCAGAACAACAAAGTAGTAATACAGAGACAGCCTCAAAGATAAAACAGCATTGTGTGTACTTGGGAGACATGCCAATTTATTATTTAACACATAAAAGTTTTATATTAATCATTACCACACATCGTTATTACTAAGAACGTTCCTTTCCACATTGCTACATGTCTTAGATGCAGGGCCAGAACTAGGGGTAGGCAGAGTAGGCACTTGCCTAGGAGGCAAAGCTGGGAAGGCACCAGGCATGTACCTTCTCTGCCTCTTGGTCCAGTCCGTGCTCTGGCGATTGTGTGCCTGGATATGCGTGTCTGTGCTTACATGCGCAGAAGCGTATCGTCACACATTCGCTTGTGTATTTTCATGCAAGTGTGTCTTCGTACATGCCCGCAAGCTTATTTTTATGCATACCACCCAATGGGCTCCGCTACCATCTGGGCTGCCTAGGAAGCCTGGCCTCTCAGGCCTGGCTCTGCTTAGATGCAAGATTTACTATTGGAACCAGACATGAAGATCAAATGAAATGGCCACCCACCTCCAGCAGATTCATCACCAAGAAAAAGAGAAGTAGGAAAGCTGGTGCAATTATTAGCCGTTCAATCAGGAGTCTTTGAAGTCCAGCTAGGGGGGCAGAAGATGGGACCAGTTGCTCCAATAACAAGTAGAAATAGTGAGACAGTGGGCCTGTGAAGAGTAAGCTGAAAGGGAAAAATTTCTGTCATTAATTATAATAACTCATTGTCTGCCATGGAACTCTTCCATTTAACAGATTTAAGATACTGTTCATAAAGGTTAGGAAAAAAGAAGTCCAATACATTTGCTGGTGTCCCTCAAGATAAACACACTTAATTTGACAGACAAAACACCATTGTATTGGACAGGGCTTATCTGTTATGTGCTATGTAGGGATGCACCGAATCCACTATTTTGGATTCAACCGAACCCCCAACTGCAAATTAGGGGTGGGAAGGGGAAAACTTTTTTTACTTCTTTGTTTTGTGACAAAAAGTTATGCAATCTCCCTCCCCGCCCCTAATTTCCATATGCATACTGGATTCGGTGCATCCAGGCCCGGATTTGTGGAGAGGCCACCTAGTTCTGAGCCTAGGGTGGCAGGATTTTAGGGGGTGGCATGCTGCCCAACCACACGCACATTGGTTCAGAAATTTAAATTTCCCATGTGGCAATTCCCATTGCTCCGTCCTGATGATGAAAATTTGTGCAAATAAAAGGGAGGGGACAGGGGTGACAAATGACATCCGTCCCTGGGTGCATCCCTACTGCTATGTAATGCCAACTATCTGTGGTTGCAGAATTGGCACGTCATTCCATGCAGGGATGCGCCAAATCCATTATTTTGGTTTCTGCTGAACCCCCAAATCCTTTGCAAAAGATTTGGCCAAATACCGAACAAAATCCGAATCTGCATATGCAAATTAGGGGTGGGAAGGGGAAAACATTTTTTACTTCCTTGTTTAGTGACAAATAGGCACGCAATTTCTCTCAGGTTCGGTTTGGCCGGGTAGAAATATTCAGCCAAATCTGAATCCTGCTGAAAAAGGCCGAATACCAAACTGAATCCTGGATTCGGTGCATCCCTTATTCCATTTAATACTGATGCACAAATAAGGGAAGGCAGGCTAAATTTGCAGTGATACATTACACAAGCTAATGTGTTTTACCAATGTGTGAATTTAATGTTAGTAATATTTATTCTTAATAGTTTTCTTTGTGCATTCTCACCCATAAACAGCAAATCGAAAAGGTCCTCGAAGGTCCACATTTTGGGGTGCTTTCTGCATTTTGCGCCACTTCTGTATGGTTTGGGACAAAATGTTTCCTAGTGCAGACAGAATAGCACTAAAAGAAAGAAAAGGAAACAACATTGTATATCTAGAAGTAAATAAGTAATGCCCAATAACTGTATTAGGATAAAATTGATGTTTGTGCCACAAAAGAGCACTTTCTTGTACTTCACTGCTTTTCATACTTTAAGTTATTGCTCCTCTTTGAAGTACAACTTTCTGTCAGGACCCCATTATATCAGAAGAACGTATCAGAAGAACGTTACAGATACATTACAGATATATTAAAACATTGTTCCTTTAGTTATCCTGTGACAGTTTCCAAAAAGGTCCACAATTAAAAAATAATGGGACCCCATATTACTTAGTCTACAGGGACCTTCTACCAGGAGTCCTGGGTTATGAGCCCACTGCTTGACTGGGCTGTACCTCTAAGCTCAAATTTTGTCAAAACAATCTACACCTCTAATTCACAAAACATGCTAACTCCTAGCATATTGAGTGAAGA
This sequence comes from Xenopus borealis, assembly GCA_024363595.1. Taxonomy (NCBI): domain Eukaryota; kingdom Metazoa; phylum Chordata; class Amphibia; order Anura; family Pipidae; genus Xenopus; species Xenopus borealis. The sequence continues at coordinate 156,438,941 of CM044431.1, read as the reverse complement.
GCCAGAAGCAGAAATACTAAAACAGATAGAACATTTAAACTGTAAATACATTTGCAAATAACTTTAAAACCACTAACATGGTTTAGTTTGTTTTTATTGGACAGTTACTTAGAATTACACTTTTTTCATTAGGCACAATTTTATTTTTGGGACTATCTCCCCTGCATGATTTGTTGTGTGCTATGCTTTCGTTCAGAGACAACACTGAAGCTGAATCACAGTTAAATGCAGCCCTCTCCTCCCCCCAAATGGTCAAAGTTCCACATTTTTGGTTCTGCCAAATGGACTCTGCCCACTGATTCTATACATGCCCTTACCAGGAGAATAACAGTCTGTTTGCAGGAATTATGCAAAGTTTTTTGCAGGAGAAAATACGGGAATAGAAATAAGGCTTCAGGAACTCTTGACAGTATGTAGTCAAGCATTTGCTTACTCTGTGGGTTTTACAGCAACTATAGGGCATAGGCTGCTCACCAGAAACTAGAGGGATGTTGAATTTGACTATGTCCATGCAAGCATTTAAATGTGTAGCTGACCCACTGTCAAAAGAAAAATCCTGTACCTGGATTAAATTTGTAGGGAATGCCTGTATGTATAATTTTTTATATAAAGGACTACTAGGATACACACACACAGTGTTGTACAATTTTAAAGTATATAAAAGTACACACAGGGAAGAAAGGAATTACAATAAATAATAAATAGGAGTACAAATGTATACAGATTAAAGGACATGTAAACCCCTCCACAAAAATGTAGAGCCTTTTTGAAATCTTTAGATAACTGCCACTCTGGTTGATAAAAGGCTACCAGTAAGGCTGCAGCATCTCCTTAATCACTTAGAAATCATTCTACTCCTGTAACCCACTTGGTCCCCTCCCTCAGGAATTTGCTTTGGCTTTTGACTTATGAGCATGCTCCATTATTCTCCACTTAGATCACTAAACACACTGTCCAGTCTAACAGCCAATGAAGAGATAGCTTTACTGGTTCCCATAGAAACTCTGCTCTAGCAGTCTGATCCTATTATTTTTCTCCTAACCTCCTCTCCTGAGCTTAGCATTAGTGCCCAACCCTAGCAGAACTTTTTATGAAAGTATGTTGTACCTGTGTAAACCTGCATTCTGAAATGAACGTTACAGCATACATGTCCTGTTTACAGATGTTAATGTTACGGATAATATGTCTGCCGCTTAAAAGCTGCTATTTGTTTTAGGAAAATGTGCTGGAGCTGGCAAATGAAGGCTGTATATGCAGTACAAATCATGTGGCTTAGGTGGGGAAGATATGCCCAACTTATTTACATTTTAGGAAAATGTAGGCTCTACATGCCCTTTAAGTTCCATTGAGGTACAGTAGAAAGGAGGTCCCTTCATTTATGTACTGCTCTACCACTGATTTCCAACTTATGTCATGTTCTCTGTGACAGCCCTCATGCAACAGTGCAGCACATGGCCATATAACACGTGCACTATTGGCACAAGTAGCAGTACAACTAGCAGCTTCCTTGAAGAGGTGTCAATTCCTTTCTGTTGTTGTGATACACCTACACACAGCTGACTTGTACCTAGTCAATTGTTATTGATGCTGTAGGCATCGACGGGCAAGGAGAGACAACTTTTAAATATCTTTACATTACCCACAGTAAAACAGGAGAGTTGAATTTAAGATATTTTTTTTTTAAATGCAATAAAGGGATTGTTCACCTTCCAGACACTTTTCAGTTCATTGTTTTTCAGATTGTTCCCCCGAAATAGAATTTTTTCAATTACTTTCCATTATTTATTCTTTACTGTTTCTCCAAACTCTAATAGGGGAATGTAATATACGTCAGTAACGAAAAAACTATTTGCAATGTGAAAAGTTAAGCATTTGCGTGAACAAATTTTGCTTTGTGCGAATGCAATATACCTTTTGCAAACCCGGAAAATGTTTAGAGACCACTTCCGCCAGCCGAAGGCTGTTTGCGGATTTTATACTTTGCGCTAATGCACTGTCAATGTAATAAAACTTCTACTGAAAAAGTCGCAATGTTTGCTCCAAAAGATTACTAACACCTTCAAGCACTTCTTAAGAGTGTGCAATTAAAATGCGCAATAACGATTCACAATGCAATAACCATTTAAGGAGCAATATTACATTGCGAGATGTGGATTTTAACTCTTATTGATGAGCAATGTTTTTCTATTTGCGACTTTAATTACATTCCCCCCAAAGTTTAAAGTTGAATGTTCGTGTCTCTGGTATTTCAGTCTGGCAAATCAGTCATTCAGGGGCAAACTCTAAATTCAGTTATTCAATTTTGCAACATTTAGTTGATACATTTCTCTGCAGCATCTCTGGAGTATTAGCAGACTACTGTATCAGTTCTAACAGCTGCCTTTAATAAATCCCAGGCATTCTGCTCAGCAGGGACAAAATATAAGAAATGTAACAACTAAATGTGTCAGTTTAGAACAGTTTTGCTGGGGTTGTCGACCCCCCTCCCAGAACTGCTTTAGAAGGTGAACTTTACACTTCAATATTAGAAAAACTGTCACAAATAGAAAGTGACTGGAAAAAAAGCGTTATTTCTGGTGATCTATCTGAAAACAACTAGTTGTTTGAAGGTGAACAACCCCTTTAAATTATGTTTTAACATACTGTAAACACTGATTCCCAACTTACCTTATGGCAGGAGCAGCACAAGCACTGCTATGAAGGCATTCTAAAAACTCAGTATTTTGTAAACAAAATGTGTTGATTTTGTGTTGTGTCTGTGCTCTTGCCTACATGTTCCATACATGAAATTAGCTCTTTTTTTTTTTTTTTTTAAAGCATACACCTCATCATACTCATAAGAATAAGCATTAAAACCCTCACTCAAATCTGTCAGCAAAGTACACTTTCCATTTAATAACACATGCAGAAATAGCTGTGGTACTGTAAAAGCCCCATAGGTTACCTAGTCAACGCTTTTGTCAGTACAGGGCGGCTGTGCAGGAGCTGTAGGTATTTCAGCAGCAGTACCGTGTGAAGCGGGGCGCTACCCGAAACGGGTTTAGAGGCTACCGGCATTTTTATTGAAAACTCTAGGTAACTCTAGAGACTTTAGACAGGTCCAAGATAAGCGCCTACCCCGGACAAAGATGCCATAACACGCCCAGCCACGCCCCCATTGGGATTTCATAGTTTAGGGCATGTCTACAAATTAACTGCAAAAAAAATGATGTTTTTACTTCTCAAGAAATTAGAGATTCACTGTAAGCGATATCAATGATTACGTGATATTTAGGATTCTGTTTTTTTTATTTATATTACTTTCCCCACTGTAATTTTATATTTGCCAGTGACGTTTGTTCCGGCTAAGTTGAAGTATTTACATTGATAATTGATCCCTAGCTGGGTGGGCGGATCGCGGTGCGTAAGGCAAGGCCTAGTTTCTATTGGCTAGAGAAGAGGCGGTGGATTGGCTGAATGTATGGCGTGTAGGCGTGGTTAGGATTAGGTGCTGGCGGGAGCAGTTCAGCGCGGGAAGTGTTGGAACAGAATGGTGCTCCAGAATAGCGGAAAACTACGAGCTGAGCCCCGGGGAGGTGGGGAGAATCAGCAGTAAGTGATGCCTACGATGTATATGAATGTTGCACAGGCTTTAATCGGTTTTCGCGAGACGTGGGAATGAAGCCTGTAGGGCTAATGGAATAATTATAGAGAGCGAGTGTAGCTTTGAATACCATTTCCGCAGCTGCTATACATTGTTGACATGTGACCGTAAACAAAATCTGCTACATCTCGCCCTAAACTGCGCTTCCGGGAATAGTAAAGCTACATTGTCGCCAGAAACTCGCTGCTTTACTGTACCAGTGACACGGGGCGGAATGTAGGATACATGCACAACCCTTTTGTACACTTGAACTTTAATAAAATAATCTAGGCCAGAAAAATTGCTTTATGTATTTACTGAAGAACATGTCAAGTCGAGGTGGGTTTACTGTACAGACATCCATGAAGGTGGATAATTTGTAACCACACTACATAACAATGTCTCCTCAAAACATGATTATATTGTGGGCATTGGTGTAATGTAGAAAGGTGCCCTGCCCCTCCCCAGGGGGGAGCCTGGAGGGGGACTACCATACAACAGACCAGGCCCGGACTTGCAATCTATGGGTTAGGGCAAATGCCAGATGGGCTGCTATAAGGTGCCATAGAAAGTCAGTATTTAGTGGGCTGGTGGGGACTGTTTGGGCCTCTATGTGGGCTGATTGGGCCTCTGTGTACCTGAAATGCCAAGGCCTATTTTGATTCTCAGTCCAGTCCTGCAACAGACCCAACAGTCCAGGCTCCCCCTGCAGTCCTCCAGGTGATTTCTAGGAGAGTATTCAGTCAACTGTGGTCCCTTTTTTTCTGTTTATTAAAACATCCCGCTTTCCCTTCAAATCTTTTACTGGCCACTGCTACAGACTTGTTCTGGGAGGACTGGAACCACTGCTACAGTGAGGCAGAATTTCAATCAAGTGTTTTCACCAGCAATAAATGTTTGTGACATTTACTGCAATGAGCTTCATTGCCATCTTTTTTTTTTTTATATATATATTTAGTTCCCTGTTGGTCTTGTGTGACACAGAATGCTAATTAAAGGGGAACTATCATGGAAATGTTATATTTACTTAAGCATGCTTGAATAATAAACATTTTGATTACAATCAATTAAAAATTCTGTACCATTTCTGAAATAATCAAGTTTATCTAAACTATTCAGCTCTCAGCATCTGTTTGTCCTCATTCTTTCTACATTCAGGAGTTGGGTGTCCGATAAATTATCCAATAAAACTTATAGAGGGCTCCCATTTTCCTAGAAGATGTATTAGAGTTCACTATTAAAATCACCCGAATTACTGACACTCTACATGCAGAATTTTGGCAAAAGACAATTATGTTTAGATTTTGTTTGTACTGGAATCTGCTATTTGAATGAACTCTAAAGCTGGCCATACACGGAGAGATCCGCTCGTTTGGCGATGTTGCCAAACCAGTGGGTCTCTTTCCGATATGCCCACCTTGAGATGGACGATATCTGGGATATCCGATCATGGGCCGTAGGGCCCAACAATTGGATCACAATGGTGGAGATAGGGGCGGTCTGATCACGGGACCGCATCAACGAACAGATGCAGCCGCAATCCAACAGGATTTTTAGTCCCACCCGATAGACATCTGGCCGACTTTCGGCCAGATATCGATCGGTAAAGCCCATCGAAGGGCCCCTAAATTCATCTGCTAGTATAGGGAGCCCCTCCCCCTATAAGATATATTGGATCTAACTGTCTGACTATCTGATGCCCAACTGCTGCATGAAGACACAATGAAGAGAAACAGATGCTGCGATAGGAATAGTGAAGGTAACTTGATTATTTCAGAAACAATACAAATGTTTTATTTGATTGTATTTAGACAGTTTCTTACTTCAGTATGAGTAAGCTTATATTTAATTTGAATTTTTGCGATATTTCCCATTTAAGAAAGAACTCTATAGACAAGATTGTGTAGTCGTGATGGGTTTAAAATATTCTGCAGGAAACATGTAGTATAGAAACAGATGTTCGGAAATCAAGGGCAAATTGAAAGCTGGCATTTTATTTTAACTTTTGCTCAATTTAAACAGGCAACATGCAAACTTACTGGCATACATAGCTGCAAATTCTAAGGAGCTTTAAAATGCAACATTCATTCAGAAGTAAATAAACAGGTGGGTCAACTATTTGGGTTTAGGGAGCGCAAACATAGAGGACCTTATCATTGCTTGTACCTCTATTTCACATTGTGATAGCATAATGAGTTCTAGTAGTAGGATGGAGTCCTGTAATCGAGGAGTGGCATAGTCTGTGAAACAAGGGCTCTGACTAAAATGTGATCAATCTTTTTTGCAGAGATGATGCTTCTGCAAGCTCAGCTGCCAAGAGACTGGAACGCAGTCAGTGGACAGACAAGATTGATGCTCAGTATGGTTTTGAGAGAATTCGAGAACCTGGGGAAAAAACAGGCTGGCTCCTCAATATGCACCCAGTCAGTCCTATTTCCTACATATGACACTTGGTGTTTTGAATATTAAGTGCACCCTAAGGATTTTCTTCTTTACCTTTGAAATTGAAACATTTTTAAGATATATATATATTTACTTTGCCATTCACACATCAATGCGTTCTTCCTCCAACCATATTGAACTGTTTAAAGGGATCCTGTCATGGGAAAAAATAGTGCTGTTAATAGTGCTGTTCCCGAAGAATTCTGCATTGAAATCAATTTCTCAAAAGAACAAACAGATTTTTTATATTTAATTTTGAAATCTGACATGGGGCTAGACATATTGTCAATTTCCCAGCTGCCCCAAGTCATGTGACTTGTGCTCTGATGAACTTCAATCACTCTTTACAGCTGTACTGCAAGTTGGAGTGATATCACCCCCTCCCTTTCCCCCACCCAGCTGCCTAACAGGAAGCGGTTATCTGGTTACCTTCCCATTGTTCTAACACAAGATAACAGCTGCCTGGTAGATCTAAGAACGGCACTCGATAGTAAAACCCATGTCCCACTGCGTAGTATTCAGTTACATTGAGAAGGAAAAAACAGCCTGCAAGAAAGCAGTTCCCTGCTAAAGTGCTGGCACAAGTCACATGACCAGGGGCAGCTGGGAAATTGACAAAATGGCTATCCCATGTCAGATTTCAAAACTGAATAAAAAAATCTGTTTACTCTTTTGAGAAATGGATTTCAATGCAGAAGTCTACTGGAGCAGCACTATTAACTGATGCATTTAAAAAAAAAAAAAAAAAAAAAATGTTTTCCCATAAGTTTGCCTTTAAAGGAACAGCAACACCAAAAAATCAGTCTTTTAAAGTATAATGTACTTTTGTGCTCCACTGATAAAACTGGTGTGTTTGCTTCAGAAACACTACTATAGTTTATATAAACAAGCTGCTGTGTAGCCGTGGGGCAACCATTCAAAGCTGAAAAAGGAGAAAAGGCAGGATACACAATTGATTAAAGGCAAGTGCTGTATACAGTGGATTAGGTTTGCCACCTTTTCTTGAAAAAAACTGGCAACCTTCTATATATTTCTTTTCCCCCCTATTAATAACATTGGGGCAAATTCACAAAAGCGCAAAAATGCGCTAGCGTTGCCTTCACCGACGTTCACCGCACTTCACCAGGCGAATTTTCGTCAGCGCTAAACAAATCCACTAAGATCAGAATTTGCGCACAGGGCAGCCAACGTTGAAGTTGCGCTACCGTTACTTGGCCAGGCAAAGTGCATTTACGCTAGCGATGCTGAATTAGCATACGGCTGAAAGTAAGCGTATACTAGAGGTGTATGTTACAGCCACTACATTACACAAACCCAGGAAACCTTTAATAAATAAAATAAATTTGTCCTTTTTCCCTGAACATGTGCCCACTGTATAGCTGAGTTGCTATATGTTTGGAAATGTAGGGGGTTAATGAGGGTAACCCAAAAAAATGGCTACACAGCAATTTGTTTATATAAACTATAGTTGTGTATCTGAATCAAACAGATCAGTTTTACAGTAAAGGGCAACAGTACATTATACTGTACTTCCTTTAAAGGACATGTAAAGCCTACATTTTCCTCCCATGTATATAAGTTGGGCATATCTTCCCCACCCAAACTGCATCATTTGTACTGCATATACCCCCTCTGTTTGCCAGCACCATCACATTTTCCCAAAACACATAGCAGCTTTCACCTGGCGGCCATTTTCCCTCTGATACATTATCAGTACTATTAACATCTGAAATAAGACGTATGCTGTAAAGTCCATGCAGTGCGGAATGCAGGTTTAAACAGGCACAACATATTTTGATAGTTTGAGCACTGTTGAGCTCAGGAGAGGTGGTTAGGAGAAAAAAATAGCAACAGACCGTTTCTATAGGAACAAGCAATTCTCTCTCTTCATTGGCTGTTAGTCTGGAGGGTGTGTTTGTAATCTGAGTTGAGAGGAACTGAGCATGCTCCCTGAGCCAAGAGCCAAAGGAAATTCCTGAGGGAGGGGGCAGAGTGGTTTAGTGTAGTAGAAGGATTTGTAACTGATTAAGGGGATACTGCAGCTTTACTGTTAACCTTTTAACAACCAGAGTGGCAGTTATCTAAAGATTTCAAAGAGGCTATTCATTGATTAAATTTTTGTGGAGAGGGTTGACATGTCCTTTAAAACACTTTATCATTTTTGGTGTTACTGGTCCTTTAATAACTAAACCCAGCTATTTCTGGAAGCTATCTTTAGTCCCATTGATCACCTAATTATTTTTCTTTTTGAGCCTAGTACAAATAAAATCCTTCATGTATTTTAGATGTTTTCCATAAGCCAGGAAGAGCTCCTAATTTATTTTAAGTTTAACTGATCAAGCGCTTCCTTTTCTGTATATGGAAATCACCTTCCATTGGTTTATTGTATCTGATTTGGTGAAGCTGTCTCTTATCTGTAGTCAAAAGATTGTATTTTCCTTTGGCATGAATGCTATGGCACATAGCTCTTTTGATCTCTATACATTTCACAGTGGTTTGCTTTTCTAGTTTATCTGGTTAATAAATATGCCCAATGTCCTCAAAGTAATGAGTCATACAGTTTAATTCTGCATCAAAAATCTGCAGGTTAGAAATACAGATACTCTATAAAAAAATCAAGGTTTATAGGTGGTTGCTACCTGTAGCTTTTATAGCAACCCCAAACCTCAAGCTAATCAGTTTGAATACAAAGTGTATAAGACTAAAACGTAACCTTTATTAGTGATGCATAAAAATAAACTAAATAAATACTGCAAAACCCGACGACTCAGTTGCAGAAAAAGTAATGGCGCCCATTCATCCTCCCTTTCAAACCGTTCCCCAACAATTTGTACCTGTTCTACGTTGGGAACGACTGGGAGCTTATCCCCCTATGCCGCCTGCCCTACCCGTTTCACCGACAACTCGGCTTCCTCAGGGGCATAAGTGTTGGGCGTGTCTTCTCCATCTTTAAATAGTTAGATGCTACTGATTCCATCAGTTTGCGCATGCGCACTCGTTTGCATAATTTCCTCTCCAATATATTGCTACAAAGTATGCATAAATATGATTTGCCTTTGTCTGAAACAATGTTTCTATTTGAATCAGTGGCTACTATTAGATTCATGGATATTTAGAAAATTCATGTGGAGGGAAACATTTATGAACTGATGTGTGTAAGCTATTTTACAAAAGAGGAATGAAAAGGCAGTATGTAATGTACCTAAAATTACAAAAATAAATGAATAATATTAGTAATACATTGATGCTAGTAAAGTATTATACAAGTTATTAAATAAGCATATATGGTTAAGTATATAGTTAAATACCCTGGTGGAGACAGAAGTTTAATCACTTCATTACCTCAGAGTACAAAAAATAATTAAGTTCAAGTCTGTATACACTTTGTATCTGAACTGGTTAGCTTGAGGTTTGCGGTTGCTGTAAAAGCTATATGTAGCAACCATCTATAAACCTTGATTTTTTTAAATAAATATGCCCATAGTTTTTTGCTTAGCATCCACTTTTGGGGTACATCTGTTGTTAGATAACCCTATCATATCCGTTTCCCTGGAAGGCTTACAAGTAGGGATGCACCGAATCCAGGATTTGGTTCAGGATTCAGCCCTTTTCAGCAGGATTTGGATTCGGCCGAATCCTTCTTTCTGGCTGAACCAAATCCTAATTTGCATATGAAAATTAGGGCCAGGGAGGGAAATCATGTGACTTTTTGGCACAAAACAATTAAGTTAAAAAAAAGTGTCCCCCCTTTCCACTCATAATTTGTATATGCAAATTAGGGTTTGGTTCGGTATTCGGCCGAATATTTCGGGAAGGATTCAGGGGTTCGGCCGAATCCAAAACAGTGGATTTGGTGCATCCCTACTTAAAAGGATAGACTGCACTGCTTTTTATGAGCCATATTAAGGTTGCCCTGCTTTAAATAATTAATTCCACATTAATACACACTGCAATTGGTTCATTGGTTCAAATGGCCAAATAGGTTTAGTAGTTTGGTGTGTTGATGCCTCTGTATTTAAATGGGAAGCTTTTATCTGGTGAATTCATTACCTGTCACTAAATCAAATTAAACTTAATTTCTTCTTTTTTTGCCTCAAACAGCCATACCTGTAAAAATCTCAACTGTCAATCATGTATTGTTTCCCAGCGTCTGTGCCTCTGTCATAAAACTTACTTTAACTATTTATTCTGCATTTCCTAGATGGCATTATATTATTCACATTCCCCCCTCTCAAAGAGGAAAGCTTGTCTTAATACCTTTGTGCACAAATGGCATTTGGCTGCTTGCTATGATTGGGAATTCCAATACTGAGGGAAGCACAATTAAAATAATTGATATTGTTATATTATGCTTAATTGCACGATAGAATATAATTTGGAATAATTTTTTGGGAGACAGGTCTTCTTTAAATAGTAACTTTTATTTGGCTGCTGAGTGTACAAGAAAAAACCTTTTCACATGTTAATTATCTGTTCCATAGAATGAGATTTTGGATGAGGACAAACGGCTGGTGAGTGCTGTGGATTATTACTTCATCCAAGAAGATGGCAGTCGATTTAAGGTAAGCATAAGTATATATGTTTACATTTCATAAGTGTTAAATCTTCTTGTTGTTGACTGCACTGTTTTGCAGTCTTTGAAAAAACATTGCTCTTCTAAAGCTTCTGCTATCATAAAATGTAATACAGGTATGGGACCTATTCTCCAGAATCATCGGGACTTGCTGGGTAATGGGTCTTTCTGTAATTTGGATGTTCGTACCTTAAGAGTATTAGAAAATCATGTAAACATTAAATAAACTCAATATGCTGGTTTAACGTCCACTAAGGATTAATTATATCTTAATTGGGATCAAGTATAAGGTACTGTTTGATTATAACAGAGAAAAAGGAAATCATTTTTAAAATTTTGGATTCTATTATAATGGAGTCTATGGGTTCCGTAGTTTGGAACTTTTCTGGATAACGGATCTCCGGATAACAGGTTCCATACCTGTACTTGAAAAGCTTGTGTGCCCTGAAAAATTATTTACCTTATTTTCATCAAGTCATTTTTTGAAGAGGGGTGCAAGTAATTAGCGACAACTCATGAAAAGGAAATCTATGATACAATGGACAACAATGCAAAACCTTCCTTTTCATATCCCACCCCTAATAAAAAAAAAATATAATGGTTTGCGTCTTAAAGAAATTACCACAAAGATGGAAATGGGTATGATGAAATAAATAGTGGTTGTCGACTTGTCGAGTGGTGGATCTCATTTATAGAATTAAAAAAGATCATGGAGACCCCAGCTCAAGCAATATAAAGGTGTTTTTGTATGTTCTGCATATCTGTGCATATTGGACCCATTCTCAGCAGTTTCAACAGATTATCCTGTAGACCCACAAAATTGTATTCAGTCTTTCTGAACAAATACATCTAATCACCATATTCCTCCTGACTGTTTTTTTTTTTTTTTGTCTTATCAGAAGTACACTGCTACTAACAACTCCTTTTACTAGTCAAATCATCCAGTTTAGAATGAAAAGTTCTAAAAATTCAGAAAATATGCAACCAGATAAATTTTCTTCCTAAGCCCTGGGTTCACCATGCATCATTATACTTAGCACTAATAGTGTTTGCTCCGTCCATAAAAATTTAATTTACAGTGCTTGGCTTATCAGCTATTTGCCTGGCTTAACCAGCTGAACTAGCATGTAAAGGTGGCCATGAACAAGCTGATTAAAGCTGCCGTTTCTATCCTTCCTTCCAGTTATTGGCCTGTATATGGGCATCTTTGTTGGGCCTGTCTGATTAATATCTGCTTAACAATTAGGCATATAACGAACAGGCAGGTTTAAAAATAGTGTTGCAGTGAGGATGATATTTGTTTTAAGTTGTGTTCACTTGTACTGCCTGCATTTGCAGTTGTGATTCTTGGTCCACACAATTGGATAACACTGGTATTGCCCACCTCAATGTGGACATATTAAGGTGGCCATAGACACACAGATAATATCGTACGAAACAAATTTTTGTACTATATTCGGTGCGTGTATGGTGGGAAATGAGCCGACCAATATAGTCAGAAGATTAAGATATCGGTCGGCTGGTTGATCGGGCTGGACGGAAAATTTTGATTGGATGCCTTTGAAAGCACACTGAACGTCGGCCATTGTTAGTGCTGAATCGTCAGATACAAGTAGAATTCTATTGTTTCTACCTGTATATTTGACGATTCAGCTCTACACGTGTGTGTTGAAACAAACGATTTTTCCGAGAAAGATCGTAATTGTTACGTCTATGGCCAGCTTTAGGGAAAGATTGAGCAGGGTAGGCAATGAAGGATAGGCAAAAGAGGGATGTGCCTAGGGTGTAGCTGTGGGGGGGATGGGGGTACATGCCTCTCTTGCCTACCTTCCTTCTGACCCTTGCTTGCAGACGTGTTCCAACAACCTGTGAAAAAGATGCTCCTCCCACTAATTTTCTTGAACAGACCAGTAAATGCTAGGCAAAAAATTTGATTTAGCTCTCTGGCTTAATACATTATAACTGCAAGCAAATTTGTAAAGGTCTATGGTACTTGCTGATCCAAAAATTCACAATTAATTAATGAAGGCAAACCACTCTTTGTATATTTTATTTTTATTCATAGGTAGCGCTGCCGTACAAACCATATTTCTATGTAGCCACAAAGAAGGTAAGTGCAGTTATATATTTGTATTTTTTGTTGCCCAGATATTTGCAGAAAAGTGTGAATACTTTTATTTTTATTTTAAAATAGGGCTGCGAGAGGGAGGTTTCCTCTTTCCTTTCCAAAAAGTTCCAAGGGAAGCTGGCAAAGTTGGAGACAATACCAAAGGAAGACCTGGATTTGGTCAGTAGCTCAAGGCTTTTATTAAGAGTCAATGGTATATGTGTCCTAGAGGGTTAAAACAGACGATCTTCTCCTAAATTGGGGAAGCTCAGGAGAACTGTCTTTAAGTACTGCAACTGCTAGTTATGTTGCTGCTAGTTATGTTGCTTTTATGCCCTCTATAGATTAGCAGCTCTGAAAGATTACAGACCTAAATTGCACCCTATATTACGAAAGGGTACTTCAGGTGATTTGTATGGCTACCTGCCTGTCCATGGACTGCATAGGCTTCTTTGCCTGACATTGCCATTTTAATATAATCCATAATGCAAATAGGAGTATATGGGTGAATTTCCTGTTTTCACACATCCTCCTGTTTCACTCCTTTGTGTCTCCGTTTATAAACCCATGGTTGAACTATTTGTGTGGGGTTCTGTGCATTTCTGTAGCCCATGTATAAAGTAGCCACTGTAATGTATGTACTGTATTTATTTTCTTTAAGGCCAGAAGTTTTTATTCCCCCACCCCTTCATGCCAGGCCTTGAAAATTTGTTGTATAAAATCATTTTGGATACTGATATAATGAATGCACCAGTTTTATCTTTTCCTTGTTTTTGCAGCCAAACCATCTTGTTGGTCTGAAACGAGGCTATATCAAATTGGCTTTCCACTCAGTGGATGACCTTATTAAAGTGAGGAAGGAGATCTCCCCTGCTGTGAGGAAGAACAAAGAGCGTGATCATGCTAATGACACTTACACTGCCATGCTCTCTAGGTTAGTTAGTGTCTGATAAATGTTGCTGTATTCTTTTTTTCTTGCATTGGTGTCTACTTATAAATGTGCCATTTTAATTTAAAAAAATGCTAAATAGGCATAAAATTAATTCTGTGTTTATAAAGTAGTTGTGTATAGAAGGATTTAATATTCCCCTTCATAAAGTTTTCATGAAGTCTACTGAAATCAGTGGGGCCAGAGCTCATTTGTATAGGGAAGAATTCTTTTATTTTGTTCCTTTTCATTTCAAAGACTTTCCGATTATCAGTCAAGATCCATAAATGGGTCCATGTAATGATTAAATGGGTTGTTCACCTGAATTAATTTTAGCATGACGTAGAGAGCGATATCCTGAGACAATTTGCAATTGTTTTAAATTTTTTATTGTGGTTATTATTTAGCTTTTTATTTAGCAGCTCTGCAGTTTGCCATTTCAGCAATCTGTTTGCTAGGGTCCAAATTACCCTAGCAAATGTTCACTGATTTGAATAAGAGACTGAAATATGAATAAGAGAGTGCCTGAATAGATAGATGAGTAAAAGTATCAATAACTACATTTGTAGGCTTACAGAACATTTTGTTTTCAGTCGGTGACCCCCATTTGAAAGCTGGAAAGAAGAAGTCTGCAAATCATTCCAAAACTATATTAAAAAATGAGCTGAAAAGTTAATTGGAATTGGCCATGCTAAAAGTTAACCTGAGGTGAACCACCCCTTTGAAGGAGAATTCAACCCTGCTGGTGCTAAAACCCTTACCTCCCCCCTGGAATATTGCCCCTAACCATCTTCTTTGTTGTTCCGACGGCGTTTGCGGCGCGTGTGCAATAGGACGCATTTGCTGGTTGGTACTACTGTGCATGCGCCCGAACTTCACGAAGTTTAATTGGAAAACTTTGTGAACTTCGGGTGCATACGCATTACCAACTAGCAAATGCGTCCCACTGCACATGTGCTGCAAATGCCGTCTGTAAACCTTCCAGAAGGGGACCTGCGCTTTGGGGTAATTTACACGTTAGGGGCAATAGCCCGGAGGGGTGGAGGCCTTTTGGCGCCTCAGGGTTGAATTCTCCATTAAAGAACAGTAATGTTTTAAAGGGATACCGTCATGGGAAAAAAATTTTTTTTTCAAAATGCATCATTTAATTGTGCTGCTCCAGTAGAATTCTGCATTGAAATCCGTTTCTCAAAAGAGCAAACAGATTTTTTTATATTTAATTTTGAAATCTGACATGGGGCTAGAGATATTGTCAATTTCCCAGCTGCCCCAAGTCATGTGACTTGTGCTCTGATAAACTTCAATCACTCTTACTGCTGTACTGCAAGTTGGAGTGATCTCACTCCCTCCCTTTTCCGCCCAAGCAGCCTAACAGAACAATGGGAAGGTAACCAGATAACAGCTCCCTAACACAAGATAACAGCTGCCTGGTAGATCTAAGAACAGCACTCAATAGTAAAAACCCATTTGTTTTCTGAAGTTGCCTCACGTGGAAACTCCAAGTGCTATTTCGGAAAACTAATCACTCCCGAGTGCCATCACGCCAGTGATGGTCAATATCTTCACAAAAACATATACTTGACTGCTAATAGTGTTTTATTTAATATTGTTTCTGTCAGAAAAATACTAGACCAGAAAGTAGGTCTTGAGCCTCTCTGTGCTAATGGGTTAAGCGCCAAGATTTCTTCCACTGTAGGTTCTTCTGCTAAATTCATTCTAGGATGTTACTATAAATTCAAATAGGATTTTTTCACTTGTATGGTCTCTTTAGACTGTCTTTAAATTATATTTTAGTGCCCTAACTGGGAATAACATGGGTGCAGAGGAGGAAGGTCCTTCCAAGAAGATCTCTGATCAGATGGAGAATATAGTGGACATGCGGGAATATGATGTTCCATACCATGTGCGAGTTTCTATAGATCTTAAAATACATGTGGTGAGTCTAAGTACTTTGAAAAAGATTATATTCAGCAATTCAGACTGTTTTAATGGGTCTTGTCTGTGTGCTATTATTTTGATTACAGTTAGGGGCATATCTATCAAACCTCAAACTTCAAATTCGAGCAACCGGATATTTTGGTTGTATAGGTGCGTTTTTGATCGAATTCGAATCAAATGAATAGCGCATTCGATTGAATTTGTTTCAAAGGATTTGCACCAAAAAACTTTGACTTCTCAAAGTCCACCAAAAGACTCCATATAAGTTATAGGAGGCCCTCCCTACAGGCTAAATTTGGCAGGTTTAAGATTGCAAAGAGTTTTAGTCAAAGTTTTTAAAGAAATAGTGCATGATAAATTTCGATATTCATCAAACTTTTTCCATTCAAATCGTAGGTTTTCAATTTGAATCAATTTTTTTTTTCAATTTACATAAAATTTTGGCCTATTCAATAGTTGAAGTACCCAAAAGTTACTTTTTTTATTCGAATTTTTTACTTCAACCCTTGATAACTCTGCCCCTTAGTGTCTCCACTGTCATGTGAATTCTCATAATTTTTAGACTGATAAATAGGTATGGCAATTGAGAGATTTTGTTACTATATTGTCATACCCTATTGATTCAATCTGTGTTCATGCAGTATGCATATTTGAAATGCATGTGTAATTTACTTGTACTTGTGTAATTTTGCACTACCCGGTAGAGACGGATTTAGAGGAAATTTAACCTCTGCTGATTTATATTAAGTCTGATTCCCTAAAGCTTTTTGTAAGAAAAATAGAATAGCTGGTTTCTCTCATTAAAGCTGTAGTGTGGGATTTTGTAAAAATGTGCTATAAAGAAAATGACATGAAATGTGGCTTTCGTAAAATAAAACTGCATTTTGAAAGGATGTTTTATACATGTTTCTCTGCGCTCTCTGGGGGATCACAGTAGACAGCTGGGATAAAGCTCCTCCCTCCAGGAAGCAAGACCCTTGAGGTACAGTAATTCAAGTAGGCGTGCCTGGGCTGCTTTACTGTCTGGCACTAACCTTGCCTCTTCAGTTGGATTTTGTTTTCTAGAGAGACCCAATGCAAGGAAAGCGCCAGTCAACAATTAGTGTTGACACCCCTGGGGTGAGATGATGGGCAGGAGCTCTGCATCCATGTAGGTTAACCCCCTACGCGTGAAGGACACACCTGAGTTGTAACAGCCTGCAAAGCAAAGGCCACCCAGAGGAATCCTTGGCTCAGTTGGAGTACAGATGCTCTGGCTGGTGGAGAGAGAAAAGGGGGGCCTGTAGTCGCTTTGTGCCCTCCTCTTCCTCCTCTGGCTGGCACGCCCGGCTTCACTCACCATTCTGTCAGGGCCTAGCACCACAGCTGTGTAGGGCTTTTCCATATACTGGAGTGCTTCAACTGAGTGCAGCTCCGTGCCCATTGAAGATGTTGCCATGGTGACAGGAAGTGACTAGTCCAGTGGGTGGGAAGGCACAGCAGGAAGTGACACGGAGCTCCCACAGTCTTCTTCCCAGGTGACATGGTAGAAGGTAGGACAGTGGGATCCCTTCCCAGGGAGAGTGGCTGAGTTCCCATAACCGCTCCCACACAATTACTTATTTTGCAGGTGCCAAATGCCAAACTGTTTCCAGTGAGACATGACCCACTCTGCAGTTCACAGGCAGGAGCGGAGCATGCTCCACAACCAGCTAGCACCCTTGGCATAACTGGTAATAACTCAGAAGGCTTCACTTCCCAGAGGGTCTCCAAAGGCACAACAGCTAGAACTTCTGAGGACCCTGAAGTGCCCCTATGGGCAGCACAGCTCTACCAATATCTCACCCCCCTCAAAGTATCCCAACTCCCTTGAGAAAGCCTTCGCCAAACTGGGAGATGCCTCCGCCAGCAAACATGGGCCCTGTAAGTGAGGGGAGACACCATACATGCAGGCGTCATCGCCCGAACTCTCTTGCCTCAGAAGGGAAAATCCTATCCACCGAGGAATGCTCTAGCGATAATGAGGATGAGGACAAGGCACGGCTATCCCACTGATACACTAAAATTGATCCTCCTGAAGGTCAACAGCAGTTAAAGGACCCTTTAAGCGAAAAAAGCTCATGACCAGTTCTCTCTAGTTCAAGATGAATGGAATTCTCCAGAAAATAAGTTCCAACCATCCAGAAAATTTCCAAGTCCTATTAATGTCCCAAGAAAGTGGTGGACAAGTGGAGTACCCTGCCAGTTGTAGATGGATCTAAATCGACACTACCAGTTACGGATGCGGTGGCATTCAAAGATCCATACAAATACGGCCTTGCACTGACAAAAAAAAAATATACATGGTGGTATTGTTAAAAAGAATTGTATTGATGCATATTGTAACAACAATGTAATTTTGTAGTGCAGAGGCAAATCAGATTTGTATCATCCCATACATTAGCAACATAGTATAAGCACATACCACAGAAAAGGGAAGAGGATACACAGACCCAAGAAATGAGAATTACCCCGACATTTCGGCGATAAGCCTTTATCAAGGTGAATTCTCTTCCTCTAAAGGCTTATCACTGAAACATCAGGGTAATTCTCATTTCATGGGTCTGTGTATCCGCTTCCCTTTTCTGTGATTGCGCCATGGTGTTATGTACTTAGATTATGTTGCTAATGTATGGGATGATACAAATTGTTTAAATCTGATTTGCCTTTGCACTACAATGTTACATTGTTGTTACAATATGCATCAATACAATTATTTTTAACAATACCACTGTGTATGATATATATTTTTTTGTGAGTGCAAGTCTGTATTTGTATGTTTCATATTGTATTTTGTGGCCAATATGGAGGTCCTATCTTAGGGCTTATTGCACCTATTAGCTTACTGACATAACATAAATTCTCTAAGTGAATTATTTACTTATGTT
Source organism: Xenopus borealis (assembly GCA_024363595.1). Taxonomy (NCBI): domain Eukaryota; kingdom Metazoa; phylum Chordata; class Amphibia; order Anura; family Pipidae; genus Xenopus; species Xenopus borealis. The sequence goes on along the minus strand of CM044431.1, from coordinate 156,420,425 downwards.
TGTATAGGCCTTCAAAGATCCCACAGATAAATGACTAGAAGGAGAACTAAAGGCAATGTTTTTCAGCAGCAGGTTGTGTACTCAGACCCACCTTAGCCACAGCCTGGGTCAGTTGAGCAATGGTAACGTGGTCAGAGATAATCATTTCAGGGCTCCAAGTATGGGCAGGTCTACAAATCTACAAATTCTACAAATCGCACATCAGTGATCAGAGGCCAATTCCTTTCTATGCGTGGACACTGACTCAGAAAAATAGATACAAAGGCACACTACACACAAGTCTTCTGCAAAAACTGAAAATTTAATTTTATTGAAGTGAGATCCTTTTTTTTTTTTTTACTAAAGAGAGCAGAATGAAGTTAATTGGTTGTCTCATGGACACTGCCCAATTCCTAAAGTCCTAGCTAGAATGTCATCCCTAGCAGTAGCAGCTCAGAGATCTCTGTGGCTTTAGAACTGGTCAGCAGACCTGCTCCAAGATGTCCCTTATATTGCTTCCATTTAAGGGCCATAAACTATTTGGCAAGGAATTAGAGAAGATGATCTCCCAGGCAACAGGAAGAAAGAGCACCTTTCTCCCCCAATCCAAGTCATGGTGTTCTTCATATGTTATGAGAAGAGCCAGATTTTTTCAAAGCTCAAATAGAACACCTAAATGAGGAAAATCTCTCCGCTGTTCCAGCTTTCACCCCAGAAATACTGACAAGCATAGATCAAACTGGAGATCAACCAAGCCTCAGAACAAGCCCCTGGCACATAAGACAACCATGGCCTGACGGGGCACCTTCTCTGGAAGCACAAGAACCTGTTGGGAGAGGCTTCTGTGGTTCCAGGAGGTATGACCACCAAAACTACCAATTTGTGGCTGTACCGTTCGGCCTCTCCTTGGCTCTCTGGGTCTTCACAAAGCTTATGGCAGTCACGGAGGCTACTCTCTGGCTGAGAGGAAAATCTGTGACGCCCTACCTTGATGATCTCCTGATCAAGTCCAGAACCGTGGAACAAACCCATATGGACTTCAGTCGAGCTGCAATGATGATGATCCAGCAGTTCGGCTGGACTATCAACTGCCGCAAGTCCAATCCTCATCGCAGACACTTCTAAGTCACAACACACCCACACTTCACCAAGCAATGCAAGTGTTGGGATTGATGGTAGCCACTATGGAAGCAGTTCACGTTGCACAAAGTGAAATCAATCATGCTCAGGAAGCGGGAAAGGTCTACTAACCCATACCAACCAACTTCCTCCAATCGTTAGGGGTTCCTTACTATGGTAACTCTCCCTGACAATCCTCAATAGGGGTCAGTCTTGGGCAGTGCCGACCTGGACAGTGATGACCACCGACGCCAGTTCGGTGGTATGGGAATCAATGTGGATTAAGGTGACCATAAAAATATTGGAGCTTAGTGCAGTCTGCCTTGCCGTCAGTCACTGGTCTTGCAACCTTCACAATCAGAATGTTTGAATACATTGCAACAATGTTATGACAGTGGCATACATAAGCCAGCAAGGCTGCACCAGGAGCACAGAGGCTCTAGCAGAGGCTCAAAGGATTCTGTAATGGGTAGAGAACAACAATGTAAACCATACATATCCCCGGAATCTCCAACATGGAAGTAGACTTCCTAAGTCTCAATCACTTGGATCTGAGAGAGTGGGAACTTTACCAGGAAGCATTTCTCACTGCAGTTAGTCGCTAATTGATTTCATGGCAACCAGAAAGAATTGCAAAGTATCCTGATTCTTTGCCCATTACAGGGGTCCACTAGCAGAAGGAGTCCACACCATGACCCAAAAGTAGACATTACATCTAGCTTATGTATTTCCTCCACTCCCAATGCTGCCAAGGGTTCTCAAAAAGATATGTTAATCACACACCAGGGTGATTGTCATAACTCCCTTCTGGCTATGCAAGGCCTTATTCCACAACCTTCAGGAAATCGCTGAGCCGATTAATCTCCCACACAGAACAGACCTTCTAAGGCAGGGGCCAATCCTGCCTGTTTGCTTTGATGGAATGGCTACTGAAGCCTCCATTTGGCGATATAAGGATCTAGCAGAAGAGGAGATCTCTACAATGTTACATCTAAAGCCTATCACAGATGTGGTGCAACTATTGTCAGTGGTCTCATGACTACAGTGTTCCATTTGACACACTATCCATACCACAAGTTCTCCAAAGAATTCTTCAAAAAGGCATGGACATAGAATTAAAATTGAGCTCCCTCAAAGTCCCAAGTATCCGCCCTCTCTGTACTATCCCAATCTTGGCTGGCTCTCGAGAACTCTGTCCAGACATTCATGCAAGGAGTGAAGGGCTTGGACCTCAACTTGGTACTTGCTCTATGCTCTCTCCACCCTACGAACCAATGGAGAAAATAGATCTTACCTGGGTTACATCTGGAAGGTGATTTTTCTGGTGGCTATTTCCTCAGCTCGAAAGTTGTTAAGAACCTTCTCCTACTTTTCACCATTCCTGGTACTGCATCAAGACACGGCAGTGTTATGCACAGTACCATCCTTTCTCCCTAAGGTGGTTTCCTCCTTCCACATCAATGAGGATGTAGTGGTTCTGTCATTATGCCAGAAACAAAGAATGACAAGAAGACAATAAACAAATTGGATGTTGTATGAACATTCAGAATATACCTTGACCGCTCAAAGTCCATCTGCAAATCTGACATACTGCTTATTATACCCACCAGTCACCGAATAGGCCAGGCATCGTCCAAAACCTCCATTGCCTGATGGATTTGGTAGGCTGTCTGTAAGGCATATGTGGCCAAAGGGAAATCTTCACCAGTGGGAGTAAGAACACACTGCACCAGAGCCCTGGGGGCTTCCTGGGTCTGGAGCAATTCTGCTTCCATCGAACAGATCTGCAGAGCAGCGACATGGTCATCCATACATACCTTCACCAAATTCTACAGATTAGACGAGGTGACTTCTGAGGAGGCTGCTTTTAGCATAAAATTGTCATGTGGTGGTGCAACAAACTTATCATAACTAATCTGCCGGCCCTGCTGTTTTGGGACTGCTTTAAGTCCCCAGCTGTATCCTGTGTCCCCCAGAGAGAGCAGAGAAAACGGGATTTATGTACTCACCCTTAAATCCTTTACTTTATCCTCGACCAGGCCACACAAGACTTCCCTCACTGTTAATGTTGAATACTAAGTTCATAGACCACATTGCTCTGGGAAAGGTTCTAATACTTCTGTTATTTTACCTGGCCCCCTTGGTCTTGGGTACACACTGAAGAGGTAAGGCTAGTGCCAGAGGGTAAAGAAGCCCAGGCACGCCTTCTTTGATTACCTCAAGTGTCCTGCCTCCTGGAGGGAGGAGCTTTACCCCAGCTGTCTCCTGTGTCCTCCTGTCAATGACAGAGAAATGAACTTTAATGTGAGTACATTAATCCCATTTTCTTTACCAAAATGAGTTTGCCAACTGAAATTTAGGACCAAGGTCCGAATAATGAATGTTGGGAAAGCAAAGAGTGCTTCAGAACATCACAAGTTAAATTCAGAATTTGATATAATATACAAGCGGTTAGAACAACCTTGAGTTTACTGTAGTACAGAGCTTTTATTACTTATTTTTGCAGGCACATTGGTATAATATTCGGTATCGTGGAAGCTCTTCCCCTCCTGAAATTACACGACGCGATGACCTTGTGGAAAGGCCTGTATGTATTGTGTCTGATTTTTCTTATCCTATCTGACCACTGGTAGGGAGAAGGCAAAAGATTTCTTTAAAAATATTTTTCTATCCTACAGGACCCAGTTGTCTTGGCATTTGACATTGAAACCACCAAACTGCCTTTGAAGTTTCCAGATGCTGAAACTGACCAAATTATGATGATTTCCTACATGATTGATGGACAGGTTAGGTCTTTCTCCTCCAAAATCATAATTCTCTTATTTTATATTATTGTTAATATATCAGTATTTTAATCTTCTGTTCATAAAGATATTTGCAGTACAAGGAATACACTTATTGTGACCATATGTTAAAGGTTTGAACATTTAGGGACATTAATGTTGTAGGAGACTGAAGTATAGAGGTTAATATTTACAACTTGTAAACTTAGAATAATGAAGAGAAGTTTATCTACTACCCAGTCCCGTTAAGATAAAAGAGAGAATCTGACTTCTGTCAGTATAGTTCAGTGTTAATTGATAGAATTGAAAAAGATGTATTTAATTATATTAATATATTAATGTATATAGTTGTTAAATTCCGTGAACTTTAAAATCACTGATGCGTTAAGCAAAATTATTAATGTAAAGTGCTCGTGCCCGTTGAGTTGATAATCTTATGATTTCAACAAGGATTTACTTCATATTATTTATAAAGAAAAATTAATAAGTGCTAAGTACTAATTACTTTCATGTATAAATACAAGCCAATTAATTGTGATACAGTTAATATAAATTCATTTAAATTAATCGTGATTTCTTATAAGGAAATTGATTAATAAACATTAAGTATAGTATAACTTTTATGATATTCCATGACTCAATTACTTTGGTTTACTACCATAGTTGTAAGCTGAATCTGAATTACAGCATACGTGAAAAGGAAATTCATAGAGCGGTGGAGAAGTCCCGTAAGAACTATCTGTTCGTTTGCTATCTTCGGGACCCCACAAGATTGAGAAGGCTGCTTCACAGGGACTGTGGTCTCAAATTTTAACTGTCACTTAAATCAAGAACTATGCTACAAAACCACAAGTCCCTATCTGCATAGAAAGGAAAACAGATTGGTCAAAAGCTTAGGAACCAGGTAGAATACATAATAGATCAAAAGATTCTTAGTAAAAAAGTTCCCCCAATTGTGATTCTAAAAGGAAAAATTAATCTGTTAAAAAAGAGCTCTCTTGCCGACGCGCGTTTCGCTGTATGCTTTGTCTTAGGCAAATGTCAAATTATCAATTAACTTGTAAACTTAGTCCTAACTTAATTATGGAAAAAAAGCCAGCATTTTGACTTTTTTGTAATACAGGATATGATGTCACTGACATAATGTTGAGGAAGTGCCTTCATTGTAGTATTCATTTGCCAGCCAAAACCTGGTGAAATAGATTTTGATGAAAAGGGTGACAAATTGAAAATTTGACACTGATAAATGAGTGAATTTACAATCGTTCACCTCAGTTAAAATTAACATGGCAAAACCCACTGACAAGACAATTCGCTAGTGAAGCGAGTAGCTTGTTGTTTAGTAAATAGGTGATATTGCAAATTTTTTGAGGGGATGCATTTTGTGTCTTTTATTTGTCTTGTATATGCTCTACAATTGGAGGTCAAGTTATTGAGTGACTGTTGTATTTGGATTTTCAGCTATGTTCATGAATTGGGCATGGATATTACTTGTAGGTTAATGTAAGCAAAAGGCTCAATATTTGCCCAGGTCTATTAATGAAATTGAAAAGGTAAAGCTGAGCGTCCAGTACTTTTTTTTTTTTTAATCTGCAAATGTTTTCATGGGGGGGGGGGCATAAAAAATGTTTCCATGGACCCACCATGAATAATATTGACTTGGGAGGTATGTTGGCACATATACCAGAGCAACTGTTTTAGTAGTCTTTGGATTACTTCAATTGTGTTACATCATATGATTTGTTTAAAAGAAAAAGTATAGAATATTTTTTTCAGCAAAATTAGACAATTTGTGAAGAATCTGAATATTTTTGCAAAGCACGGATATAAATTATACAGATATATATCTAATTCTATAAAATGTAAGATGTTGTCCATCCTTTATGCCAGTAATTACAGTGCTTTAGAAGAGACCCTAAGATAACATCTCCGAATGTTTTCTAGAAAAAATATACAATAACGGGTGTCCAACCTTCAGCCAGAGGGCGGCATGCGGCCCAGTATGGATATGAATGTGGCCCAGCTTGAAACTCCTGGTTCCCAAGGAATTTTCATATAGCAAAAGATATTGGGATTGGCAGGAAGGGGGACTCTGCCCATTGCCCAGTCAGCAGTAGTAATAATATGAGTCTATTATACAGGTTTCCCCTTATTCCAGTGCATAGCTCCATCTGATTATCCAACTGGTATTGTAGTTCTTTTCTGTGCATTTTCTTTACTTTTACAAATCGAAAGTTTTTCATATATGGCCCCAGACAATATTTCATTTTCCAATGTGGCCCAGGGAAGCCAAAAGGTTGGACACCCCTGATCCATGGAAAACTGCTTTAATTATTGTTGCATTTGGAAAAAAAATTTTTTTTATATCAGCGTGAAAATCTTTCAGTCCTCCTTTCTCTCATTAAGTTTCTGTCCTTCTTTCCTGTGTTAAAACATATGAACAAAAAGGAATCATCTCCACACCGGTATTAAAAATTTATCTAACATTCTTAAAAGAAGAAACCTGGTTCTTTTCTTACATGCATTGTTTAGATCCTGAGCCACCAACTTTGTCTTATAGGGTTACCTGATCACAAACCGGGAAATTGTTTCAGAAGATATCGAAGACTTTGAATTCACACCAAAGCCTGAGTATGAAGGGCCTTTTTGCATCTTTAATGAAGCAGATGAGGTAACTAGCTGTTAGAGATCCTTTCTTGCAATCCTAGCTGTACTTTTGCTTTAGGTTACAACTTTTGTTTTCAATTTTAGGCACATCTTATCCAGAGATGGTTTGAACATTTGCAAGAGACCAAACCCAACATCATTGTAACATATAATGGGGACTTCTTTGACTGGTAAATCACATCTTCATAACTGTTACTAACCCTCAAAAATTGTGGTAAAGCTAATTTCTGTGTAAACTTCCTGATTCTCTGCAGGCCATTTGTAGAAACTCGTGCAGCAGTGCATGGGATGAGTATGCTTCAGGAGATTGGCTTTCAGAAAGACAATCAAGGGGAATACAAATCTCCCCCTTGCATTCACATGGATTGTCTCAGGTAGATAACTGCTTGAAAATGCTTGAACTGTTGGGACAGGGCTTGCTTAATGTAGAATTTTGGATTTGTTGGCTAAGGGAAGGACTATGACATTTTAGTTTCTGATTTTCTCTGGCAGGTGGGTGAAGAGAGATAGTTATCTCCCTGTTGGAAGCCACAATCTCAAAGCTGCTGCCAAAGCTAAGCTGGGTTATGACCCAGTGGAGCTGGATCCAGAGGAGATGTGTCGCATGGCTACTGAGGAACCACAGGTACAAAGAATTAGGGATACAGAATTTCAGGATTCAGGCAAATAAATTTCATAAGTTTGAGATTTTCAAGATTTGTTTTCAAACCAAAGTTGCTTTAATGAAGTTATTGGTGTACTTTATAAACAATGAACGCGATCCACCTGTGAATTATGAATAACGTTGTCATTGCACAGAATCCGTTTTGTAACACTTCGGAGCAGATTTACTAAGGGTTGAATTCGAAGGATTTTACCACAATTTGATTGGTCGAACGATTGAAAAGAAAATATTTGATCAATAAAATCGTTCAAATCGAATTATTTTAACCATTCGATCAAATTTTTTTATTCGATCAAAAATAAAGAAAACCAATTCGGTAGGTTGAAACTGGCGAACTAGTCAGTCGAAGAAAAATTTAAAGGGGAAGTTTTCAAAATTCGATGGTCGAAGTGGTCTTCAAAAACATTTGAATACTAATCTTTTTGAAAATACAATCGAATTACGAATCATTCATGTGAATTTAGTAAATCTGCCCCTTGGTTTAATTTAGCTGTCATGATGTTCTCTTTGTAATGTCTTTTTTTCCATAGGTCCTTGCTACCTACTCTGTGTCAGATGCAGTAGCAACTTACTACATGTACATGAAGTATGTTCACCCCTTCATCTTTGCACTCTGCACTATTATCCCAATGGAGCCTGATGAGGTATGAGACATAAGTGTTGCAATTTTTCAATACATGTTTGCATGTGTTGGTGCCCAAATGCATGGTTGCAGGAAGCACACCATACATTTTCTTCACTTTAAGGCATTTTATTAATACACAAGGTGACTATTTCAGTATACAAAGCCTTGATAATAACTTAAAATCCTGCCCTCTGGGTGCTACCTGCACACATTTGGTGAGTTCCTTCATTAATCTGGGCTGCTTGTGGACTACCAGCAACCAAACACACATGTAGGGGTCACTCCTATACTTATGATCGTACTTTAAAGAGCTGAGAAAAGCCAGGAGGCTGAGCAATCCCCTATACCAGGGCTGTCCAACTGGCAGCCCATGACCCTTCCTTGTGTGCCCCCCCCCCACATAAAAGATGTTTTAAGACTTTGCCTACAATATGCTCCCTGTATGTGCCTTGCTCTGCCTGCCCTATGCTTCCTTTGTGTGCCATACTTTGCCTGTCCTACTCTGTGTGTGCTTGCTGGCTGTGCCGCACTCTGCATGCTCCCTGTTTGTGCCATACTCTACCTGTGCTGTGGTCAGTTTGTGCGTGCCGTGGTCAGTTTGTGCGTGCCGTGGTCAGTTTGTGCGTGCTTTGGTCCCTGTAGCCTGTTTGTGCGTGCCGTAGTCCGTTTGTGTTGTGGGGTTACTGTGCTCCACAAGGGAGGAGGAGCAGGAGGCATATGGATTTGACTAATGAGTGATATCCCTGCAGTCGGCACCAACCATTTGTTTTTTTTTGGTGTGCTATCACCATTAATATGGACCTGGTCTTGTGTTAAAATAGGTGCAGTTTAAAGCAGGTGTTTTTTTTTTTTTTTTTTAAAAAGGGGGGGGGGGGTTAACACTGCCTTCCATTATCGGCCCTCTACTATGTAGGACAGAAAAATTCTGGCCCTTGGTACCACAGAAATTAGACAGCACTGCCCTTGACGTTCCCCTCTCACAGTTGCTTCTCGCAGTGGCAGGCAGCACTCACAGCCCCTCTGAAAGTTCCCTACACAGTCTGGTAGCCATCTTGGCTCAGATAGACCTTCCTAACATTATTCCTACAATTAAATACAGGGCAGCCTTCCTGTCGATGTGAGCTCCTAATATGTAATCTGGACAAATAGAAAGGAGTAGCTGGCTTATGTTCCTTCCTGGAGCTGAGAGCTAAAGTCTTTAAACAGAGAAAATAATGTCTATTTAGCAACACCTTTGGTGAAGCTTACATTGCTTGCTATGGAGAATTTTAAAGGCAAAACTCACTTTTGACACTCTGCCATAAGTGTAATATATTTTTTTTTCTGTTCTTGTATACTTGTTTTATATCATGCTTTTAATTTCTGGTGCATATTTTTTAACTTACATTTGAATTCTATATGTCCCTTATATTTCATTAAAGTTTATTTTTAGTACAATTGCTAATTGCCCTGTTTTGCTGTATTTCTCTCACTGTGTGTGTAGGTCCTGAGAAAAGGCTCTGGAACCCTTTGTGAGGCACTGCTGATGGTCCAGGCATACCATGCCAATATCATTTTCCCCAACAAACAAGAGGCTGTATTCAACAAACTGACTAATGATGGCCATGTTCTGGACTCTGAGACCTATGTAGGTGGACATGTGGAGGCCCTTGAGTCTGGGGTGTTCAGGAGTGACATTCCTTGCCGCTTTAAAATGGTGTGTATTATGCATTTGATTAACATATTCATTGCTTCATATTTTTTTCGTTACAATGAATTATCTATTTAAATAATTGCTATATTTGATGTGCTAACCTAAAAGCCCTATGCATATCCACAGTTGCAAAGACTGCTCACGGTCCATGCTTTATTTTATTTTTTATTTAGTAGGGCATGTGAATCATTCTTCAGCTTTTCTGCATGTGTGTGACCAAAGTTTCCATATTTTTAACTTCAGTTGCTTTCTGATAGTTGCCCAGAAAAATACCTTTTTTGGGCTTTCTGAAAAATAATTTAAGTTTATTAAGATTACCAGATTAAAGTAATCTGGACAATTGAATGTGGAACTGAATGACCAAAGCATCTTTTTTTTTTTCATTTTAGCCTATAGAATATAAATTTTATTTTCTAATGTAACTGACCCATAAACAGCTGATACAAATATTTATAGTTTCAACTGTTGAAATCACTCTTTGTTCATACAGAATTGTTGTTTCAGGTACATTGAGCAACAGAAATATATTTGGTTAGAAATTAAGATATTGGTTCTTTATTTTACACACAGAATTCAAGATCAACTGAAATATCAAATCTATAAGAAATTAAGTGATGCACTTCTTTTTTTCAATACATTTGCTAAGGTTTTCTCTGCCAACTCTTCACCAGAAGTTGCAGTTATGCTGACCATTTACACTGTGCCACCGCCCAGCCAAATACAGCTGGTGGCTATAGTAAGGTTATTACTTTTGTTAAAACCAGATGGAATTGTTCCCTGTGCAGGCACCAGATATACTTTGCAGTTGCCACTGTTCCGAGTGGAAGGACTGCTACTGAATTAGCCACCTAACCTGACAAGGCATGGCTGGTACAGACTAAATGCCTATGTTTGTAAGCACTTATCCTCAGCTTTGAAGGTTTTCTGTTAGGAGAAAATAATAGCCCCTGATTTGCTGATCAGTGATGTGTAGGTTAAAAATTAACCCCATCTTTATATTGATAAGTTACATACATACATATATATATACATATACACATATCTGGCAAAACATGTCCTATGAGCTCCAAACAACACTCATAGGAAAAACACTGGTCATTCCTGAAGTGAATGTACCAATGTATGGACAAACTTCAAGTTCATGTCTGTATTCCCTCCTCCAGAACCCAGCAGCCTTTGATTTTTTACTCCAGCGTGTTGAGTTAACCTTGCGCCATGCAATTGAGGAAGAGGAAAAAGTTCCACTTGAGCAGATCACAAACTTTCAAGAGGTAAAATAAGCTCTATAAAGCTGTAGCATTCTCATCAATCATCCACTCTTTGAATAACTCATTTATGTACTGTTGACTTACCTCTGCAGGTCTGTGATGAAATTAAGAAGAAACTCAATTCTCTTAAGGAAGTGCCAAACAGAATAGAATGTCCTCTTATTTACCATCTTGATGTGGGGGCAATGTACCCCAATATTATTCTCACCAACCGACTTCAGGTTAGTGCAAAGCCTTAAAAAGGCCTTTGTATTTGGACACCTAAGGCAGTTATGTCTCCCTTCCTGGGTCCATTAGGATTAACTTTAGGCTATGGTTTGTCCACTTTGTGGCAGCATGTAAAAATATAAAGGGGTTTAGCCCTATGTGCTAAAGGTCTTTCCTGGGACATCACCTCTCTTCGAGGTGTTACAGGCCCAGAGCTGCAGTTATGGTAAAAGTTAGTTATATGTCCTATATAAATATATATCCTCTGAAAGGAATTCTGCTGTTAAACTGCATTACAACGTGCCAGTAAATTACTTAATTTCAGCTGGTCACGGTTGATAAACCAGTTATTTCTCCAAGTCATCTTGAGGGACACAGGAACAGTGGGGTATAGCTGGTATCACTAGGAGGCAGGACACAACCTTAAAGGGATACTGTCATGGGAATTTTTTTTTTTTTTTTTTCCCGAAATGCATCAGTTAATAGTGCTGCACCAGCAGAATTCTGTATTGAAATCCATTTCATTTTGAAATCTGACATTGGGCTAGACATATTGTCAATTTCCCAGCTGCCCCAAGTTATGTGACTTGTGCTCTGATAAACTTCAATCACTCTCTACTGATGTACTGCAAGTTGGAGTGATAGCTTCCCCCTCCCCTTTTCCCCTCAGCAGCCTAACAGAACAATGGGGAGGTAACCAGATAACTGCAACCTAACACAAGATAACAGCTGCCTGGTAGATCTAAGAACAGCACTCAATAGTAAAAACCCATGTCCCACTGCGTTCCATTCAGTTACATTGAAAAGGAAAAACAGCCTGCCAGAAAGCCGTTCCCTCCTAAAGAACTGGCACAAGTTGCATGACCGGGGCAGCTGGGAAACTGACAAAATGTCAAGCCCCATGTAATATTTCAAAACTGAATATAAAAAAATCTGCTTGCTCTTTTGAGAAATGGATTTCATTGTAGAAGTCTCCTGGAGCAGCACTATTATTTATCTCTCTGTCTCTGGGACAAGCCAGAGAAACGCTTTCAACCTAACAGTCGTTTCTCGAAGCCCTATCCATTCCCAACAGACAGAAAAGTGGTCACCCATTAGTCGATGCACCTGTACCTAGACTGTACAAAAGTACAGCCCTACTGGTCTCGGGCGCTTCTTCGTTCATGGTCTCTATGGACGAGGTTAGACAGGTCACTATGTTCAGTGTTCTCAGGCTCATCCCTCACAATGGGCTTCCCAAATCAAGGAAGCCAATGACTATATCTGTGAAGCGTCTCTGGATGCAACACAGGTTACCAGTAGATCCTCCGCAGTAGCTGCCCACCGATCCCTCTGGATGAAATTATGATTGGCCGATCTTTCCTCTAAGAAATCCACTAACATCCATTCCCTTCAAGGGAAAACTCTCTTGGGCCGGAATTTGATCATCAGGCCACAGGCGGAAAAAAGCACTCTGCTTCCGCAACCACAAGTAATGTCCTTCCTTTGGCAAAAGAAAGGATCCTTTGTGGCTCCCAATCCAAGACCGCAAGGTCAACCTCTCCGCTACAGACCTTCACTGGTAGGGGTTCTTCGGCAACAAACAGATCTTCCTGGCAAAATCGGAAGCACACTTCAGACCACAGACAAGTCTACCACGGCATGATGCCACTTACAATCCGGCATCAATAGGTGATTGATACATTTTGCTGATGTATGGACTACACTCGTCCAATATTTTTGGATCCACTAGGTCGTTACTTGAGGCTACCACATAGAGTTCGCCTCACACAGATTTTTCATGTCACGACTTCCACAGGACTCAACCAAGCGCAGCAATGGCCCCAGGACAAGCCTTTCTAGAGGGAATTTCTAGCCTGCTTCTTGCAGAAGTTATCACCCCCGCTCCTCCTTCCGAGCTCTTCCAGGAATATTATTCCAACCTACTCGTGGTACCAAAGAAGGACGGGTCAGTTCATCCCATCCTAGACCTCAAAGAGCTCAACACATTCATTCGCACACGGAGGTTCGAGATGGAATCTCTAAGATCAGCCAATGCAGCAATGTCCCCAGGACAATTCCTTTTGTCCTACCTGCTTGTTTCCATTGTCCTTTTGCATCAGAAATATGTGCGATTCGCATTCCAAGATCTCCATTCCCAGTTCAAGCTTCCCATCGGCCGCTTGGGTCCTTACCAAAATGATGGCGGCATCTACAGCTGAAATTCGCAAACAAGGAATCTCCATCACTTCTTTTCTGGACAACCTCCTAATCAAGGCCCCGTCTCTTCAGAGGCTCAATGGTCGCTCCAAATATCCTCGGACAAGCTCATGGAAATGGGTTGGTTCCTCAGCCTAGACATGTAGTCTCTAATACACAGCCAATCCATGAACTTCCTAGGCATGGGGTTCGACACAGACACCAACAATCCCACTTCTGCCAGAAAAAGTGCTCCATCTCCAAGCTCTAGTCTAGCGCGACCCTTCTTTGAAACCATGACATACAGAGAAAGCATGAGCATGAAGCGTTGGGAGTCAAGGTCTCTATCATACAGGCAGTTCCCCTTGCCCAGTTACATTTCACAGACCTTCAATTGAACATACTCAACATTTTGAACCGGAGTTGTTTACTGCAGGAGATCCCGTTGTTCCCTCAAACGAGGTCCTTTCTTCCCTGGTGGCTAAAATAGATTACCCTCACTCAGGGGAGATGCCTAGGGGAACCCCTCTGGAGCATCCTCCCCACAGATGCGAGTTCCTTCGGCTGTGGAGCAATTCTAGAGGGCAGACGTGCCACCCGAGTGAAAAGCATCTGCAAATCAATCTACTTCAAATACGAGCAATCCCTCTAGTCCTAATTCATTGGCAGCAAGACCTGAAGGGCCAGTCTGTTAAAGTGCATTCAAACTTCTCCACAGTGGTGACTTACATCAGCCACCAAGGGGGAACAAAGAGCAAAGCAGCCCTAAACCAGATCATCCTCTCCTTCAGGTGGGCACTTCACCTGGGACTTCCGACCGGTGTACGTCCTACCGCCTCTGGTTCTCATATCCAGAACAATCAGGAAGCTACAAGGAGAACAGGCCACTCGCATTCTGATTGCACCGAGGTGACTTTGAAGAGCTTAGTTCACAGACCTACTAAACCTCTCAGCGGCAGAACCATTAACTCTGCCTCCACTTCCAGACCTTCTCACCCAGGGACCCATCCGCCATCGAAACCCAACAAGCCTAATATTGACGGCATGGCTCTTGAGGCAAAATTTCTGATCCATAAAGGTTTTTTTCCAGGGCCGAGACACACGCACAATGTCTTCAGCCAGAGAGCCGGCCTCGGCCAGAGAGCCGGCCTCGGCCAGAGCCTAACATACAGTTGGTCCACCTACCAACAAAGCCAGTTTCAAGACATTCTCCATTCTAAATATCCTGCAATTCTACAGGAAGGGCTATCCATGGGCATGTCACTCAGCTCCCTCAAGTCACAGCTCTCCGCCCTGTCATTGCTTCTTCAAAGAAGACTAGCAGTGATTCCGGATGTCAGGACCTTCATCCAAGGGGTGGCACACGTAGTTCCTCCGGTGTGGGCCCCATCTGGGACCTCACCCTAGTACTCCGGGCACAATGTCCACCTTTTGAACCTCTTCGATAAATTTCCCTGCAGTGGCTCAACTGGAAGACATTTTTTATTCTAGCCGTTCCTCAGTGAGACGAGTATCGGAACTCAGCGCTCTATTATGCAAATCGACTTTCCTCATTCTTCACCTTTTACTGAATGTTGTTTCAGACTTCATCTGAACCAAGAAATAGTTGTGCGATCCTTTTGCCCTGCACCAGCTAACCAAAAAAGAGAAAATTCTGCACACCCTAGATCCAGTCAGAGCACTAAAGTTTTACTTGCATAGAGTCCAGACATTTTGCAAATCCGATTCCTTACTAGTTCTCCTTCGGGTCCACGCCAAGCTGCCATGGTCACCAAACAGGCTATATCTCGTTGGATCAAGCAAGCTATTCAAAGAACATACACAGCACAAGCAGAGTTCCAGCTCACTCCACTAGAGGTGTGAGTACATCCTGGGCATTTCAAGATCAAGCCTCAGCGGAACAGCTGTGCAATGCTGCAACGTAAACTTCGGTTCACTCCCTTCCAAATTTTACCATATCGATACCTTGCAGCCCCTGACACCCACCTTGGCAGAAAGTGGCTTCAGGCCGCGGTGGTTACTAAATCATAGGCCTCTACCCACCTGAGCCTTCAGGGGACAGCTTTGGTACGTCCCCACTGTCCGTGTCCCCCCCCCAAGATGACTTTTAGAAAAGGAGATGTTGTGTATTCACCGTTAAATCTTTCTCTTCAGTCACTTGGGGGGGACAGGGCTTCCCTCCCTTGATCAAGGCCTTCACTTCTGTTAGACATGATACATGATTATGTTTAAAGTTTAGTTTAAGGTTATTCTATACCTGATGAGTTTGGTACAAACTGACTTAAGCTTCGTCTCCTGTGGGTATAGCCAGTGGAGGAGGAGTCAGTTGTGTCCTGCCTCCTAGTGATACCAGCTATACCCCACTGTCCCCGTGTCCCCCAAATGACTGAAGAGAGAGATTTAACGGTGAGTACACAAAATCTCATTTTTGCTGCCACCTAGTCCTGGTCACGCTATAATTCACACAGCTAAAGTGCACTCAAAGGTGTGTTACAATTGGATAACCACAATATTTTTAAGCATAATCTGAGCACTGTTATGTCTTAACCTTTGCATACCTTTTTAGTCATCTAAAGATGACATAAGCACATCATCTTGTCTTAGAAAAGTACTTTTTTCTCTATTGTAAATGCTTTTATTACAATTGGTCAGTATAACTTGTATGTACCATTCCACATAAGATGTTTGCTATTCTGCAGCCTTCTGCCATGGTGGATGAAGTGACGTGTGCTGCTTGTGACTTCAATAAACCTGGAGCTGCTTGTCAGCGCCAGATGAGCTGGCAATGGAGAGGAGAATTCAGTAAGTTATGTATCAGATCACATTATAATTTGCAATTAAAGGAACAGTAACACCAAAAAATTTAAGTGCTTTAAAGAAAATATCATGTAGTGTTGCCCTGCACTGTTAAAACTGATGTTTGCTTCAGAAACACTACTATAGTTCACAGGGCCGCCATCAGGGGGGGAAAGGGGGGACAAGTGTCCCGGGCCCGAGGCTGAAGGGGGGCCTGGCCGTGCTGCAGTTTTTGAAGAGCCGGGCCCCCCTTACCTGCGCTGAAATCTTGCGTCTTGCTTTGTGAATGGGGAAGTGCCGGAATGACCCGAAGTCCTGATGCGGTGAAAAGTCACGAAGGAGCCGACACGAAGTCCTGAAGCGCCGGAAATTAACAAACTCACAAAAGGAGCCGTCGTGAGGCGGCGAAAATACTCGATGTCACGAAAACAGCTATAACTGAAGTCCTGAAGCCACGAGTTCAATTCTACTAACACCAATGTGGGTTTATTGTTTTTTTTTTTTAATCCCCTGGTCTGCAATGTTTTATTTTAATACTCCATAGACCCCTGCCACCAAATTTTTTTTTTAAATATTTTTTGGGGCCCCAATTTTTTTTTTTAACTTGTAAGGGGACCCTGCCACCAATGATTATTTAAAAAAAATATTTTCTGGGGCCCCAATTTTTTTTAACTTGTATGGGGGGCCCTGCCACGAATGATTAAACAAATATTTTCTGGGGGGGGTCCTGGCACAAAAGTTTTTTATAAAAATAATCTTTGTGGCCCCAATTTTTTTTTAACTTATAAGGGAGCCCTGACCATCAATAGCTTTTTATAACGTGTGTGGTATTTTAACTGTGGTGGGGAGTGGGCGGGATCTGGGGTGGGGCTGGAATTTTGTTGTACGGGGCCCCGTGATTTCTAATGGCGCCCCTGATAGTTCATATAAACAAGCTGCTGAGTAGCAATGGCGGAAATTGAAAAACGGCTATATGGCACAGGATAAGCAATGGATAACAGATAACATTATATTCTGCAGAGCTTATCTGCTATCTGCTGTGTAACTTGAGCCTTTTCTCCTTTGAATGGCTGCTCTCATAGCTACACAGCAGCTTATTTATATAAACAATAGTAGTGCTTCTGAAGTAAACACTGCAGTTTTACTAGTGCAGGGCAACACTGCATTATATTTTTATTACTTTAAAACAATTTAATTTTTTGATGTTACTGGTCCTTTAATCACAGCAGTCTGAGTGATCACTTTTACTTACAAAATGTGTTTGCCATGGGTGATTTTAAGTGCCAGTTGCATGGCTTCCCATATATGTAATGTAAATATTTAAGTGTGAATGCATTGTTTACAATATTCTTTTCTTTAGCTTCAGTGATGTGTTATTGGCTGTTTTAAGTTTGTCATGCCTAAGTATCCATTGTTAATTTGTCTGGCGACAATCATAATTTGTCTTCCTACACTCTTTACAGCACTGATTTAGCACAAACGAAGTAGCTAAAGACTTTATCGTAGTGATTTTATTGCAGCACTACATGTAAGTGCACCTGAGGAAGGCTTATTCCGAAACACGTAAAGCTTGAAGTGCTGCAATAAAATCACTATGATGAAGTCTTAACCTACTTTGTGTGCTCTCCAGGTACAATTTGTTTTGCTACAAATACTTGTAATGAAGTCTTTCTATGTTTCAATTAAATCTCCTTTAACTCCCTAGTGCCTGCCAGCCGCAGTGAATATCATCGCATACAACAGCAGCTTGAGTCTGAGAAATTTCCTCCTCTTTTTCCTGGGAAGCCTCCACGGGCATTTCATGAGTTAACACGGGAGGAGCAAGCAAAGTATGAGAAAAAACGTTTAGCAGGTGTGTGTCTTTGAGTCTGCATTATAGTATTGTGTAGAACATTTCTCCAACACTGCTTGAATTGCAGTAATAAAGGTCACACTGGGAGATTCAGCCTCCTGGTGACTAATCTCCTCTTCTTCTGGGCGATAATCTCCCCAGACTGCCTTCCCCCTGCCTATTAAAATGAAAAACTTCGGAAATCGAAGCGCCGCAAGTGCACTGCCACATGCGATTTTTCATCTTCACAGGGGGAAAGGCAGTTTGGGGAGATTGTCATCCCGAAGAAGAGGCGATTAGTCGACAAGCGACTAAATCTGCCCATGTGCTAAAGCCTTAGACTGTAAGCTATGTAATTTCACTTGAGCAAGGTCTTTGAGCACAATTACTGTTGATCCTTTCATAGTGTTCAAATTTTACTTTGTCTTGCTATGCTGTTTACTTTTCCATCAAAGATTACTGCCGCAAAGCATATAAAAAGATACATGTAACAAGGCTAGAGGAGAAAGTTACAACCATCTGTCAAAGGGAAAATTCCTTCTATGTGGACACTGTGCGAGCTTTTCGAGATCGTAGATATGAGTTCAAAGGACTGCACAAGGTATGTTCTGCTGTACAATTCCAGACC
>CM044431.1:156329170-156380932 GCA_024363595.1 Xenopus borealis | reverse complement strand
TTCAGTGCAGAAGTCTGCTGGAGCAGCACTATTAACTGATGCATTTAAAAAAAAAAAAAATCTTTTCCCATGACAGTTCATGACAGGCTTCATCCACACGAGTAGATTCGGGGAGATTAGTCGCCCCAGCGACAAATCGCCTCTTCTTCTGGGCCACAATCTCCCCGAACTGCCTTCTCCCTGCCCTCCGCTGGCTTACATGAAAATTGTCTGTCTGAGGCAATTCACTAGCAGCGCTTCGTTTTCTGAAGTCACCCGTAGTTTCCTCCTGAGTCAACTTCAGGCGACTACAGAAAATTAAGCGCATCGTGTTTCCTTGTGAGGCAACGTCGGCCGACTTCGGTAAAACAAAGCGCAGCGTGTGTCATCCCCCTGACTATTTTTCATTTTAGCCGGCTGGAAGGTAGATTCGGGGAGATGTCCCCCATGAAGAAGAGATTTGTCACCAGGGTGACTAATCTCGCCGAATTGGTCAGTGTGCCTTAAGTCTAATTGTGACTTGCTCATCAGAATATTTATTTACAGTAAATTGATCAGAGGTAGCTGCCTTTTCTCTGTGATGCCATGAAATAATAAAATTTCCACTAATGGGATTTTTCTGGAGAATGTATTGTTACCTTACAGTGTGATTGAAACATTCTAACTCTTGAACTTTTTGACCTATTTAAAGTATAAAAATGTAACACATTACAGACCCGCATATATTTTATGTGTATACTAATTTTTGCATACAGGTTAATGTTTTAGTTGGCTTCGCATTTTTGGCTTTCATTTTTTTTATAGGTGAGTATTTAACTGTTTATTATTACCTTTCCATAAATGTTAATAATGGAATATATATTTGGGCTAGATTACTGCTCAGATGCAGCAGCCAGATTCCTCACAGACTCCAGACATGGAAGATTTTGGAATTGGTAAGCGTCTGCAACCTGCAGTGCCAATAAGCACCAAAAGAAAGCGCGTCCCAACAGCTGAAGAGAGCCAGGGAGACTCCCAGGACCTTGCTCTTACCCAATCTTGGCGGGAAGTTTTGGGGCAGCCACCTCCACTAGGTACCACAAAGGTGAGCAATCCTGCCTTCACCACACACTTAAAAGAAACACTGATGTATGCCCATGCACTTCTTTTGTTGCTTAGAATCTGAAATGGTATTACAGACCAACATTTTAACCCCATAGGAAGAGCGTCTAGTCTGGCTTCGTTACCACAAGAAAAAGTGGGAGCTTCAGGCACGCCAGCGAAAAGAGCGGCAAAAGAAACGAAGACTGGAGGATGGTGAAGTGGCACCAGGTGCAGGAGGAGTTATAAGAGAAACACAGGCAGCTGGACTTGGCAGTTTTTTAAGACGGACTGCACGCAGTATTCTAGACATGCCGTGGCAGATTGTGCAAGTGTGTGGTTTTTTTTTTTTTTTTTTTTTTTTTTTTTTTTTTTTTTTTTTTTTTTTTTTTTTTTGTTTTTGCTGTGTATAAAAATGCAGTGGATAGAATAACTCGTTTACTATGTGGTCTCTTTTTTTACAGATTGGTGAGAGCAGTCAACCTGGGCTTTTCCGCCTGTGGGCTGTTATTGGTAATGACCTACACTGCATGAAGCTCAACATTCCCCGTGTTTTTTATGTGAACCAGCGTGTCCCTAAACCAGAAGAGGGAGCAGTGTACCGCAAGGTGAGTGTCTTTGTCTTGCATCTCCAGAAAGGTTGTGTGTTTTTTTTTTTTTCGTTTTTTTTAAGAAGATTGAACATTTAATGCATGACTGATGTTGTTTTTCATCAGCATGATAATCTGTTCTGTATTTTGCAATTGGTTTTGCTTTTTCGTTCTTCCTCTGTGCATTTTAATAGTCTTTTGATTTAACTCTGCAACAGGTAAATCGAATCCTACCTCGGTCTAACCCAGTCTACCATCTTTATGAGTATACCGTACCAGAGGATATGTACCAGGAGCACATCAATGAGATCAATGCAGACCTGTCTGCCCCCGATATTGAGGGGGTGTATGAAACCCAGGTATAATGCATTTATAGAAGGATAAAGAAACCGTGTGCTCCTATTACAGTCTATGTGTAAAGTATAAGAAGGAGCCATGCTAGACATGCTGTATGGATTTATCGTATTTTTTCAAAACTACATCTTTAGGTTACTATAATTGTAAAGCATTATAGTGTTCTATAATTCTAGAGCCCCAGAATAGATTTTTAAGGTTCTTATAATGCCTTGGTCTGTTCTTTCACATGGCTTGTTTAGTGTAATTTTGAATTTCGACTTTAAAATATCTTGCACTGTTAATTTTGCTTATCATATTAACTTGGCATTCAGGTTCCTCTCACTATGCGAGCAGTAAGTCAGCTTGGCTGTGTCTGTATGGTGAACAAACAGCTGGTGCGACATCTTTCAGGACGGGAAGCAGACACCTTTGACTTAGAACATTTAGAAATGAAGTCTCTTGCTCAGTATAGCTACTTGGAGCCAGGTAATATTGTCTAGTCTCTTCTCCATTTACGTTGTTTTGCCTCCGTCATCCATGAAACCACTGTTTTTGCAGCATGCTTATTTACACTACATAAAGAAGTTGGTTCCATTGCTTGCATTCTCTCTAGTAAGAGGTAAACTAAGCTAAAACTATTGGCACTTATAGGTGGATCAGTCATAATTTTGACATAACAAGGCAAATTATAAGATACAGTTTGTTCTAACTATATCTTAATAAATTAATAATTCACAGGAAAGTAATGTTCAGTGGCCACTGCAAAAAATTATTTTTTTATTAACATGTATTTCTATAGCGCCAACTTGTTTCGTAGCGCTGTAAAAATTAGTTCATTGGAATTTGTCATTGGGGTCTTGTGTTCCTTTTCCAAAAGGTCTACTGTTTGTATCATGAGCCTGATCAATTTTATATGAAAAGACTGCCATAGATTTTGTAGCTATTTAGAAATAATTACAGGTATATTTAGATTTTTGCACAAATATATTTGCATGTTTAAAGGAAGGGATGCATTGTTTGCATCAGCTACTGACACAACTTTTACTTTAGTTTGCATAATATATCTATACCCATAAATAATTAACGTGTGGGGGCAGGCTTACTAAATATGGTTTTGCTCTATTATTTCATAGGAAGCATCAGACACATCTATATGTATCATAATTCTCAGGGTCACAAAGCTCTCTTTGGTCTGTTTATCCCTTCCCAGCGAAAATCAGCTGTTTTTGTGGTGGACACGGTAAGACCAATAAGCAAAGTCGAACAATACGTTGTCTGACTGGTCAGAAGTATTTAAACCTTAATGAACATTCAGCTTTACAGTACAGGTATTTTGTAAATAGTTTTTTCTGGCTAAGAATTTTTTTTTTTTTTTGTACCAAAAAATTATGAATGGCAATATAAATGTCAATTAAGTATTTTTTATTTTAAAGCAAATAGAGTAGAACCCTGCTTTCCAATGGGTTGCTTTCTGGAAAGAAATTAATAGTGTATGAGCCCAGGACAGAAATAATTGGCTAATAATTCAGGAAACCATAAAATCAAAGTTCTAATATGTGTATTTTAGCCAATTTTGTATTTGGTTTTGTTCATAAATTTAAATGAGGCATTTTAAATAGTGCTGCGCCAGTAGAATCTGCACTGAAATCAGTTTTTCAAAAGAGCGAACATTGTATTTATATTTAATTTTTTAAGTACATGTTGTTAGTTTCCCAGGTGACCCAGCCACGTCACTTGTGCTCTCACTCACTGCTGTGCACTGTTGCCACTTTATCAGGTCCGCAGTAACCAGATGCCAAACCTAAGCAATATGTATACAGCAGAACACACTGCCATGCAGGAAAAAGTGGATCCTGAGCTTCTGCCCCCAGAAAAACATATTTTTGAGGTACGAGCAGAGACTGACCTGAAAACAGTCTACAGAGGAATTCAGAGATTACTCCTAAGTTACAAGGTAAAGTAGATATAGAATTACACTGTGGATAAGAAACATGATCTATACTTATTGCCATAAAAATGATGTCTCTGTTCTCTAAGGATGAACGACGTGGCCCCACTCTGATTGCAGTACAGTCTAACTGGAATTTAAGAAGGTTAGCTGCTGGAATGCCAGTTCTGGAGGAATTCCCTCTTGTTCCTGTACGTATAACAGATGATATTAGCTACGGTGTGTTAGATTGGCAGCGCCATGGAGCCAGGCGCATGATCCGTCATTATCTGAACCTGGATAGCTGTCTTTCCCAGGCCTTTGAGATGGCAAGGTAAATCATTGCATAGATTGACCACCATACTTTACTTCTTGTATTAACTAAATTTCTGAAATGCAAGTGCAGGTCTAGCTGATGGTAGAGATTTGTACTAAAATGTACAGCTCCATACCATGTTCTACAGAAGCAGAAAGCAGGTTTCCTATTTCTGGAGTATTTATGGCCTGTCTTCTACACTCTGCTGAATTTAAGTGTAGCTTCACCTAACATACTTCAAAATCACCCTTCTGTAGGAAACCTTTAAAATCCCTACATTTATTGCCTAACCTCTATCGGCTCCTTCATTTTTTTTATTTAGCTAGTAAACCTTTACATTTTTGGGGATTTTGTCTCAAACTTTTTATGGATTTCCTGTTATGTAAGTCTCTTTGACAGTCCTAGATTCTAAAATATAGGAATTTTGTTGAGGGGATATTTTATAAATGAATTGTTGTCAGCTATTATGCAATTATAGCTAAATAATATTCTCTACCATTAGGTATTATCACTTACCTGTGGGTAACCTACCAGATGATGTGTCAACCTTTGGATCTGACTTGTTCTTTTCAAGACACCTTCGCAGACACAATCATCTGCTTTGGCTGTCGCCTAGTGCCCGTCCTGACCTGGGGGGCAAAGAAGCAGATGATAACCGTTTGGTTATGGAGTTTGATGAGAAGGCATCAGTGGAGATTAACAATCCAGGCTGCTATAATACTGGTAAGGGAGCTAATGGAAGTACAACCTATAATGAACATTGCCTTGACAGGTGGTATATGTTTTGTGGGTGTTGTATTACATGGTATAGTTACATAATAAGTATCCCAAACTAACTACCCTTTTATTTTCATACCATATTTTTTAAACCAAATTTTTTATACTGTTGTACCAGTCCTGCTTTGTCTTGTTGAACAGAGTGGGTCTTATCCTATGTATGTGTATATAATGTAAAGTTTAAGCTGCTGTTTTCCTCAAAGGAAATAGAACCAGTAACTTGAGAATCAGTTGTAACTATTCCAACAGCAATGGAAAAAGAAATGCCAATACAATGCTGATTAAAAATAATGTAGTCAAATGTTGTTTAAATAAACAAATTCTCTTGAAACTTTATGGATGGCTAATAAATCAAAGAATATCCTGAATATTGTTTTGCATTAAGTTATCCCTGACTATCTGGGGTCTTGGACACAAAGAAAGTCTGGAAACCTAATTTAAAGTAGGTGTTCACTAGATTCTGCATCACTTTACCTCTCTCCTTTCTTATATCATCTCCTTAGTGTGTATTGAGCTAGATATCCAGAGTCTGGCAGTAAATAGTATCCTTCAGTCCCATCATATCAATGACCTGGAGGGAGCTGGAAGTATGGGTATAAGCTTTGATGTCTTGCAGCAAGCCTCTCTTGAGGATATGGTCACTGGAAACCAAGCTAGCTCTGTGGCCAGCTATGATGAAACAGCCCTCTGTTCCAACACTTTCAGGTATGTCAAGATATTGTCAGCGGTTATTGGTGTTCTGATCAATATAGGTTTACTTTAGATGGTGGGTAGAAATTTGTAAAAATATGAGGTTAGTGGCTTCTAGGATAGTTAATTATTTATTACGCCCTAGGGGGCATATTCACTAAATCATGAAGCGTCGAATGCTATCGCTAATTCGCCAGCGTGACGTCATTTTGCAACTTTGCAAATTCACGGACTCTGGCGAATTTTCGCTAGCGAAGTAGATAGACTTGTGCAACTTCGCACCCTTACTCCAGGCGAAGTTGCGCACTTACGAATGATCGTAACTTCGCAAATTCACTAAGATGAACATTTTCCTCAACGTTAGCACTTACGCTAGACGTTACTTCGCCTGGTCAGACCAGGCGAAGTTCAATACAATAGATAGGAGGTTGAAAAAAAAAATTTCAGATTTTTTCTAAGTCCAAAAAAAACGCCGGCGTATTTTAGCATAGGAGGGTGATAGTCTGAAAAAGATCGATAATGTTTTTGGGGGGTTTACCCTTCTTCCCCCCTACATTTCCTAACATATGGCAACACAACTATACAGGGGGCACATATAGGGCAATAGGACAACTTTATTTAATTTATTAAAGGTTTCCTGGGCTTGTGTAGTGGAATGTAGTGGCTGTAACATATACTTCTATTATAAGTTAAAGTTCCCGCCGTATGCAAATTAGGCTTCGCTAGCGTAACAGCACTCTGCCTAGCGAATCAAAACTAGCGCAACTACGCTACCATTCGCCGACCTGAGCGTAAATTCGCACTTTAATGGATTTGTGTAGCCTGGCGAAGTGCGGCGAACGCTAGCGAAGCCTACGCTGGTGAATTTTCGGATCTTAGTGAATCTGTCCCTATGTGTTTCTATATTACGTACACATTTCCAGTATAGACTGTCCATTGGCCTAGTTCTGTTTGTTGCAGAGATGTAAAAGTTGTCACCTTTTACTATGGTTAATGGTGTCTACTAAGAGTAAGGCCTTTATCTTCCACATTCTCTTTCTTCCACTATTTGGGCGATGACCATGAATTTCTTCTTCGCTCTTGATGACTTACATTTGCTAAAATTTGTTAGTGAAGTGTTTGATCTGTTATACTGATATTTTTCTGTTCATGCAACCTGTTCCATATAGGATTCTGAAAAGCATGGTGGTGGGCTGGGTAAAGGAAATCACACAGTATCACAACGTCTATGCAGATAACCAAGTTATGCACTTTTATCGCTGGCTGCGGAGTCCATCCTCTCTGTTGTACGATCCAGCTTTGCATAGAACTTTGCACAACATGATGAAGAAGTTATTCTTACAGTAAGTTGACTTGTAAAATGCACCACCTCCTGGTGCCCCAGAAAGTAGGAACTTTGTGAATCCTCAAAGAGGCTTGAGAAATCACTTGCCAAACCAGCTTACCCTACTATATTCTAGTGAGAGAATAATGCTACTGCTACACATATATTAGTGTAATTTTCTGTTGCGACAAAATATATGTTGAGCTGGCATTTGTTTTAAAGAAAAATACTATGTGAATTTGATGTAAACATATTTTCAAGAAAATAAAATCTCTAGCACATTATATTAGAACTTCCTCCTTTATCAGGTACAGGGATGAGATCAATTATCCAGAAAGCTCCAAATTATGAAAAGGCATCTCCCATAGACTCCATTTTATCCAAATAATCCAAATCTTTAAAAATTTACTTTTTTCTCTAATAATAAAACCATTCATTGTACTTGATCCAAACCAAGATATAATTAATCCTTATTGGAAGAAAAACCAGCCTATTGGGTTTAATAAATGTTTACGTGACTTTCCAATAGACTTAGAGATACGGACACCAGAAATTAAACCTTTTTTGAATCAATCATAATAGTGGCTTTGCATGCAACTTATAATTTTACAGTAATGTATTGGCCTGATGCTTTTCCATTACCTGTTTGACTCCCTGTCTTCATGAGGTGGCTGCCATATTTATGCAGCAGGCATCTGTTGGCATTATAAACTTTAACGGACAGGTTGACATGGGACAGTCAGGTTGCCAAAACAGATTGACAAAATAGTCAGGTTTAGGAACTTTAACAACAGACCTCTCTGCAAAAAAACGGTCAACATGACATATAGGTAACTTTTAATGTAAATTCATATTTTAAAAAGAGTTTTTAGTGTCTGTATCACTTTAAGGTAAGATCCAGCTTACAGAAAGAGCCATTGTCCGGAAAACCCCAGGTCAGGTCCCAAGCATTCTGGATAACAAATATATACAAATATAAAGGATGCCTAAACATTATTGCTAACGCTGCAGCAACCGTATGTTTAGAGAAAACAAGTCAATTGAATTAAAGCTTTCATCGTCTGCAAGGGCATAGGTGCCTGTCCGAATTATTTGTTTTCTTTTTCTCTAATAAACCTTCAATGGTGACAGACTTGTAGCAGAATTCAAGCGTCTGGGATCCTCTGTTGTTTATGCCAACTTTAACCGAATTATCCTGTGCACAAAGAAGCGTCGAGTTGAAGATGCAGTTGCCTATGTAGAATACATCACACAGAGGTAAAGAATTACCTTGTTGGCCTTTGTCAGTCAGTAATAAACATCCTGTAATATGTTCATATTTCTGCTCCAGCATCCATTCTCGGGAGATCTTTCACTCTCTCACAATCTCAATGTCACGTTGCTGGGAGTTTCTGCTTTGGATGGATCCAGCTAATTATGGGGGCATCAAAGGAAAGCTTCCTTCCAGGGTTCATTATGGAGAGGTTAGAACACAAGCACTTACAGACTGAGGGTACTATAGGAAGATCTGTTTCCTGGATTAATGTGTGATATGATTGTCTCTCAGAGTGCAAAGAAGAAAAAAGTGCAGAATGTTGAAGAGGATGACTGCAGTGAAGAGGAAGAGGAAGAAGATCGCCCAGGGAATTCAGATGAGGAGTCAGAAGATCAAGTTGAAGAATCACTTGAGAATAGTTGGAATATTGTTCAGTACCTGCCTCAGACAGCGTCATGTCAAAGCTACTTCTTGATGATCATTTCTGGTAATTAATGCCATCTGTGTCTCAACTTTCTATTTTTGTTTGATTTGTATATGCAAGCCAAGAAACAGAAAAAAGGCTTTCTAGAATTTTATATTCTTCTTGCTGTTATCCACTCTTTATCCACTTTTGCTCCTGCAAAATTCATACACTTCCATTTACTTTTAATCATTTTTCTCTGCACTCCACTTTCTGTCCGTTTTGAGATAGGCTTTGCAAAAAAAAAACAAAAGCCTTCTTCAATAGCAGGTACAGATATTAATTAGGTTTGATCTATATAGACATGACATGTTATGGTTTCTTGATGCAGCATCTTTTTGAGATGAATTTTAAATTTGATTTTGTTTTGCTTGAATATCAGCTTACATAGTGGCAGTGTACCACAGTATGCGAGAGGAGATGAGACGGAATGCCCCAGGCAACACTCCAATTAAACGCAGGCAGAACAGTCAAGTCTCCCAAGAAGCTAATGGAGATGGAGGTGCCATGCCAGGTAAGGAGGTTATGCAAATCCTATTTGTTTTGTCCAGCCATTAATTGTACGATGTAACTGAGGCCTTCCAGCATTTCTGATTCCTATAGTATTTAACAGTAGTTTTTGTTTTGTATTTGGTTGTCTCTTGTACACTTGGTTTTGATCTATTTTAAACAAAATGAGATATCCATGCTACAAAGCTCAGAGAGAAATGTGGAGGAAATATAGTTCAATGTTTTCATATGAAATTTTAGTGCAAGGGCACACAAAACTACTTGGGCAGATTAGTTGCCTGGTGACAACTAAATCTCTTCTTCTAAAGTAGCCTAATCTCCTGAACTGCCTTTCCACTGGCTAGAGTGTACATTGCTGGCGGGATGGCAGGAACTCATTTTCAGAAGTTGCCCGAAATTTCCTTGTGTGGCAACAAAGTGTTCTGATTGCCAACCCACCAGTGATTTACAATCTAACCGGTGGAGAGGCAGTTCAGGAGGTTAGTCACCTGAACAAGAATCTATTTGCCGCTGGGCGACTAATCTCCCCAAGTAGCTTAGCGTGCCCTCAACTGTTCTAAATTGATACATTTAATGGATACATTTCTTATCTTTGTCCCTGTTGAAAGGGGATAAATAATGGAAAGTAATTGAAAAAAGTCTTTATTTCTGGGGAACAATTTGAAAACAACTGAACAGAAAAAAGTGTTTGCAAGGTGAACAACCCCTTTAAAAGGTATAAAAATGGAATAAAACTTTTATGACTTGTAAATACAATAAGAAAACAGCAATGAAGAAAGTAGAAAATAAGAAACTAATCCCAAGAAATGTTTTAAATAGATCAATAGTAAACGTGGGATGTTAAGATTATGTCTTCGATAAACAGTTTAAATATTTTGGGTACAAGGGACTCCTGTTTGTCGTTTACATTTCATTTCTTTGGTGTATACATGTTTCAGGACCTGCTCTGCAGTGGTACAGATGACTGAGCTGCCTGACAGGATACGGTACATAAATAATGTGAACAAAGTCTATTTGTGGCCTGATGCAATATACCCTTGAACAGTTTAAAATAAAATAAAAAGTGCCCCATTGTGCAATAAAAAAGCATCAAGTTGGCCTAGGAACAATAACTCATAAACGATACCTGCTGATTGGTTGCTATAAAGGCTTCCTTTATTCCGATATGGTACTAATGGATTTCTGGAAAGCTTATGTTAATTCCAACAGTGGGGTTGAAGTAGATGTTATGTATTGGATTTTGTCAAAGCTTTTGATACAGTGCTTTATTTCTGTTGGTCTTGAGAATGCTGTTTGTTTGTGGATAGAACAATGGTTAAATGAGTATGTACAGAGAGAGGTTGTCAATGCTACATTCTCTACTTGGAGTAGTGTTCTTGAGTTTGGATGGCTGGCGATGGGCATTGTAACTAGTGTGTATATGTGTGAGTGGCCAATAGCTATGCAGGCCCATTGAGTCCATGCAGGATTTGTCATACTTGAAGGGCGATCTGGACCTTTACAATTTGCAGTCTGGGCAAGTAAGTGGTAGATGAGATTTGCTGTTGATAAATGTAAAGTTATGCATTTAAGCTTTAAATTATGCAAGACTCCTATATAAAACATACCCTAATTGAACTTTGAGAGGCCTTGCAAAGCCTACAGGAAAGACTGATTCTATGTTTTGTGGTTCACCCTGGCACAGGGTTACTATCTGGTGCAGAAAAGGAACCATATGATCAGGATTCATTCATGTTTTTTTGTTAACAAGCTGATGCCCTGTTGGCAGTGGTCCCCCCAACCAGTGGCTTGTGGTAACAGGTTGCTCACCAACCCTGTCCATGTTGCTCATAGTGGCCTCAAAGCATGTGCTTATTTTTGAACTTTTGGCTTGTAGACACGTTTTGGTTGCATAAAAACCAGGTGTACTGCCAAACACAGCCTACTGTAGGCTGCCAGTCCATATAGGGGCTACCAAATTGCCAACCACAGCATTTATTTGGCACCCCCATGACCTTTTTTATGCTTTTGTTGCTCCCAGACTCTTAAGCTAGCCATAGACTATAAGATTTGCTCATTTGGCAACATCTCTGTGAGTGAATCTTTCACCGGTATACCATTAGCGGCAGGGCTATATCGGGGGTAATCAGAACGTTCGTCTCTATGGCGGAACGATCGGAATATGACGAGGGCAATGGGCTCCAAGAGATCGGTCAGGTTAAAACATTCCCGGTCATTATCGTGGTCAGATATCAATCGGTAAGACCCATTCAAAGCCCCCATACACGGGGCCAACTTTACATTTGAATGTAGCTTACAGGTAAACTAGGTTGGGGACCCCTGTACTGTGGGCTCTGTAGATGATAAAGGGAGACTCAGAGGTGCTACAGCTTTGAAGGCAGTCTAGTATCCTGTATGGTCCTGCCCCCCACACAACTAGATCCTAATCATGCTGATAAAAGTAATTTGTTGAAAATTCTGCATAGTCATGGTCTGTTTATTTTCTGCTCACGCTATCTTTATTCATTCTTTAGGTCTCATCACATTTTCTCAAGATTACGTTGCTAACGAACTCACTCAAAACTTCTTCACCATCACACAGAAGATACAGAAGAAAGTAACTGGAACACGTCATGCCACAGAACCCTCTGAAATGTTTCCCAGTTTACCAGGGTCACACCTGCCCCTTAATAACCCTGCCTTGGAGTTCATAAAATATGTATGCGAGGTAAAACGCGATTTCAACTTTTTTTTTTTTTTTTTTTGTATGTTAGTGAAGGGCCTATTATAAGCAATTTATGTATGCATGGCTTTTGACTCGGTGGTCTTTCTGCCTCTTTTGTCATTTACTTAAGGTTCTCTACTATTCATATTCTATTTTTATTTAAAACTTGCTCTTTGGTTTCTGTTGCTATTAACCAAGCAACAAGATTCCAATTGAATTTTTTTTTTTTTGAACTGGGACGTCCATTTTAGCACAGATAAAATGTAAATATCTATTCCAAACGCACAAAATATCTTCTAGGTCATAAAAAACTTAGCTTCAGTAGTTGAGCTTTTTAGAGATTTATTTTCTTTTAATGTATAATTTGTGCTTACCTGAACTGTGCTTACACTATGTTCTTGCAGGTACTAGCGCTGGATTCAAATATAACAAACCAAGTGAACAAACTGAAGAGAGACCTCCTTAGGCTAGTTGATGTTGGAGAATTCTCAGAAGATGCACAGTTCCGTGATCCATGCCGTTCTTATATCTTACCTGAGATCATATGCAGGAGTTGTAATTTCTGCCGGGATCTAGATTTATGCAAGGATCCTGCTTTAAATCAGGTTTGTTGAGAATGCTGTGTTTCAGCCTGCAAGTAGTAGTTTTAATCTGAGGCTGATTTCTATGTGCTCAAAATGCACTAGCCTGACTGCAAAGTATCTGTGCAAAAGTATTCTTCTGGCTTAACTGGTGGCCTGCCACACATGATCACACAAAAGCTTTATTCTTGACAGCACTGATCAAATGGTACTAATTGTGTTTTGACAGCATTTGTAAAATTACTCAAGCACATTTTCTTATTGTATTGTTGTCGGTTTTAAACTCTTGTGATTTCAGGATGGATCTGTGCTACCTCAGTGGGTTTGTACAAACTGCCAGGCTGAATATGAATCTGATGGTATTGAGATGGCTTTGGTAGAAGCTCTGCAGAAGAAAATGATGGCTTTTACCCTTCAAGATCTGGTAAGATCAAATATTTTCTCTGTATTTCCCATTCTAAATATGTGAGAAATAAAACTCCTGTCTCTTACCCTTCTTCCACAGACTCTCTCTATTCCTTATTTTCATACTGTCAAGCACATAAAGGAGAAGGAATACCATTTACTACTTGCAGTGCCAAAAGTTAGGCATCCCTAGGGACTACTTTTACTTATGTGACACCCCCTGGGCCGGTGCTCCTATCAACAGAAAACTGCACTGGTCCTGAAGTTCTTCTAGTGAGCACCACTGAGAGATCATTTTCCTGCTTTTTTGAATTGTAAATTTCCCCGGGCAAATGCATGCGCAGTGGAGCAAAATAGCTGGCTATTTGCTATACTGTGCATGCGCAGCCACGTGAAGACCTGAAGAAGCAGGAAGATGATCACTCAGTGGTGCTTGCTAGAAGAATCCTTGGCCAGTGCAGTTTTGTGCTGATGGGAGCACTGGCCTGGGGTGTTAGGTAAGTAATAGTAGTCACTTGGGGATGGCACCCCAAGTGGAAAATGGTATTTACTTTCCTTTAATGTCTGTCTCTCCTTTTATATAAATGTCACACTTCTCTTTTCTTTCTAAACTCCATCTCAGGTGTGCACGAAGTGTAAAGGTGTTAAAGAATCCAACATGCCGGTGTATTGCAGCTGTGCAGGAGACTTTGCTCTCACAATTTCTGTTAAGGTAAATGCATTAATGTAAAAAAAAAAAAAAAAGAGAACCTATGGTATGACTGAAAAAAGCATCACTTTCACTGATCTTTGCTCTTCAACTTTTCTTAGGCACTTTTGGAGCAGATTAATGTATTTAGGAATATTGCACAACATTACAACATGGCTCACCTTCTGGAGACGATTGTCTGGATTATGCAGCAAAATTCTCATCTCGTCCAGTGATGATCTGAATTCAGAAGCATAAAGTTGTTTTTGTTACACAAATCTAGTCGGTATCTGACTACCTCATTCGCAACTGCATAATATGTACTTTGACCGTTTGCAATAAATATTGTTATAATTCTTTTGACTTTTACTGTTGTCGGTACAGTCAATAGCACATCTGCTGTTTTGTCTCTGTATTTGTTTATCAAGGTATGAAACACAACTACAGCTAGAAATTGTCTTTGATTCCTTCCAGTCATGGAATCTTTGCTTATGGCATTGATTCCAGTGCAAAGTTGGTATTTAAAAATATTACAAAAAAAATAAATTACAAAAAAAATAAAAAAAAGACTACAGAAAAAAAAAAGTTGTTGGTACCACATCTTGCCCAGTATCTGTAAATTCATGTGCCTCGTCAAGGCAACTATCACCTGAAAATTCTATCCTCCATATTTTTGGGTGAGATTTGCTTGCATGCTCCTATACAGCAAAGAGACCATTATCTATAAAACGGAGCAATATAAGACAAAGTTTGATTGTCCTGTAATGGAATAATTTTGATGTATGTTGACTTTCTGTGCCATAGTAAATTTCTGTTCTTATGAACCACAATCTGTTAATAAAAAGCCCTCTGTTAATATATGCTTTCCCAGATACTGTAGTGTTTTGCTAATGGGGCCAGTTTTTGATCAGACTAGCAGCTGCATGGAATCTCTTATAAATGAATACTGTTTAACCATGTAAACAAAAAAATTGTATTAATTTACCATCAACATGTATCTACAATATGCAAGCTTAGCTAACATCAATTGTCTTTATGAAAAGAAAATTATCCTGTGCTTTAGGGCAGATATCTGTTTTAAACCTGAATATCTCTGGACGCAGGAAAAAAAAAGACTTAGAGTGTGTGTGTGTGTGTGTGTGTGTGTGTATAAATTGTGCCAATAATAACCCATTACATCAGGGGTCCCCAACAGTTTTTGGCCCGGGCACTGGTGTAGTTCCAAATTTTTTTTGCAAGGACTGCTTGGTTGGAGGGGTCGGCGTCCAGTTCTGGCACGCATGCGTCCAATTTGGCGCACCTCGTTAATTCGGCACTAAGCATGCAGTGGTTTGGGACCCCCCTGCATTACATAGCAGAGACTGCTAAACCTGCATATAAGCATGCACCTCTATCTCAATACATTGTAGCAAGTGTTACCTATTCCATACTCTGGCTAATATACAGCCTTCCCAGAGCCAAGACATTAGATAGCTAGAGAACCAGAGATCAGTGGCTGAGGAGCCAAGTCTTTGAGTAAACCTTCTAACAAGATGAGCTCACCTTGTTCAATTGCCTGCCACTCCTTACCTGCTAAAAATATACCATCCAGAGAGAACGGTTTTCCCAACTAGGTGGATGCTGGTTGCACACCATCTGGGAATTCATCCATACTGTTTCCTGATTCTCTAATTGGGTCATTGGTGATTTTGCTTTCTTTGACTTATCAGGAACATCCCCTATGAAGAGGGCTCACGGCATGTGTATGTCTGGGGAATCTTTCATTCAAGGAATAGGGATATTGAAATAAACTTCTCTTCTGTTTTTTTAATATGCAGGCTATGAGAATTACTATTTAGTCTAGGTTAGGCAGGTTGTGCGTGGTTGGGATCAGATCCTCGAATATGGGAGCAAGTGCGAGTAGTCTCCTTGTCATGCATGTGCTGTTTGCAGCCACACACACATGTATGTAATGCACAACTCTTGTATATGCCAGCCTTTATATGTTGAATATGACATAGCAGTAATCCTGACAAAGTGAATGTATAAAATAATGACACTATGAAGGGTTCTAATTTGTAACGTAATCTCTGGGTAACCCCAAATCAGAATAACTATGTATTAAATTTAACACACAATCCGTGATTGCCCCTGAATATTAATTGGGAGTTCTTGACTGGTTTTATATGCATTATGACAAAAATGATGCCCTACCCAATAGATATAAGATCCAGATCCAGGCAGACTGGTAAATGAAGCCATTCTGATATATACCACATTACTCATGGGCATTTATTCTTTACTTTTACAAAATGTAGTATAAATATTTTGTATTCCATTAATTACTGATTAATGGGAACAGTTTGACTCTACACAGGACAAAGCTACTCTTACCTGACATCATATACAATGGACCAGTAAAGGCTATTTTGATAAACAATTGAAGACACTTTCTGTTCCCATGGAACAGCCATTTCCTAAATCTTGTCTAGGAATAAAATGTTATGCAAGGCAATTGTAAAGGGTGAAATGTCACTTAGGATACACTACCAATATATTGCTTTCTATGGGAGAGCTATAAATTACATAATACAATGTGGCATCTGGTTTGCTTTGTAGGTAGGCCTAAATATGAAATCAATAAGCACTGTGTATGAGGGTACAGTACAGGATATAAATGGTGCTTATGTATTATATAGTGATTAAAGTTCCCCCTCTTTTAAGAACAAAAGGCTAAAGGTTGAGTGTATTTATACAGGTTATGGAACTCTGAGGTGACTTCTAATATCCTCATATTTTGCAACAGGGTTTACTTTATTATAATACACAAGTTTCAGTGAGTCATGTGACAGAAATGACATCACTAAGCAGTGTTTATAAGAATAGTATTCACAGGCTATTGTGTATTATATACATGTTTATAAGGCTATAATTTACGGCTCATATATATGGGATACTGTACCCCCCTACTGTAATTTAGAAAGATATTATAAGTCACTGAGGAGTTATATCGTGTCCAAATAAAAGCACGAGACGGCAGGCCAATTTTGATCCGATTCTGGTCGTTGGCGGTGGAAGAGACCCCTGTTATACACGTCGTGGTCCCACAGGGAAATGACCAGACTTGCTTATATGAATATAATTTAACATCGTAGCATGGTTGAGAGAAATACTCCTTTTGGCCAAAGTCTTTTGCCTTATCTGCAGTCACCCCTTGGTGACAAATTAGAAAAAAACTCATTACCTAACCTAAACCCACATGAGCTCCTGAACGGTGACCGGTATCTCCCGGTGATTTTAGATCAATGTGTGGTACCAAGAAAATAGTGACAGTCCCTCTACGTAAACTACAGCACGCGTCTGTACCTTACTTCCGTACTTTGTTACTATGGCAACCGCGTCTGTTTCTTGCCTGGAATAGTTGCTTCGACGTGGGAATATGGGTTCCGCAGTAACCAGTATGAGGAAAAGTGCGAGCGGCTCAGAAAGTGTGCGGGTATGGCAGTATTTAGTTGCACTGATGTGGCGCTCAGTTTTTGTTTTATTAGGATTAGTAACAAGCATATTGCATGTTGTTTATATAATCAGTGGCATGGTTAGACGTTAATGGAGCACCTGTAGAGTGGCCTTTTAGCCATATGGCTTCTGCCCCCTAAAAACTATACATTAAAACTATATATTAAACTGAAGCTGCCAGTCCATTTCCCAGTGGATCCCCCACCCCTTTATAATTACCCCACCCTTAAAGGGGTGGTTCACCCTTAAGTTAACTTTTAGTATGTTATAGAATGGCCAATTATAAGCAACTTTTTAGTTGATCTTTCTTTTATTATATAATTTTTGTACTATTTGTCTCTCCCCATATGTCCCAAAGACATGCGCATGTACGAAAAGGCCAAGCACAAAAAGTGTGTGAAAGTGACATCCATGCATGCATAAAAGGCTCCAGAGCACTCCAGCTAGAGCAAGAAGCAGGGACTGGACTAGGGGGTAGGAGGCAGAGATGCTGCGTGCCTGGTGCCCCCCACCTTTGGGCCCTAGGCTCATGCCTACTCTGCCTACCCCTTGGCCCGGCCATGACTGACCCCAGCTCTGTAAAGCTACACATTTATTGTTATTGCTACTTTGTATTACTCATCTCTCTATTCAGGTCTCTCCTATTCATATTCCAGTCTTTTACTCCAAACAATGTGTGGATGCTAGGGTAATTTAGACCCTAGCAACCAGGTTGCTGAAATTTCAAACTGCAGAGCTGCTGAATAAAAAAATTAAATAAGCCCAGTGTTGTGTGCCACTGCGCATGCGCGCCCAGCGCCACACTTCAGGGAGATATTATTTTAACATTACAGGGGATTAGGAGAGGGGGGTCTGGCCCAGGTTTTTTCCCGGTGTCCCGCCGGGCCAATCATGCGGCGCTCGATTTCTCCTCTCTGTCTATCTCCTATATGGAAAGCAGGGGGGAGAAATTGAGCACCGCACAATGGATCGCCATTTCTAAATACGAGGACAAGTGGAGTTTCGGTAAGTTATTTCTTAATAAAGACTTAGCAATTTAAACGTTTAATATGTCTCTATGGGTTTTTTTTTTCGTTCTACAGTAACACATTTTGTAATTAAAAAAATAATGTTACTGGTCTTTTAAAGGCAAACAACCCCTTTAAAGTGATATGTATACTTTTTGAGAACTGACACTCCATAAATATTACAAAATAATGTTGAATACACATACCAGATTTTACTCATTAGGACAAGCAGCAAAGTTCTAAGAAATTGGTAACACTACTTGGTGATTATGTGGTTTTTGTTTTTCTACAGGAATCGGTTCAAGATGTGGATGAGATGTGGAACATTATTGATAGCTGGAGCCCTACAGCCTTGCCCAGTTCCTCATGCTCACATTTAAAGGGTTGGAAAACAGTCAGAGTTTTTGTATCGTCGACATTTGGAGATTTTCATTCAGAGAGGGAAGTGCTTATAAAGCAGGTAATAGCTCTGCCACTGAGAAAAATAGTGGCTAGCTAAGTACCCATTTTTCTTTGAGCTGTTGGCGTGCTGTAGGAACAGGAAAACAGAACAGGAACATTTTGTAGCTGCCTACCTGTTCTATTCACTTGGTTTTTAAAAGGTGTCTACAAGTCATCAAAGAAATTGATGAAAATGCTACTTAGGATGTGAAAATAGAGTACTCTATTATTTCACCAAAATGTTTTTGTTTTTTTTATTGTGCCTGTCCAGACTATTTATTTGTGATTTAACTAACGACCTATTGTTCCCTTGAAAAATCTACAGATTACGCTTTCTGACTGAGCTGGCCTCCTATTTCTACTCCAGCAGTGCCACAAATGGTTATTCAGCAGCAAAATTATATTTTGCATGTTTTAGACTGCTGTGGGTTACTGAATTTTTTTTTTCTGGATTAGACCGAATACTGAATCTTCCATGAAGGAATCACAAACTGAGTCATAGGGGCACGTTTACTAAGGGTCGAAGTGAATCTTCGAATAAAATTCGAATTTTTAAATTTCGAATGTCGAAGTAATTTTGGGCTACTTGAATAGCCCAAAATTCGATTCAAATTGAGAAAATTCGAATTTTGAAGTACTGTCCCTTTAAAATATTTCTAATTCGAACACCTTAAACCTGCCAAATTGCCATTATAGTCTATGGGGGACTTTCCATAGCCTTTACAGGCAATTTGGCAAAGTTTTGCAAATTCTTATTTTTTTAAATGGATATCGTTCGAATCGAACATTTCTAATTCAATCGAAAATGCCCATTTTCAATTGAAAAGGTTCATTTTCAATCGAAAAATTACCCCCCATAAAATTCAGTGTTCAAATTTCACAGTTTTTTTACTTCGAAATTTGACCATTAGTAAATGTGCCCCTTAATATGCATGTGTAAATTAGTGCTAAAAATAGTCAGTGTATGTGTAGTCATGGGATAAGTTACTTGAGTTTAAGGGTTTAAATTCTTTTTGGCCAAGCACTTGGATTTGACCAAATGAATGAATACAGAATCTTTCTTAAAGGAATCACAAACTAAATCATATTATGCATGTGAAAATTAGTGATAAAAAATCTGCAATGTATGTAGTCTTGGGGAGCCTGAACTGAATCAGAGATTTGGTACATTCCTCATGTCTAAAAGGGGTGGTTCGCCTCTCAGTTAACTTTTGATATGTTATAAAAAGGTGACTTTTAAGCAACTTTTCAATAGGTGTTCATTATTTATTTTTTATCATTTGCCTTTTTCTTCTGACTCTTTTTACAGCATTCAAATGGGTCACTGACCTATCCTAAAAACAAAAGTTCTGTAAAGCTACACATTTATTGTTATTGCTACTTTTTATTACCCATCTTCCTATTCAGGCCCTCTCCTATTCATATTCCAGTCTCTTATTCAAATCAGTGAATGGTTACTAGGGTAATTTGGAGCTTAGCAACCAGATTGCTGAAATTGCTGCTGAATAAAAAGCTAGATAACTCAAAAACCACAAATAAAAAATGAAAGCCAGTTTCAGACTATCATATTAAAATGTAATTTAAAAATGAGCAACCCCTTTAATGGACCACAACCTAGTTGCCTCTTTATAAAGTTCGCTGTATTTCCTTCAGGATGAATATTGCTGGGCTACTAAGCAACATACATCATTTATCAATTTTGCTGCACAGCAGTAGATAAAATAATGAACAGATATAGCTTCAAGCTATGGGTATGCAGTGAATGAAAAGCAGAAGTAAAGTTCTAAGGGTCACTTTGTGGCCCCCATTTTCACCTGTTTGGAGGAACCACAGAATATAATAGATCTTTTCTAATGTGACATGTATTTGAAGCTCCTGTCACTTCCATATTGGTCTCCCTTTCACTGGAGGCATAGGGCTGAATGCAGTATATGGACAGCCTTACTCTGTTCTTATGGTGTTGTAGAACTGTCTGAAGAAACTGTCTCCAGCAACAACTGTAGGGATGCTCAGCAAACACCTGGAGGAAAAAGAGGAGGCTATATGTGAAAAGTAAGAGAGACAGAGCCACTGTTTGATCTCCTGCACTGATGCCAGAAAAAGATACAAAGTTTCTAAAACATAATTAAATAAGAGGCTTTTTGGCAGAGAGAATAGAATATCCAGTGCCTACACTTAGATACATTTGTAATTATTTAAGAAAAGCAAAGATACAATTGTAACTATTTAAAATCAACAGGTCTCTTGGGGGGACCGAGACCTGCAGCTTAAAGGGCAAGTTCACCTTCATTAGCAAAACTGTTATAACACATAAAATGTGACACTAAAACCCCCTGAAATGTGTTCAACTTTCGGTAACCTGCCAAGTTTTGTAAAATGGATGCAGCATTCAGGGGATGTGGCCACAAAATAGGCTTTTTACAGTTTTCAAATGTTGGGAGGTAAGCAAAAACAAGATCTGAATATTGTCCAATAATATTTCACTTTGGCTGTTTTAAGAGTAGAAGTGTTAGGATTATGCTCATAATTGAAGCTGTAGTGTAGGAATTAGGCCTTTTTTTTCATTTGGCTGTGCAAAATTGAGAATGCAAGTACTTTGCAATAGTGTGGATGATTATGAAAAATTAGTATCCCTCCTTGTGTTCCATGTTACTTAGACTGATGGTGTTGGGTGATGTCTGTTACTATATTGATATAACCTCTGTCTTATAACAAGTACATTTGTCTTTAAAGTGGACCCGTCACCCAGACACAAAAATCTGTATAATAAAAGTCCTTTTCAAATTAAACATGAAATCCAATTTCAAAT
Source organism: Xenopus borealis (assembly GCA_024363595.1). Taxonomy (NCBI): domain Eukaryota; kingdom Metazoa; phylum Chordata; class Amphibia; order Anura; family Pipidae; genus Xenopus; species Xenopus borealis. The sequence goes on along the minus strand of CM044431.1, from coordinate 156,359,555 downwards.
TTTTATTAAAGCATTCATATCTGTTTTAAGCTCATTTAAAAATCTCAGCTGTCAATCAAATATTGTCTGCCACTCCTCTATGCCTTAGGCATAGAGGCGGGGCAGATAATTACTTTCACTTTCCATTCAGCACTTCCTACATGTCACTGCTCCCCACACATTCCCCCAGTTCTCTTAACCATTTAATTATGTAGCCAGGACATGGGGATAGACATCGGGTCCCCCATTCTGGTGCACAAACAACATTCTGAGATGTTGCAAGGCTTGCCTTAATAACAGTGTCCACAAAATGCCTCCTGCCTGCTTGCTAGAATTATGAATTCCCAGACTGAAGGAAACAAGATTCAAATAATTTATATAGTGTAATTAATGTTCATTTTGCTTGACTAATGTGATAAAATATGATTTTGAATATTTTTTTGGGGTGACGGGTCCACTTTAACTTTGTGAAGGTGTTCCCAGAGTTCCGGGAGTGGTGTGAGGCCCGCAATCTCTGCCTGGTAGAATGTGATTTAAGATGGGGAATACCCCTAGACACACCTTCCAGCAAGATTCTGGCCACTTGCCTTGGTGAGCTGGAAAGATGTAAGCAGGACACATATGGAAACCCCCTGATGGTGATACTGTTGGGAGAGCGGTAAGCACATATCCAGTCTTATGTATTGATTATTTTTTTCTGCATGGTTTGCATAATACAACAGCTCATACATTCCGCCTTGCCAGCAAAGGTGATTGGCAGTCGCACTGACCAGTGAATTTTATTTTCATTGGTATATAATAAAACCGAAACAACATTATGATGATCATGATAGATGTATACATGGACATGCTTTATTCTGGATAGTGTCAGTCTTCTTATTGAGCTGGTTCTCCAATGACAATAAAAGCAGTAAACAATTTCATGACTCAATATGAGTTCAATGAACAGGACATACTTTTTGCCTATTTTTTTTAAATTATGAAAGCTTTCTCCATGTTTCTTGTGTGTGAAGACTACTGCTTACAAAACAGTCACAACAAAGCATGAAGGGAAGGGGTTGTATTCTGGTAACCTAATTAACTACCTCACAAGGGCAAAACATAGAATAGCTTTATGAGAAATCAAGAGGTACAGCTCAGTTTGAACTAAAGAAAGCTAGGCATTAAGAATTAACACAGCCACTGATCATATGCAATCTCCAGCAAGCAGTTGAGGGGGCATTTGGTATTGGGGGCTTAGTTCTCCTTTAAAGACTTTGTTTTGGCAAACTTTTGTTGATCAGCATGCTGAGTCCAGGGTTTTATACACCCAGGCTATATATAACATATGGTGAGTGGTTGTATTAATTCTTAATGCCTAGCCTTCTTTAGTTCAGACTGAGCAGCGCCTCTTGATTTTTCATAAAGCTATTCTATGTTTGGTCCTTGCAAGGTAGTTAATTGTTTTACCAGAATACAACCGTTTTCCCTCATGCTTTGTTGTGACTGTTTTGTAAGAAGGAGTCTTCACATGCATGAAACGTGGAGAAGACTTTCTAGTTTAAATCTAGAAATAAAAATTATGAAAAATCAATTTTTAAAGTTTATGTGTCCCGTTCATTGACCTCATGTTTTCTGTTTTTCTACCTATTTCTATAGTGCCTAAAATCAAATGATTATAAGTAAATCAAATTAAAATCATTTTAATTCCAAACCAAATATAGGATTTGGTGCATCTCTAGTGTTATATCTGTCCAGTCCATAATATTTCTCCATGTTATTAACATGTATTTCTATAGCGCCAACTTGTTGCGTAGCGCTGTAATGTTGTTGGTCTCCCTTGTAGTTTAACAGTTGGAAAAACATAATCCATACTAACAGTTCATATTGTAATAATATCACAAATACAATATACATTCTTTAGCCTGTTGACTGTTACAGTAAGTGCTTAATGCCATCCCCTCTCATAGTGCTGGCTGGATACCGGATATTTCTGAGGTTCCTGCTGAGGTTGTAGAACAGTACCACTGGATATCTGGCATGTCTATTACTGGAATGGAAATTCTTCATGGTGCTTACAGAAACTCCAATCCCAATGCTGCATTTTGCCTTCGAGATCCTTCCTTTCTAGGCCAGTTGCCTCTGCAGGAGCTAACACAGTATCAAGAAACAGGCCATAAGGCATTATTGGTGCAGTCCCTAAAACAACATGTGTGCCATCGCTTTCCTGCAGAGCAGATATTGAAGTATGAGTGCAAGGTGCAAGGCAAAGACTTTACTTCAGGTTCAGAAAAGGTATTCAGTTTAATAGCAATTCTGTATTACAGACATAAGAGATTCTCATTGTGCATTGCTTCTTAGGTCAGATTGGGCTTCTCCTATGAATTTACTTCCTGGATTCTACAGTTCCTCAAGACAAGGATCATAGAAACCTTTCCAGAGCATGCAGAAGCCTTTTCTGAGACGGAGAAGCCATCTTGGTAATATTCAGTCAGGGTAACACACCAGGTCATTTAGGATGTATACTCTAAGTTTCATTATGTAGACCCAACAGCACCTCTTTATCTTGTTAGTATATAGTAGGAGAACCAGCACCATTCTTCATGGCAGGACACAGAAAAGTGCAATATTCCTCAAATAATTTTTGCACTTGACTGATGCAGTCACAATAAAAGCAAAATATGCAAATTAATATTTATATATATTTTGTGTTCCTAGGGAACAGACAGAGGAAACACAACACGAATTGTTCCTTCAGCAGAGGTGCCAGTTGTTTCTGGGTCGTGATCTTGAAGTACAGAGGATTCTTGAGTTCCTACAGGTGGAGTTCAAAGATTCCACACAGCAAATAAACTGTGTGGCAAAAGAAACAGAAGGGGGGATTAAGCACCCCTGTATCCCTGTTTTGCAGATCATATCAGAACCTGGCATGGGCAAGTCCTCTTTACTAGCTGCCTGCTTAATGAGAGCTGTTGAGGTGAGGGTGTAGCATCTATAGAAAATATAATTACACAAAGACAATATGTTAATTAAAAAAAGCATTTTCAAGATATAGTATTTAAGATTTTGCTTACTTTTTCAAATTAACAGATACCTAACATCACTGTATTTTACCATTTTACTGGCTGTTGTCCCTCATCTGCCCAACTCAGCAACCTTGCAATGCGTATCTGTTGCCATGTCCTGCCAGCGGGCCCAGGTATCATCCTTCCAAAGTTAAGATGCTCAAATCAATTTCATGTATATATATATATATAACAAATTTCAGTGGATTTAAGTGGTTACCAACAAATTCAAGGTAGCGAAATTCCTGCTTGTAAGAATGCAATTGTTACGCCATTTTGTATTTATTTTCATTTTTTATGCTTTTTCTCTCCTGTTTAAAGAGCGTGAGGATGTTCTGCGAAGGTTAAGAGATTGTGGTAGAAATGAGGACCTTAAAGAAGCTGTGATACAAATTCTAAAATCAAGTTCAGTCTCACCCAATAAAACTCTGTGTTTATTTATTGATGCTGTAAACCAGGTAATGTTTGCTATTTTCAGCTTGTAATTTTAGGGTTACCTTAGTGGTTATTGATTTGTGAAACTTGTAGGAGTCCAGAAGTGATAAGTGTGATGGGTGGAGCAGACCAAAATTTGCACCAGATACCGGGTCCTAAAGTCTTGCCTCACAATAAGAGAAATAATGGTATGGTGCAAGTTAGAAAATGTGAATATCTTATTTGATGCTATAGGTTGCTACTCTGGTACATTTTATTAGCTATGTGATTGTGTTATCCCTCTAAAGCCTGTCTGTACAGTATAAGAATACTGCCAGGGAAGTATAGAGAATAATTATTCAATATAGGTAACAAGATTAAGCCTAGACAAGTGAATAAAGAAGTGAATGTAATACATAATTAATCAAATAGGAAGTGAGCCTCACGAGGCACACCTATTCTATTTAAATAAACCAGTAACTGTGTGATAATTTTTTGTACCTACATGTACACTGTATATGGAAGTTACCTTTTGGACATTTCACACACTTAAACTAAAGATGTCCATCAGGACTGGACTGAGAATCAAAATAGGCCCTGGCATTTCAGGTACACAGAGGCCCAATCAGCACACATAGAGGCTCAAACAGTCCCCACCAGCCCACTAAATAGTTATTTTCTATGGCAACTTATAGTAGCCCATCTGGCATTTGCCAGAACCCACAGATGGCCAGTCCGGGCCTGATGCCCATGCTTGCCTAAAATACAGGTTCTACAGGAAGCAATCTAGCAATGTATTTTTATACAAATCTAAGTATTTATATAGATCATGTATTACACTTTTCCAGCTATCTAATCCACGTGATGTCTCAGATCTCCTGGGTTGGCTGACCACAGATGGTTTCTTACCACCTTCTTGCAGATGTGTCTTTAGCAGTACTATCTCTAATGCACATTCACCTGTTAGTTTGCAATTGGAACTCCTATCACCACAGTCTGCTCAGGAATTGGCTGTTCTGTTTCTGTCCCGCTACAGCAAGGTAAAGGAAGGGTATGAAGAAACGCATTTGTAACAAAGTATCAAACACAAGAGAATAAAAAAAGTTTGGGAGATAGTACAGTACTAAAACCAATGGTATATGTCTAAAGGTCAGTTGGCAATCCAGGTAAAATATTCTTCTCATTAATTTCTTGGCTTCTGCATTGTCATGCAACACAGCCGGCACACCTGTACATAACAGCACAGCACAACAAACAGTAATGTAAAAGAGAAGGGAGTAATCTTGTAAACTTAGAGAAAGGGGTCATTGTAATAATAATAAAAGTCCTAGCTGAATAGATTTTAATTATTCATTGATTTAGACTGGTGACTACAGACCTGCAGATGTGCCTGCTCCATATAGTACAATGCCCAGTTCAACCATAATACCTGCACTTACAGGCCCTCCACCACTGACTTTTGTGTAGAAACATGAAAGTCAAATCAGTGACTTGCATTTTGGTCAGTCATCAATGATGCAATTGTTTCAGAGTTTTTCAGCCAAATGAGTGGTGTGGGGACTTACGCAAGCCAACAGTTTTTTCCATTGGAGGATAGTCGCACATTATTTTTTTGTATATTTGTTGTGTGCTAGTGCTATTTTTTTACACATAAAAAGAAAGACAAAATGGTGGGAAGAAAAGTCCAAATGGTGATATCGGTAAAGCTCATGAGTATAGGGGAAACTGAGAATACAATCTCAAGGGAAAAATATAGGAAGATGAAGGTGAACAGCAATTACATTCTGTACTGTTTTGTTCTACTCAATATTTTTCAGACCCTAAGTCCTGATCAGCTCAGTCTCTTACTGCAAAACACCTGTTCTCAGAACCCACTATGGCTCTCGCTGGCCTGTGAGGAGTTGCGTGTTTTTGGAGTATTTGAGACTCTTACCCAGAAGATTACAGGGTTCCCTAACACCCTGCAAGGGCTTTTAGGAAATATTATACAGCGTCTTGTTCAAGAGGATCTAGCAGCTAGAGTGAAAAAGGTAATTGGGTAAATTATATATATATATATATCATATATAGGTGCTTCTCTCAAATTCACTTATGATTGTCTCTGTTACTGCCTCCAGTAGTGTTTCTGGTTTTATTACATATATATATATATATATATATATATATATATAAAGCTGGCCATTCTTCCTGGCAAAAAGCCTCTAGTTCCCGTAAATTCTTGGGCTGTAAACTAATGTGTAATGCAGAACAAGTTTACTATAACAATTCCCCCGCAAGTTAGTAACAAACTATGAAGTGCTTAGAAACAAAACTGTAACAAATTAGAATGCTATGTGAGGTCACACTTTCATGTACAATGTAACAAGCCAACTAGTTCAGGTAATTGTTATAACAATGTAACTAAAACATAGCTTTTAATAACTATTCCAGAGATTCAAAGCATATTTTCCTCATAGCTGTGCAGGACCGTTTCCCTAAAATAACAAGCAGTTAAAAACAAATGTGTAGTGTGGATCGGTGTTGGATAAAGTATTTGATATTTTAGAATTCTGATATCCACATTCACACATGGCAACGTACTGACTAATCATTAGACTTGAGTAGCCACAAGTAGCCTCCCTTTCACCCCCCCTACCTATCTACATTGGGAAAAGTGGGAGCTATCCACACCACCTTCCACCTAAACCACCCTACGCGATTCGCTGTTGGACAGCTTTGTCAAGGGCATAAGTGCTGGCCGCGCTACAACTTCAGTCTCAAATAGGCAAATGTGAGCATCTTCGTCGCCGCAAGGTTCCTGATGCAGTTCTGTTGTAACTACCTGTTTGCACATTATAAATATTTTATTGTATTAGGCACCCATTAAATAGTAATGCCTTCACAAGAATTTCCGGAATCGCACAAAGTTGCTTCATGAGGAAATCGCTGCGCCGCTTGTGTATTGGCGCTGGTACTTTTTGATTTAAACAGGCGAAGGACAGGGAGAAGGCAGTTCGGGGAGATTGTCACCAGCGATTAATCGCCAGGCGACAGAATCTCCCCGAATCTCCCTGTCTGCACAGCCATAAAACTGCAGTGTTTGCTTCAGAAGCATTAATATATGTTTATATAAATAAGCAGTTGTGTAGCCATGGGGGCAACTAGTTAAAGGAGAAAAGACTCAAGTTACACAGCAGATAAGCTCTGCAGAACATAGTGTTATTGGTTATCCATTACTATCCTGTGCCATATAGCCATTTTTCAATTTCCACCATTGCTACTTAGCAGATTGTTTATATGAACTATTGTAGTGTTCCGGAAGCAAACAGATCAGTTTTAACAGCGCAGGGCAACACTACATGATACTTTCTTTACTTTAAAACACTTTTATTTTTTGGTGTTACTGTTCCTTTAAGTTCTCCCTCCTTGGGCTTCCCCCCTCCACAAGGAATGGCTCTTATCAGCCAGGGCTTAGAGAAGGGCATAATAGGTTGTGACCTTGTTACAAATGGCTAACTCCAGACCTTAAGGTGGCCATAGACGCACAGATAATATCGTACAAAATGAATTTTCGTACGATATTCGGTGCGTGTATGGTGGGAAATGAGCCGACCGATATCATCAGAAGATTAAGATATCGGTCGGCTGGTTGATCGGGCTGGACGGAAAATTTTGATCGGATGCCTTTAAAAGCACCCTTAACATCGGCCATTGTTAGTGCTGAATCGTCAGATACAAGTAGAATTCTATTGTTTCTACCTGTATATCTGATGATTCACCTCTACACGTGTGTGTTGAAACTACGTCTATGGCCAGCTTTAGTGAAGAGAGGCGTGGTATGTGTCTAATTTAGCTAAGACAATCTTCTTCATGATACCTTGGCCTGTTTTATTAACTATTACAGGCCTGTATCATGACAGGCTCCGAGTAAGTTTATCTTTCAGATTTCTACTACGCCTGAAGATGACTGTTGGTCTTTCACCTATCACCTTTTTGAGGTCATCATCCTGTTCCAAGATGTTTATTAAGAATTTGTTTGATTTACTCATGTTCTGCAATAAATTTACCTATTAATCTAATGACTTTCGAATGCCCATATGTTTTTTATTATCTATAGTGTGTTTCCTAGGGATTAACAGAGTATTCATATTTGCCTCAAGAGCTTTTCTATAAACTTTTTTTTAGGGAATTGTGACTTTAGCCGCTCTGTTTAAACCTAAGATATAGCTTTTTAACTTCAGCCTTGAAATCATGTAGGGTACTACATAATCTTCTTACCCTCAAATACTGACCAGTCGGAATGCCTTTAATGGTATTTTGGGTGTGTTGACTCCTGGCATTTAGAAGGTTATTGGTTGTTGTGTTCTTTCTGTAAAGTGACGTTTGTATATTATTGTCCACACCACGAAAGATGCATATGTCCAAGAAATTCTCTGTATTTCTGTCAATTTTTGCTGTTACCTTTAAATTAATCTCACTGACATTCAGTCTAATAACAAATTCATAGACTTTTTCTTGGGTTCCAGACCATACAAGTATAATATCGTCTATGTAACATAGCCACATAGGGATGTATTGCGTGTATTCAGTGAGTTTGTCCCCAAACACCATATTGCTAGTACAGCAGCCTAGGTAAATATTCACATAACTGGTGGTGCATATACTTCCCATGGCTGTCCCCCTATGCTTAAGTATAAACTCCAGGAGTTCAACCTCGAAATTCGACCCTTGATAAATCTGCCCCCATGTGTTACTGATGAGAATTCCCTTGTTCTGTCTAGCAGATTCCAGTATTATATTATTAGGTCTATGACACAAATTGGGGTTTTCTCCACTGGGAAACACAGTCAGAAAAAACACCAATTTGGTCCCTGCATCTGTGCACATGCAGAGGACTGGAATCCCTCTCTCAGTGTGCACACAGAGCAGATTTTCACCAAAATAATTTACTCTTGGCTCAATAAAAAAGTGAGTCAAAGAGCAATTACTTTGCAGCTCCAATTTTATAACTCAGGTCTAGTTGCGCAGAGGCTCCATGTTGTTCCATAGCTCCTTCTGCATTCACAGTTTTCATAACACTGTCTAGAGTAATTTCACCTGCTTTACAATGTTTTACTTTTTCCACACAGTTACTGTGCCTGATGCATTGCACTCCTGAGGGAGGCATTGAGAGAGACCTGTGTGGAGCACTATCTGAGCTAGAAGGTGGTCCTGACATACCACCATTGCACTGGGTTGCCCTTCGTAGAACTTTGGGTTGCCTATTACGGGTAGGCCAGGACCACAGAGGGAGAGATACTCTTAGTTTCTTCCATGGTAGTGTTCTAAAGGTAAGTAGTAGGAATTTTGGGACTAAGATGACAGTGACTAAAGATAGTGTATTATAGTTTTATACATTAATTTAAATATTATAGTAATCTTTATATATTATAGTATATAGTAACAGAGGTATAAAAAATGTGAGTACAGGAAAAAACACACAAAGGAAGGACAGAGGATCAGACATATTTTGGTTATGCATTTAAAATGAAATTAGGGGGAACATTATCTTATAAATACAGGGATCTGGTTTTCACAGAAGAATGTATTTCTGCATCATTGTTTCTACATGTTTACTTGTACTGAAGGACAGGATTTTATTTATCTTTCATTGGGATAGCTATGCCCATTATATTGCACGATCAGTGTTGACCAAATATTTCTGAATCCCTTGAGTTGTCATGTTTTTTTGACTAACCTAGTCTGTGGGATTTGTGTGTATCTATGTGTGTGCCCAAATTGTGTATGTTGTTCAGAAGTTTTCTCACAGTTTCACTTTAGGACTAAATACCAGTCATCTGGTCATGGTAAAAAAAGATTACATTTAAGTATGTGAGGAATATTTTACACATATAAACAGATAACATTATGACACAAAAGGCTTACTGGACCAGTTGACTATCTGACCCCATAGGTATTTTATCTAGAATATGTCAAACATCTGAAACCCATTCCTCTCTTATCTTCCTGCTTGGAAAAATGTGTGTTTCTTTCTTTATCCACACATACTGATACAGTGTTCTTGTCAGATTGTACACATGAAGAACTACAAAATACCAAGCTAAATATTAACGACAATTTGCATATATTTTTCTTATATCCCTATAGAATTCATTCTCTTGTTGAACAAGCTATTTATTCTCCTTTATTTCTCCCACTGTTCTAATTACAGTATAAATCCTGAATATAAATTATACTGATCAGTTATCTGTAAATATGTCTTGTAGCTTTTTATTGTGAATATAACAACAATGGAACAAACAACAGAAAGAGACATCCCTTTGTGTGTAGGATTAGCACTCTCTATTTTAAGTGGATTACTATGTAAGACTCAGAAGAATAATGTGCAGACTAAAACCATAAATAAGGAGAATTATAATGTATGTTCAGGTACGGGATTCGTTCTCTGGAAATCCGTTAACCAGAAAGCTCAGAATTATGTAAAGGCCATCTCCCATAGACTTCATTTTATACAGATAATCCAAATCTTTAAAAATTATAAAAATTTTCCCTGTAATAATAAACAGTACTTTGAACGTCATCCAAACTAAGATATAATGAATCCTTACTGGAAGCAAACCCAGCCTATTGGGTTTATTTAATGTTTGCACAATTTCTTAGTAGTCTTAGGGGCAGATTAACTAAGGGTCGAATTCTCTAAGGCTTTTAGCCCTCGAATTCGACCCTATTACGATTTTTGAAGTAAAATCCGACAAAATGGAACATTGAATTTGAAAGATTTTACCGATTTCCGATTTCTCGATAAAATCGCACGATCGACCAATTTTACGAAATAATCGTAAAATTTTATTTGATTTCATGAAAAAAATCGAACGATCGAAGTGTTCAATAAAAAAACTTTTAAAAAAGCCTCTGGGAGCTTCCCATAGGCATATATAAGGGCAAGTACTTCGATCATCTAATGGTCGAATGATTGAATAGATTTTTATTCGATCTGTTTGAATCATTCAATACAATCGAATTTTGCAAATTCGATGATCGAAGTGGCCAAATTTAAAATTCGAAAATTCAAAAAAATCGTAATTTTGCAATTCGATCGAATTTCAAATCCATTCAAATCCTTCACAGGAATTTAGTAAATTTGCCCCCAAATGTATGAAGATCCAAATTATGGAAAGATCCCTAATCTGGAAAAACCACAGGTCCTGAGCATTCTGGATAACAGGTCCCATACTATACTACATCTGGACAGCCCTTCTGATTAGTGGCATTGGTTTAGGACACAGCTGTATAATAAAGGACAGCCACATCATCTGCAGCAACAAACACTTAAAATCAAATTTAAAAATTAAGAGAAATTCAGTCTGGCAACATCATAGGATGGCACCTTTCCAACAAGTCAGTACATATCTCAGTACGTATCTCAAAGTCCCAGTCATCTGGAACGGGACTGCCAGTAGCTGAAGCAGAAAGTGTGTAAACTTGAGCAAAAGAAATATTGGTAGTCCATTTTACAAGGTGTTTTCATTACAAGTAGCCAATCACAATCCTAACTTAACCATGTACAATGCCAAGTATTGGTTGGAGTAATGTAAAGGTCCTGAGTAATGAAAAAACATTCTCTGGAGTCATGAGATTTGCTTTAGGGTAATGGAAAAATAGACATTCACTTGCCTTGTGAAAAAACATTGGGCTACTACTCAATGTATATGTTTTACCAACTGCAATTTACCGTAACCCTAGTGTCAGTTGTCTGGAAGTCTGACAGTTATCAGGAGAACACTATCAGCCTGAATACATAATGCAGACTGAATAGTTTGGTGGAGAAGAATAATGGTCTGGGGCTGTTTTTCGTGGTTTTGCTTAGTACTAGGGATGGCGCGAACCGCCGAAAAAAAGTTCGCGAACATGTTCGCGAACTTCCGCAAATTTGCGAACGGTTCACGAACGGTTCGCGAACCCCATAGACTTCAATGGGAAGGCGAACTTTAACAGCTAAAACAGATATTTCTGGCCAGAAAAATGATTTTAAAGTTGTTTAAAGGGTGCAACGACCTGGACAGTGGCATGCCAGAGGGGGATCAAGGGCAAAAATGTATCTTAAAAATCCATTGTTGACACAGCGCTGCGTTTTGTGCTGTAAAGGGAAAAAAGTCACTCAGGTGGTTGTGGACACTGTAATATTATGGATATTTAGACAGAATGTGAACAAGCTCACACAGCTAGATGGTTGAAGAACACACTGGGCAAAAAATGGCTACAGGGCAAATAATGGCTACAAGGTCAACGTATACACTACTACACCGGTGGATACGGATTACGTAAAATATATTATGGCTGCTTGAAAAAAGTCACTCAGGTGCTTTTTCTGGAGAGGGTAATATTATGGATATTTAGACAGAATGTGAACAAGCTCACACAGCTAGATGGCAGTTGTTTGAAGTACAGTAGATTACTAGCAGCAAACTTACTATCCACTGTCCCTGAAATCACTAACAGCTCTCTCCCTACACTAGCTCTTCAGCACACACAGGCAGAGTGAAAAAAAAGCTGCAGGGCTTCGGTTTTTATAGGGAAGGGGGGTGGTCCAGGAGGGAGAGCTTACTGATTTGCTGCCATGTATCTGCTGGTCTGGGGTGAGAGGGCAAAAAAAATGCGGCAAAAAAAAAGCGCCAAAAAAAAAGCGCCAAAAAAAAAGCGCCAAATTGACGCGAACCCAAAATGCGAACGTCGCGCGACGTTCGCGAACTTTTGGCGAGCGCGAACAGCGGATGTTCGCGCGAACAAGTTCGCCGGCGAACTGTTCGCGCCATCCCTACTTAGTACCTTTGGTTCCAGTACAAATCAAACCTTACTGCTACAGTGTACGTCCTGGATAATTCCTGACATCCTACTTTATGACAATTTGGGGAAGGCTTTTGTATGTTTCTGCACTATAATAGCCTATTTACAAAGCAAGAGTCCTCCAGGATTGCTTTGCTGAGACAGGAGGGGAAGACCTCAACTGGCCCACTTAAGACCTGACATAAAACCAACTGAACACTGTCGAATGAATTGGAGCTCAGACTGTAAGGCAGGCCTGAATGGCTAACCCAACCTCATATGTTTTTGTAACTAAATGGGGGAAAAAAGCCAACAAATTTCTAGCAGCTAGTGGAAAGACTTTCATGGAATAATCTAGTCTGAAAAGAAAGAAAGGGTGAACTAACTTCTTACCCAGCTTTTCAGAATTTTGATGTTAAGCAAAAAGTTGTCTTGATATTTTTGGCCATGTGGTGCATTCCAGAGGTTCTGAAGCTACCTACTACCTACATACACCTGCTCATACAATGTGCTAGTGTCTGTTTTTCAGCAGCATAAGAAGGTATTCCTTGAACCATATAAAGATCATGCTATTTTCTTTAAATACTTATTTGCAATTCAGCAAACGTCTTGTACAAGGAGTAAAGGCAATGTCAACCCAAAAGGTAATTTTTGCCTAATAAAATAAAAAATAATTCTGAGCAACTTTGCAGTATACATTCATTACAAGTATAACTTAGAGTTAGACTGTAAGCTTTACGGGGCAGGGTCCCCACTATGGGGCAAATTCACTAAGCAGCGAAAATGCGCTAGCGATGACTTCGCCACACTTCGTCAGACAAATTTTCACCAGCCTGCCGCTAATTCACTAAAATGCAAATTTGCACTCAGGGCAGCAAACATTAGCGAAGTTGTGCTACCGTTACTTCGCCAGGCAAAGTGCATTGACGCTAGCGATGCCTAATTTGCATACGGCACAAAGTTTAACATATAATAGTACATGTTACAGCCAATATGTTACATTACACAGCCCAGGAAACCTTTAATAATTAAAATAAAGTTGTCCTATTGCCCTAAACATGTGCCCACTGTATAGCCGAGTTGCCACATGTTAGGAAATGTAGGGGTGGAAGGAGGGTAACCCCCCGAAAAATTCCGCTATTTTTCAGACTATCACCCTAAAAAAAGTAAAAGACTCCAGCATTTTTTTGGGACTTAGAAAAAAAATATTTTTTTCAAACTCCTATCTATTGTATTGAACTTCACCAGGTCTTACCTGGTGAAGTAAAGTCTGGTGAAGTAAAGTCTAGCGCAAGAGGTAACGTTCAGTAAAATGGTCGTCTTAGTGAATTAGCATAGTTACGTCCCTTGTCAGTGTGCTACTTCGCCTGGCATAAGGGTGCGAAGTTGCAATGGTCTATCTACTTCACTAGCGAATTTTCACCAGGAATACTGTTAGTAAATTGGCGAAGTTGCGAAATGACGTCACACTGGCGAATAAGCGCTAGCGGTAGACGCTTCATGCTTTAGCACTTAAGCTCTCTAACAGAGAACAGGCATATTGCTGAGAACAGTAACATATTACTGTAACTATGGAAGTATGTGCAGAAGCAATATGAATTTCTGAGTATTAAACTGCAGCATTCCTGCAGGGAGCCCAGTACACAGCATTCAAAAAAGTTGCTGCATTGTCTACCTTGGGGTCTAGGCACCGTTAGGTACTTGTTTAGCTAAGCAGAATTAAAGTAACCTTTCTAATCTGGGGCTGTCTGACATGCTGCTGAGTAGAGGGCCAGTATTTAGTACAGTCTTTCTTTCAAAGTGGGGACCAAATATGATCTTTATGAAAATTGAGGAATTTAGGGAGAAATATAATGTTAAATATACAAATTCACCCCAGTAGTTACTAGGTGTGCTACATTAAATCCATTGTCAATCACTTCTTGTAGTTGAATCAGTAGATGATTTTTTAGTGAAAATGGAGTGGCTTTACTTTGTGGAGGTAAATTAGTGTAAAATGCAACATAGTCCCCCTATATGGACCAAGTTATCTGAGCCTGGAACCAGATTTTGTTAACCTCTTCATAATATACGATTGTTGCTCAGAATTTCCAGTCTAGAGTACTGTAGCCACAACCTTTTATAGGCCATTAGTAATATTAGCAAGGTAAACATTTCATTCAAGCATGTAGCTGTTGCTGAAATGTATTTGGTTTGAATATGAAGCAAACCACACAACATGCCATCCACTGCTGCTATGAAATGTACAATCAGTGGGCAATGAAATGCTCAATATATGAAACCGCTTGCTAGGATAATAGCTCTTACCCGCTTCAGGGTCATAGCAGCTCTCCCTTTTAGTGGATTTAAAGGAGAAGGAAAGGTACTTTTATATTGTTATTGTAATTGTTGTTTACATTCCCTCCTCCTGAAACTACATAGTTTGACTAACCCTCATAATTTATTTGTATGTCGAGTACTTTGTTTGATCTGTACTTTGTATACTTCTTGACTGTAGGCAATAGAGCTTTCATTGCTAGAAACAGAAGCATCCCGGCAGCCATATCTATGTAGTATGTCCAGTTACTATGAGCACCGCTGTTCAGATGATATCACTGTGGTGTCCCAGCTGCCACGTCTGCTGCAAGAGGCTAAATTAGGTGAACGATTAATTAATTTCTTAAGGAAGGACCCACGGGCACTCAACATCCCTGCACAAATGCGAGCTCAATACATGAAGGTATTTGTTAATATAATTTGCCAAACTGTCATAAAGTATTTGTAGTTTATGGCTAAACTTAATTGTCTCTCAAAGTCTTATGTTGTAACTTAACAAACATGAGGAGTGTAAATATGAATTTGTATGTGACTGATACTGCAGGTTTTGCGATGCTCTCAAGTATGCAGGGATGGCTTCCCCAGGTCTCCTGCTCTCCTCTGCTCATTCTGTTCTCTGAAGACCAGAGCATTTGGCCAGGTGAGGGAAATTTTGACAGGATATAGAGGACACTTCTGTTGCTATTATCACAGTATTTCACTGCTGGATCTTCATGATCCTTCTATGTTAGGATCTATGCCAAATACAAGTATGGGATTTATTATACAGGAACAACATTTAACCCCTTATTCCAGAACCCCCACATTTTTTGGATAATAGCTCCCACGCCTGGCAAAACTTGCATGTGTTAAAAGTATTCTTCTAGTTTTAATTCTATTCTACTTCTTCTTTTCATTGTTTTCTCTTTTTATCTTCATACACTTTTTTTCTTCACATTATATATAAAGATAGTTTCCCCCTATCTCTGTTTATGTGCTTCAGTGCTATAGTTCCCTGCCATATTACTTGCTGAGTAACTGCATGTATTGCTTCCCGGCAGCTTTTTTTGAACAAACAGAGTTGTGTTGTGTGTGGTGCCGTTGTCATGATCAATGGAAGGGAAGCATTCTTGTGTCCTCAGCACTTCAGGTAACCACACTCTTGTGATCCTTCACACACACAAAACAGCTACAGTTACAAGACATTCACTCAGTTTTTATTGTGCCACTTTTATTACCGAGCGAGAGAGACCAAGTGAAAATTGTTGTATTCTGCAATGCTTGGTTTTTGGCTGCAAAAACACACAAAAAAATCTATCACAAATATTTTTTTTGAAATGTTTCCCTTGAAAAGAACGGTTTGACACTTAACACTCTTCTTCTTGTTTATTTTAGGCATGGTGTTTCTGAGTGTCTGGTCTGTAAATCGCCAATCCTTGGGCCTAATAAACCATCACCAGGCCTCTTGTGTAACTTCTGTGGTTTCTCCCAAACATGTATAACAATAAAGATGTGAAATTTGTCAAAATCCCTTACTAGACCCAGCACTCTTACTTGGATTTTGTCTTCCCATGCTCTTAACAATAAAGGAATAATCTGGTTATTACCAAAGTGTTTTATTTGACCACAACATGTAAAGACTTGTTCAGACTGTGCATTTAGGGTGACTGATTACTAAAACCTAAACTAGCAGATAGCTTGCATACAGTACATACAGTATAAGTACAAATAATAATATGCATTTAAGATGATGTTGATTTTCTCATACATTTTATTAGATAGTAAGCTCTTGTAGACATGGATCACTTGTGTTGTGTTATGCATCATTATATTCATCATTTTAAACTTACACTGTAACAGATTGTTACTGACCTGTTGGATGTGATTAGCCTCAGGCTAATCCCAGGCTAGTCAGTTTTTCTGGATCTCTAATTTAGAGAGACACTGTCACAACA
The DNA here is from genome assembly GCA_024363595.1 of Xenopus borealis. Classification (NCBI taxonomy): domain Eukaryota; kingdom Metazoa; phylum Chordata; class Amphibia; order Anura; family Pipidae; genus Xenopus; species Xenopus borealis. Next base: position 156,343,066 of record CM044431.1, on the reverse strand, counting down.
CCTTACCGCAAGAAGACGTGGACATAGGGCTGGACTCAGACAACACATTCCTTAGGGAAAGCAACTATTTATTGTATCATATCAACATCACAGGTTTAGATGGTAGCCAGCTGGCTTTCAGTAGTTCTGCTTGTGGGTGATGCCAGGGTTGGTCACATATACAACTTCAAAAACCACATAGCAAAGGTTATACCATACCATTTGTTGAAGAATTTAGGAGCAACTAAGCAATACCATAATAGTTGACATTTTTTCCCTCCAAATTAAAAGTTTGTTTTATCACAGACACAAAAAGAGGTCTGGCAACCGAATGCATAGAAGTATATGCATATGTACACACACTGTTACCTGCTCAGATGTTTATTTTTGCTGTATGGTTATTGCTGCTGACCGCAATTTCTGTTGTTTTTGGAAGAAAACTGCTTTTTTTTTTGCAGCCTGTTGATGCCGGCTGAAATAAAAGCCATTTTTCTTTGAGACATTTGCTGTCCTGACACAGCAAGGCCCATTTATCCAAGGTCGAACTTCGAAATCATGTGATTTTTTTTTTTATTCTAATAAATTCCATTATACTTGAAATTCGATTGTGAGGTTATTTAAGAAAAACATTAGAGCATCTAAAACTCAAACTAATTTTACCGACTTGAAAACTTGAATCAAATTCAATTAGAACTCAAATGAACTCAACTAAATTCAAATTGAGTTTTTTCTCATCAAAAAACTTGAATGTCGGGAAGCTATTAATATCTTCAAATAGGTCGCTGGACCTCTCGCATTGACTTATAAATGAACTTGGCAGGTTTTAGGTGGCGAATAGTCAAATTTGAATTATTTCCAGGGTAAAGGTTTGATAAATTTCAAATTCGAATCAAGTTTGGATAATTCCCAATTCGAATTTGTGAGTTTTGACCAAAAAACTATTTGAAAATTGGAATTCCCAATTTGACCCTTGACAAATCTGCCCCGTACTTTGTCTGTTACAGAGTTCACTTGGGACACAGACAGCGCATCATTCACAAAAATTTTTTTATTGGAAGTTGACATATTTTGAGGAGTCCCTTAACATACTTTATATTGGGTGATATTTTCTACTATGTATCGTGATGCGATGATAGAATGCACATGCGTTTCAGTTCATCACCTAGGAGATACTGTTCTGCTTTGTGGCTATTACAGAGACGGAAGTGACGTCAGATGCCAAACACAGTCGGCAGTTGGACTACTTGGCAGTTATAACCATATGGACAGTATGTATGCGGGAGTGGAACACATTTGCGCTCCAGCACTTTACTTGAGAGACGCCTTGTAGTCTTGAGGGGGCTGAAGTGACGTCAGATGCCGGGTATTCATCGCAACATTCACAGCATGGACCATAAAAACACATGGACAGTAAGACTCGTTCTTCCCTTTTTTGATTTAGATTTTTGCTTAATTTGTGCCCCTGATGAAGACTCTTAAGGTTGAAACTTGTTGGGCTCATCTTTTTCATTTATAATTTCTGTATATTATTATTTTTTTCTACCTTTTTTTAAGTTTGATTTTTGCTTAATTTGTGCCCCTGAGGGAGACCCTTAAGGTTGAAACTTGTTGGGCTCATCTTTTTCATTTATAATTTCTGTATATTATAATTTTTTCCTTTTCCTGCCTTTTTTTAAGTTTGATTTTTGATTAATTTGTGCCCCTGAGGGAGACCCTTAAGGACGAAACGCGTTGGGCTCACCTTTTTCGTTTATAATTTCAGTATATTATTATTTTTTCCTTTTTGTAATAAATGTATTTAGTTTTCCAAATTGGGTGTGCTATCCATTACTTGGATTATTTACTAATTTATCTGGAAACCCTTATGGGGAGTTACCCTGTAATTCAATCTAGGGTGTGCGCCTACTTTCTTTATTGTGTAAATCTGCCCCTTACACTGTGGGAACCTGCCATTCCTGTCAACTATATCTCTTTACAGCACCTTTTTTAGCACTCCATCACAGTCCTTTTTTGTTGGGGCTCAGACACTTATAATAATAGAAACAAGAAGCTGTGACTGTACTGAAACCTGAGGAATTTACACAGTCCTTGATTTATACAGCTCTGTCACATTACCAAGCAGTTGCCAGATAATGTTTATTCCTCCATGTGTACAGTTGGAGCTGACAGTCTAATTTCCATACTACACGTACACATTCATGTAAGGGATTGTTTCACTCCTCACAGATGACACTGGAGGCTTACACATACAAGGTACAAGTGGTGCAAGAGAGAAATTCTAACCAGTGTGGTACTCCTGGGTTTTATAAGAGACAAATAACTGCCATATTATGTCTGCTGTTGGCATGTATAGATATTAAGATATTAACCAGAAAACTATCCTGGTAGTTGGATTTGTACCATGGGCCAAGATGCCTGGATTGGTTACACCTGGGTGCATCATTGGACAAAGATTTGCTGGTTTGAACTGAAGTTGATAGACAGAATGTGGTCTAAAAGAGTAAGAAAACCGTGCACTTGTTGTCCCTCTATACATGCATACATTTCAGTAGTAAAAGTGTTACCTTGAAATTTGTTTTTTCAAGGGTAACCTTTGTCAGCCTCTTTCATATGTTGTAGATGGCACAGCTGAAATTATGTGCATCACATTTTAAATTTTTGGACTCCCCCCACATACAGTTACACAAAAGGTAGTGTGTTTTGCACATCCAATTCGTGTGGCCTTTCCACAGCCTGTGCTGCAACTGTTTTTATTATGTAACAACGCCCTGTCTACACAGCTCTATCAGATTGGCACCAAGCATCCGTTTGCTGCAAATGTCTCAAAACAGAATCTGACACCAATTATGTAAGAAACTAGAGAGTAATTAAATTATGGAATACATACAGCAGAACAATCAGTGGGAGAGATAAGAATAATTGAGGTGAAAGGGCACAGACAAACAGAAGAATTACAACAGAAAGTAGACAGAGAAATTGAAGATTCTTATGTATGCTTCTGCAAGAAGAGAATGAGAACACACAGAGAAAAGAAAAGAAAATATTGGAATGAGTAGGTAGCAATGCTATATCTATCATTAAATAGCCAATCTGCACCTACATCAGGCATGTCCAAAGTCAGGCCCAGGGCCAATTGCGGCCCATTTTCAAATTTACACAGGCCCACCGCCTCCATCATGAAATGAATAATAATGTGGCCAGCCAGCACAGTGCGATCAGGAATCACGTAAACATAATATTTGGGCACATTAGTGAAATAATCTGCTACTTGGTCTATACTGCTGCCTGTGTGCTGATGGCATTAGCAATAGACACATAGTGGCACATAGTGATATGCCGCTCTTGCATACTTCTTTAGGGCTGAAGGTGTCAATAGATGTAGAAATATGCGAGAGTGGCGCGTCATTATGTGCCAATATGTGTCTACTGCTAACACCTTCAGCACACAGGCAGCAATATAGACCAAGTGGCAGATCATTTATCGTGATTCCTGTAATTTAATGTTAATGGTTCAAAGAGTGTCGGGCTTATTGGTCGGCCCCCACACATTTTCACCTCACCAAATCTGGCCCTTGTTGTAAAAAGTTTGGACAACTCTGACCTACATATAAAGAAAGAGAAGTGAGATTTCTAAGAACTACTTTTATGCAGACTGGCAAATGCCATACTTTATTATACAAAAAAAAGACATTAATACTTTCTCAAGAAAAAGGTGATGCCAGTTTACAACTAGTAGATCATAAGTCTGCCCCTCACATACCATACACAGTACATAATGTGAAGCCCGCATATTGAAAGTAGTGATATACTACAAGATCAGTTGCAACTCCCTTAAACTCTGGATATAACCCCCTTTATCTTTGGATACTACTTTTTGATCTAGAATTTGGCTTAGCACAGTGGAGAAATAGTGCAGCCTTGATACCATGGCATGAGTAGTACTGGACTTATTACTTTTATAATAAGGTTTATTACAGGCACTTTAATACCACAAGGTAGTTCCTAATTGATTTACGGACAATCCTTTGCACTTTCAAAATCCCCTGATGATGCCCATGTGGAGCACCTTGGCTAGTTTCCTGGGTAATATGAGAAGAAGACAGGAGGAGGGGGAAGCAATAATATGAGGTTTTAATGGAGGTAAAACAAAGACCATGGGAGCCAATTTTTCCCATAATTACTCGTGAAATCTTGTTACAAGAGAAATCGTTTCTCACCACTTCCCCAATGGATCTCTAGGGATATGCAGAGTTCTGATTTTACTGATAAAGCATAAAGAATACAAGATGGAGAAAAGACAAAAAGTAAAGGGCAGATGTGAGGAAGAAAGTGAAACAGAAAAAAGGAATGAAACAGAAGGGGCAGAAAATGAACAAGATACAAAATAGAAAACAATTTATGAAAATGAAGGGGCAGAAACTGAACTTGATATAAAGGTTAAGATCTTTGCAATGAAAGAGAATGGGCAGGAAGTGAACAAGGCATGAAATGGAAAAAAGCAATGAAAGAGAAGGAGTAGAATGTGAACAAGATACAAAATAGAAAAAAGGAATGAACAAGAATGGGCAGAAAGTGAGGAAGATACAAAATAGAAAAAAAGGAATGAAAAGGAAGGGGCAGAAATTGAACTTGGTATAAAGGTTAAGATCTTTGCAACTGATAAATTAGGTCTCAGGCAAAAAGGGAGCGGAATAAGAGAAAAGCACAGGGCAAAAGTAAGACCTAGAGACCTGTGTATGGAGCTGGGGGGGGCAGAAGAGTGTAGAGGATGCAGTGGGTCCTGATTGATTTGCAGTTTTTTTATATATGTCAAAGACCATCTCCAAAGAGTTGTGGGGATTGTGTATAACATTTTACTGTGGGCCCAGTAAAGTATAGTTATGTGACCTATGGGGGCAACTACATAACATATAGGAGGATAGGAAGAAAATGGACAATTACAAATAAGTGCAAGAAATAGTACATTTAACAGGAAGAGCAGAGAAAGGGAAAATTAGAAGCTATTTCTCAGTCTGCCTTAAAGATTGCATACAGGCTCCTGTTACACTGGCTGATTTAAATGCAGACTTCTGTTGGTGTGGAGTGCCATTCAGCAAAGTAACCACATACATGATACTGCCGTGACATGTACAGCCATGCTGTAGTCTCATAATGCAGAACAACTCTGGCTGGACAAAAGTCTCACATGTAAGAGCTCAATTAATACCATTTGTTAAGCTGGTTCATGCAGACCTAGAATTAACTTTACAGGAAATATCTCTTAATTTCCCTTTCGCTGCCCTGCATTTATCCTGTTTGCACAGTTATACAGACTAGGGATATTCATGAGTCTTGTCGTAATGATCTTACTTTACATTATTTTGAGTTTCAGGCTTAAGAGAAGGGCAGTGAAAATATCAGCTTCCAGGTGGGGGTAATATACCATCTTGTTGTTCTTGCCCCAGTCCATCTTGTATGATTGTAAATTCTACTGCAGAGCCCTTGTCCTTGTAAACAGGCTCATCGAGGGTGCAGGGAGAACCAGGGATACAAGAAGACTCCTGCAAAGAACTGACAGTGGTAACTGCTGTTGTAGTTCCATCCTCCAACTTCCAGACCTGTAAACAGTGGAGAGGTTAATATCTCTAACTGTGTATTAATAGGTTACAAAATGAGTTATGGACCAAACAATTGCCCTTTTCAACCATAAACCTACAGATTAGGTTGATTGCACTATACCTAATCTCATGCAATGAGACTTTAAACTGGCGTGTGCCATACTGAAAAATCTTTGAAAAGCATCATCTACGATGTCTTTGATGTCATTGGCATGCACCATTATTTCCCTGTTTTTCATGTTCAGTTGTTGTAATCGCCTCACTGATATGCCTGTATGTAGGCAAGAACTGTCATTTACCAGTAGGGGTTAATGCAGGCTGGAAGTCAAGTCTTAGTTTTTTTTCACAATCCACAAAAAGTTGCCAAAATTGCCAACCCCCCCCCCTCACCCCTGTTGGTTCCTCCCCTGTTCAATAGAAATCAATGGGAATGGTCTGTTTTATTCCAGTTCATTAAAACAATGTTTTTTAGCCTCATTGGAAATAAATGGAACAATCATGCTTGAGTTTTAATGCTTTTTTTTGGCACTCGCAAGTTTTTTCTGAATCTTGAAAATGATGAAGTGTTGCAAGAAGGGTCTTTAAAACCCCCTTTGGTTTGGGCTCTTTTATCCAATTCTTTTATCTGATTTTGTTCTTTGAACATTTTTTCTATTTGTCCCATGACCATAAAACCCCATTATTCTATTGCTGTTTTTCCCCATTGGCCATCTATTCATTCGATTGGTCACCCCACGGTTAATATCCTCTACTGCAGGTGAATAATTTCCTCTGAATCCTTTCCCACAGACAGTAATGTAAATTGCAACTTCGTGTGAGTTTGGAAAGCAGAGGCAACTCTTATGTTTTCCTGTCGCCAGTGTGGAGATAAATTGCAGGGTGACTAATCTCCTCGTCTGTCAGGGTCCCTGTCCCTGCTACTTTTTTTCAGTTGATTATCTACACGTATTTCCAGAGCTCTGTACATCCCCCTTTCCATTATAGTGCAGTCATTAACAAAAGACAAACATATCCTCTCTGTCCTGATACATTCTCCCTTTATTACGTTTACTTGCCCCTCTATATCAATTAGTTTCTAATTACCTCATCAAATTTGCGAAGGCTGTACGTGTGGTCTTTGTTCATGAAGGTCAGTAAAATCCAGTCACAGAGCACAGATCCCTTGTGCAATTTCAACAAACATATACAGAAAATATTACAAAATAAAAATTACACAGTCATTTTTCTCTTGCATAAATATACATATCTATTTTAAGTACATTTTAAACTAATGCCAGACATAAATGTCTTTTTTATTACAAGTCAGCACCTGCTGTAGCTTTATCTATCTTAAGAAGCAGCCAGTAAGCTTGAGATGACTGCAGATGTTATTGCTGATTCTCTTGTGGCTGCTTGCTTTCTAAGGTACAGCTCCCTTAAAGGAATTCTGTCATGACTTTTATGGTATAGTTTTTATTTCGAAATTACACTGACAATGTGTACATTGCAAATAATTCTACTAATTTTATTCTTGAACCAATAAATGTATTTTGTTTTAGTTGTAATATTGGTGTGTAAGTAATTGTGTCACACCTTTTGCTTTCAGAAAGAGCCAGCACTTCACAATGGAACTGCTTTCAGATAAGATATTGTTTCTACTCAATGTAACTGAAGGACTTGTTGTGTTACTATTGCTTGCTATTCTCATATTTACCACAAGGTGGGGGATGGAAGAATTTTTGGTAATGCAAGTGTCAGGGAGCATTTCTTGTTACCTTCCCAATGTTGTGTTGATAGGGTGCTGGGAGGGGGAAGGAAAGAGGGTGATATCATTCCCACTTGCAATGCAGTAGTAAAGAGTTTTTAAAGTTTATCAGAACACGTCACATGGCTGAGGGCACCTGGGAGAACGTATCCAACCCCTTGTCAAATGTCAAAAAATTTATATTTTGAGTACTGAAAAAAAATATTTATTCCAACCAAGCTGTTATTTTGCCCTCTTCAGAACCCCCTTTTCAATACCAGGGTGCAGCTGACAGAGAATAGTTTTAGGACCCAATGGAAAAAGCTAGAACTAATATGATGCACTATGTAAAGATATCTGTTGGTGATAGAGATGCAGCCAATTAAGTATCACTTTATTCTTGAAAAACCTGTTATGTCAAAGAAAATTCTCTCCTGCAATGCAGTTTACTGCTGGAGTAGTCCTATTAACTGATGCATTTTGTAAAAACCTGTTTTCCCATGACAGAATCTCTTTAATGGGACAATATGACTAGAGAGTCCATTGTTTAGCAAGCAACAGTGTTTAAATTCTGCTGGAAATCTGACTATTCTAAAAGAAAATATTAACCTACTGACTTCCTAGCATTGTTTTCGAGTACAGAAGTTGCAGGAGCCAGTTTGTATGCAATATATTGCTCATCAGCCCCATGGATGTTGCTCTCAATGCCCTCAAAGCAGGTGCTTAGTGTTGAATTCCTGGTTTAGAGGCAAGCTTTCGTAGCATAAAAAACAAGTGCACTGCCAAACAAAGCCTCCTGTAGGCTGACAGTCCACATAGGGGTTACTTAATGGCAGGCCCGGACTGGCCATTTGTGTTTAGGGCAAATGCCAGAGGGGCTGCTATAAGGTCCCATAGAAAGTCAGTGTTTAGTGGGCTGGTGGGGGCTGTTTGGGCCTCTATGTGGGCTGATTGGGCCTCTGTGTACCTGAAATGCCAGGGCCTATTTTAATTCTCAGTCCAGTCCTGCTTAATGGCCAATCTTATTTTGTACTAACCAGGAACATTTTTGATGCTTGCATTGCCCCCCAACTCTTTTTACATCTAAATGTTGCTCATGCTTAAAAAAGGTTTGGGACCCCTGACCTAACGCTTCAGTAGATGGGGTCCCAGGGCTTATTTACTGACCACCCCAACATGCTATGGCAATCAGTTCTACAGCAGCTCACTCCTCCATTATATAATGGTGTTATGAGAAAAAAACTGTTTTGTGGAAAGATAGCCTCAAGTTGTTACAAAATTCAAGTACGTTATAAAATGAATTATATTCAAGCAGAGCAATTCATCTCTCATATATACCTGCCTGTTGAAAGGTTCTCCTTTAACCTATAGAATATATAGGCTACTAACAATGTTTTACTCTTTCCACTGTCTAATCAAATCATAAGGGTTGCATGTGTTGTATATTTCTTGCTCAGTTGTTTGCCCACATACACAGGCTCCTGTTGTTGGTTTCTCATTTTCCAGTATTATATTCATGTAAAGGGCTGTAATACAATGACAGTTTTATATAATGACTTCAGCAGCTACTCACAACGCCAATGGATGTTAGGGCGGTGGCCAGGTTAATGATGGTGGGAATAAGACTGAACTTTCCAGCCTGTAAATAAACAAACCAATGGATGTAATGTACATTTATTGCCTACTATAGGGAGTAACCCTTATACTTCTCGACACAAAGAAACTACAGAAAGAAAGAATATCTCTTATACCTGGCCATGCACTATTACGTCAATTCGAATCCCATATACTTTAATAAGGGTCCTTGTCTCTGTGCCATTGCTGTTGTAATACTTGGCAAACCTGTAAAGTAGAGGCAGGCAGGATGCACAGTTACGTTTATATTAGTTGCATTTTATTAACTTGCAGTTTTGTAACCGTGGCCAATATTATTCCATCTTGTATGTTATGTACATTTTTAGTAGCAGCTGTCAAATTAGCAAGTTTCTTGGAATTTTCTGTTTTAATTGCAGCCAAGTGAGCTAAACTGCATTAAAGAAAAAATGACTGAAAGCTTTACCATTGATAGATCAAAAGGCTTACATTGGGTGCCAATTCTAAATAATGTTACTATTGTAGGGTTCTCATTCTAAGAACTGATGAAGTTACCAACTGGTATAGAAGGCCTAAACATTTGCTGATTGCAGTTGAATATATTTTTGTTTTGTGCTTAATGATGTATGAAGAATGTAAAAATGTAGGCAAAGTGCAGCAATGGAATCTCCAATCTGAAAATGATGTGGTTACCCAAGACACCACCGTCTGGCAACTATAATGTTTGTGAAAAGGTGGATCAAAGTCTAATATACTGATAGAAAGCAGACACAGTTGGGAGCTAACTAAAGCATGTTATTTAATAAACATCTGTATTTCACTGTTTAAAGGAGAACTAAACTCCCTACACCTTCCATTGGCCCCGGTCCCTGCTTACTCCCCGAATAGTGTTCAACTAGAATAAGTGTCCCGACCAGCTACACTGACCTTTAGATCTCCTTTAAGTCAATATGAACTGGGAACAGGTGTTTTGATGTGATTGTCAATCCAGTTTTAAAGGGGTGGTTCACCTTTAAGTTAACTTTTAGTGTACTATAGAACAGCCATTTCTGCATTAATTTGCCTTATTTGTTTCTATTTTTTGAATGATTAGGCTTTTTCTTCTGACTCTTTCCAGCTTTCAAATGGGGGTCACTGGCCCCATCTAATAAACAAATGTTCTGTAAGGCTAAAAATGTATTGTTTATTGCTACTTTTTATTGCACATATTTCTAATCAGGCCGTCCCCTAGTGTAATTGGGATCCTAGTAACCAAATTGCAGAAATGGCAAATTGGAGAGCTGCTTAATAAAAACTCAAATAACACAAATAAAAAAAAAGAAAATAATTAAATGAAAACCAATTGCAAACTGTCTCAGAATATAGACAAATACAAGAGGTCCTCTGCACTCTACCCATTATCAATATATTTAAGACATTTGTGCAAACTGCTACTAAAAAATGCCAGCTTAAAAAATATATTGCAATAGATGGACAAACAATCCCTGTTTTGTTTAAAGGGTAAGGTATTTTTAGTAGCTGTATGCACAAAATGTCTCAATGTCTTAAATATATTGATAATTGGTTGAGTGCAGAGGACCTGTTGTATTAGTCTATATGTATTTTGGGGTCACAGCCTCATTGCACCCCCACCTAATGGTTTTAAAAATTAGATAAAATAGATAAATAATGATACTAATTCAAATGATGAATGATCTCTGTTAATCACTGTATAGTAGCTGAAATAGAGGTGGTTTTGGCTGAAAATCAGAAGGTTTGGTGGCACTTTGAGGACATGCTTGGACATAACTAGGTATGCAACCAATGAAATGCATTGATGAAAATACTAATGGCCTATGTATAATAACGGTCTGCTTTCTTTATTATTATTATCATCAGGGACGTCTAAGCTTTAACCCTCTAGCTGCAAATTATAACTCCCAGCAAATGCGACATCCTATCCAGGGTTGTTGGGAGTTATTGCTGACCACAGAGCACTGAACGTCCATATTATATAAAAATGATTTCCCAATTGGGACTCTTATTCTTTGTCTTGAATCCTTTTTTCAGTAAATGCTACTTCCTCATGGGTGTGTAATATGTCCTAATTTTTCCATCAGAAATGAAGGGTAATAGGCTAATAGCATATACTCATTTTCCCTATGCAGAGAACAGCATCCCTTAAATCAAGTCTATTATTTTAGCAACACAACTGTATTTTTCTCTACATAAAAATCAGCTTCAAGGTATAAAAAAATGTTTGCTTATGATGACAGTAATGTGCATTAATGTTCCTTTGATCAAAAACACCAAGCTTCTATTGTGTTACGGAGAACATCTCCCACTGAGATTTGCATTGTTCTGGGATCAGTCAGTGAACTGTAATATTTATATTTAGGCTGCAAGATGAAAAACTGAGTTCAGAATTTTTCCAGAGGAAGAGAAACACGTTTTTTGTTTAAATATGCAAAAATAAAACTGAATAATTTATGAAATCTAGAGGAAGCTGAAAAGTGCTCTTAATACAATAAATACAACCAAGAGAAAATTCCATGAAAGCTTCAACAAAATTGCAAGGCACCTTGAATATAAAATAGTTTCCCCCACCACTGCAGCATGCTGATAGAACCCACAATGGATGCAGGAAACAATAATGTCAGTTCAAAAATGAACTCTCCCCACCAATATTTTTGCACCAGGTTCCTAATCCCTGTGCAGACTGGGGCACAAGCATACAGTGGCCTGGATACTCGCTTACTAAAACCCATATCTTACCTTACCTACATGCGCATGTGAAGCACATGTCATTTATATGTGCATGCATATGCCCCAGAATGGCTGTCTGCCCCACACATAAGAACCTTATAGGGCTGTTATACTATTGTTTTCCCCATCTGGAGAGAACACTCTATCAGCTGTGTTTGTTTGGAAATAGGTACCCTTTGAGAAACACACATTCTTCTACACAGAACAATGACTGTAACACTAAGCTCAACGATAAAAGCTATTTATTATTATCCAAGTCAATTCATTTGAATAAAGCTCAGTTCACAGTGCAAGTAAATACACAAATTGCCTATTTAAACAGTTTTAATTTCATTAAATTTAATTTAATGTCTTCACTAGTCTAGAAACAAGACACCTTGCCTGGCAATAACTCACAATGCAGTTCTGTAGTTATTTGCTCTCCATCCAAACAATGCATGTGTTATCTATAACTGACCCAGTTTCTCTCTACCAGCTCTCTTACATGACCCACTTAGGTCTGGTTTCCATCTACAAACTCCAAGTGAAACTGCACATTCATCAATTCTTTGACCTTTGGTTTGCCAACTCCAAATGATAAGCCCCCATACTAAACAATCATGTTATCCCCTCAGCTGGACAGGCTGGGTCAATCCCGTGGGCATAATTATAAAAATATTACTGAAGCTGAAGTTGCGGATGCAATTGCTTCTCTGTCGAAAGGCAAAACTCTGGTTTTCAGTCAGCTTGGTATGTATTGCATGGGAAGAACCTTACCCAACACCTCCATGAGATGTACATCAGTGCCTTTTCACAAAGCAATAATAGTTCTAATATATAAAGAAGGCAAGGACTGTGATAAATATCGGCAAATTTCCTTGATCAATACGGACGCCAAAATATTCGCAAAGATATTGGCAACAAGACTAATGAAAATAATAACCTCTGTAATCCACCTAAACCAGTCGGGATTTATGCCCGGTAAATCCACAGCCAATAACCTAAGAAGTGTATATACCCATTTACAGACCGCTCACGACAACGCTAGGTCCAGGATCATGGTGGCGCTGGACACAATAAAGGACGCAATAAAGGCATTTGACTCAATAGAATGGCCATATCTTTGGGATGCTGAGACAGTTTGGTTTTGGTCCACACTTTATAAACTGGATTCAACTCCTGTACCAGAAACACACAGCCCAGATAAAGATAGCAGGGTTGCTTTTCCAGACCTTCCCTCTGTCACGGGGAACCAGGCAGGCATGCCCTCCATCCCCACTCCTCTTTGCCAGAGCAATTGAGCCTTTGGCACTACACATTCGACAGTCTGCAAATATACAGGGCTATAAACTGAGTTCCATGGAAGATAACATTTCATTATATGCAGATGAAGTGTTGCTGTTCTTAGCTTATCACCAGGAATCACTCACAGCAGTGCTAGAGGTGCTAGAGGTGCTGGAAACATTTGCGAGATACTCAGGTCTGCTAATGCTAGTAGACCCAGTACCAAATCAACCGGCGAGCACACAAGATCTCAAATGGGTCACAAAGTTTAAGTATCTTTGCGTTATCCTATCTCCAGACTTAGCTTTTGTACACAGAGGACAATATCATGCCCATAGTTAATTTAGAAGCGCCATAACAATTTGGTCTGGTCTTCCCCTCACCTTCTGGTGTAGAGTCAACCTTTTCAAAATGATCTATCTGCCACAATTTCTATACAAACTTCACAATTCTCCAATCTGGATTCCTAAAGCAATATTTCAAAATATTAGTTCAATCCTCATCTCCTTCTTATGGGCCAAAAAAACATCCATACCCTCATGGATTTCATTAACAGCCACAGTGGCCAAAGGAGGGTTAACCCTCCCTCACTGATACCTTTAATTTCTTGGGAGCCAAATACATCATATCCATAGCTGGCTACTTACTGATGAAACGGATACAGGTGTGACCCTACTTGCTCTCATGTTAGAGTCTAGGGAAGCCCTTAAGAATCTTCCCTACAGGAAACTGAAAGATTATAAGATATGCCCGACCACTGTTACAACTCCGCATAGAGCATGGGTAGCAGCATGTAAAACCCTAGGACGGCATTCCCCAATTATCTACCCATTCTTGCCTCTATGGAAAAACTCTCATCTCCCACATCTTAAAAACGTTCCAGACGTTTGCACAACTGCAATCTAAAACTGGGGCTCCAGAGATTCAATTTTATAGATACAGTGGTGTGAAAAACTATTTGCCCCCTTCCTGATTTCTTATTCTTTTTCATGTTTG
>CM044431.1:156245864-156319954 GCA_024363595.1 Xenopus borealis | reverse complement strand
CAGTTTAATTGTTACTGTTTATATATTTGTCCAAATGCTTTCCTACTATAGGGGGAATGTCACGGTCGGCACCCAAATACCAGAACAAGTGCTAAGCTCCCTGGTCTAGGCTCGTACTTCACCAGTAGTGTGACCGCCTTTGGCTTCAGGAGGAGCCCTCAGCTACTCAGATGCCACCTGGACTTAACGAGAGGTGCAGAGCAGGAGTTCTGGCCAGCAATGGGGCACGACTGTAGTAAAAGTCTTTAAAGGCCGAAGGTCACGGTACAGATGGAATAAGCAGGTTCATGGTCAGACAGGCCGGGTCGAGGCAGGCAGACAGCAAAGGAACGTTAGGCAGGCAAAGGGTCAAAACCAGGTAATTAATCGATAGTATGAGGCAAAATCAGTAGTCAAACAACAGGCTCGGGTCAGGATACAGATAATCAGAATAATCAAAAGGCCAGGCAGGGTCAAACACAGGAATCAGGAACAGACAGAAGCTAAATAGCACAAGTACAAGGCACCAGGATTAAACCTATCACGGGCAACTACTGAAACCCAAATTTCCCTTTAAATATATTTAAACTTCGCGCCGTTGCACGCTTACAAAACACGGAAGGAGCGCGGCTCGGTGGGCGTCCCCGCCGCACCACTGGACCCCCAGGGCGAGGGGGGAATATGTGGTGTTTATACAAATGGCCTGCAGGTGGCACTGTGCATACACAGGACTTTCTGTACAGCTTGAAAGTGAAAGTAAGACTTACTGCTGTTATGTAATGGCTGCATGAACCTGCTAATAAAGCATTTTTATACCCTCCTCATCCTCAGCTACCAAACACAACAGGGTGCTAAGCGAGTAATGTAACTACAATGATAATTGTACTTGCACTGGAAAGTAGGTTAATGCCCTACAATTCTCCCACAAATCATCAATTTTGCCCTGCTCTATTGCTGAAATTCAGGCTATCATTATAAGAGTGCATTCAAACCACAATTGTCCAAGATCCCAAGAACCAGCAAAGTAATGGAGATAAGAAAACCAAATAAAAGAAAAGGCAAAGGTAAAAAACATGGGAATAGTCTTTGAAGAAGTGTCATAACCCAATGACAGCTGTCCTAGGCTCATGGCAAAAGGGGGCATTATCTAGCAATGAAGTTCTTTGAGCTCCTATAACAGAGCCAAAAGTGCTGCAGCATGCTCTAAATATATGGCTGTCTGAATTTAGTAGCACTACATCCAGAAGAGTGTCTATTTGCAAAGCTGGTGAAAAGTGTCCGAAAATATTTATAAAGTGGGAGAAGACAAGCACCCCTTGGAATGCCCCTAGCTATTGTCCATGATGCAAATACTCTTTCCAAGGGGTTATTTTACACTCTTAAAAAGATACTGGCACTAAAATATAACCTTTTTATATAAATTATAACATTGTTATTTACTGCCAAAATTTAGCCATAAAAGTATTTGCCCAATGCTTTTACATTACCTTTTTTTACCCCCATGTTCCTCTAGGAGGGGGCTGCCATATGTATGCAACAGCAGTCTGTTAGCATTAGAAACTCTAACTGACATGTTGAGAAGGGACAGTCAAAACAATCAGGTTTAGGAACTTCAAGGAACAACTGATTACAAAAGCAGAACTATAAGTCAAAAAAGATCAACAGGAGCTGTAGGTAACTTTTGATGTAGATAAATATTCTGAAAAGAAATTTTGCAGTATCAGTTTCACTTCAAGCTCTCTTTCCAGAGCAGTAGTAAACAATGTCTCAATTCATGCAGTGCAAGCAATCAGCAGAAGTCATGGGCAAATAAATTTGGCAAGCATGGATTTACTGTGAATTTCCGAGTTTCACTGCCCTCAAATATTTTCGAGAAACTGTGTCGAAAATTCACAGGCAAAAAATCTTTTGACACGAGTCAAAATTGTCCACTGATCAGTTAACCTTTACTGGTGTACTGTAGTTGGACTACTGAAGGAAAAGTTTTTCAAGTTGTTGTGGGATACTAGATCTGGGAAAAAAGTATCCCCTGTGACCAGAACTGTCAGGAGCTGCCCTAGGCATTGGACCAAAGCCCACCCCCTTCCCATCAGTGATTGGCAAATGGTGAAGAACAGTCTTCACAAGTGAGGGATACTAGTCTTAGGCATAGGCCCTTGTGTGCCTTTGTAGTATATTTGTAGTATTGATGCTAAAGATGTCAGCGTTTAAAATATCTTACTTGGAAAATCCAAACTGAGGGAAATGGATGTTGTTCTTGATTAATATGGTAAAGTTTTTGACATAATCCTGGAGGGATTCACTGTTAGGGAAAAAGAAAAGATATGTAGAAAGGGTAGCAGGGTTAGACATTAGTATTTAACATGGGGGAATTATATTACGTGATAGTCTTAAGCTGGCCCTACACACAAAGATCCAATCGTACGAATCCTCGATTTGTACGCTTTTTGGATCGTGTGTGGAGTGTCCCGACATTTGTCTTGCCATGCCAATCAGCAAAGTCAATCGGACAGGTTATTGCTCATCGAATGATTTCAGTGGGAGACTGTCACCAGATTTGTTGGACATAAACTTTCATACAATTGCTCTGTTCTTTTACTGCTTTATTACAACTGAAGGTTAGTGGCAGGTAGGGAAATAGGGATGTCCGATTGTTTGATGATTTGAAAGATCGGATCTTGGTGTCTATGGCCAGCTTTACTCCAAAAACATTTTAAGGAAGCAAATATTTGTTGAATAACCAGCATAACTAGATGTTACTGGGCCCCAAGACAAATTCAAGTTAGGGTCCCCAAAACATTTCTAAATTGACCAAATCTACCCAGATATAATGAAGTTGCTCATTAATTAGGGTCTTACTGGGTCCTCCACACTTCTAGGCCTCCCAGCAACAGAAGGGTCTGCTTACTCTATACTCACACACCTGTGCAATTACATGTAACAGTTTGTCAAGGACTGTATCTATTCTAGTGATATATCTATTCTAGTGATATATATATATATTACTCTCTCATCTCAGGGGGACACAGGCACTGTAGGGTTTTACTTCACCTTCAGGGAGGAAAGGACACTAAAAGCAAAAAATTATGACAGCCATCTCAGGTATCCCGCCCACCGGTCCCAGCGGCTACAACCCTTCTGTGAGGCTGTCCCACCCAAGTTCTTTTAGTGTCCTCATGGGAGGAGGACTCTCTCCCCCCTTACAGATATCAGGAACTCCGGTTCAGTCCCGGTGCTACAGGGCTAGTCTTCAGGGACATGGGCTCCGGCTCGATTCCCTGCGCCCTGGGACCCTCAGAGACAGGAGCCACGGCTCACCTCTCTTGACCGTGGGCAGGTGCAGGAGCACCAGCCCTGCAGTGGGTTGCCGCCTCTTCCCGCAGTCCCAACTAGGGTTGCCACCTGGCCGGTATTTTACCGGCCTGGCCGGTATTTTTGATGCTTGATCCCAATGTTATTAATAGGAAAAAAAGAAAAATATATAGGAAGGCCGGTATTTTTTTCAAGAAAAGGTGGCAACCCTAGTCCCAACTCTTGGTGCGTTCTTCTCTCTGGGCTGCAGGGAGTGATGCGCTCGGCGAGAGGCTGTTTTCTTTGCCCTGCGGAGGCCAGCTTTTTCTCCCCACGGGTAACTTCGGGCGATTCCGGAAATCGCCGCGCCGCGTGTGCACAGCACTGGCGCTTTGTCATTTCAACTAGCGACGGACAGGGAGAAGGAAGTTCGGGGAGATTGTCGCCTGCTATTAAACGCCATGCGACAGAATCTCCCCGAATCTCCCTGTCTGTCCCCAGCCTTAACCTCCTTTATCCGTTTTTGAAGGAGGACATTGACCTCTGGTGTCTCTCTCCTACAGTGGATCCCCCAATTTCCCGTCTAGCCAAGTCTACTACTATTCCGTTTCCAGACACTGCTGGCTTCAAGGATCCCATTGACAAAAGGCTGGAGGTATTCTGCAAATCTATATTTTTTTCTCAGACCGACTTTTGCTACTGCTTGGGTCAGCCGTGCTGCAGAGGTTTGGGCCGACCAGCTCTGTCAGGCGATTAACGATGGCTACGATCAGGCCTCCATTTTGCAACTGACGGAGCAACTAAAGGAGGCATCTCAATTCCTCTGTCAGGCATCCTTAGACTCTGCCAAGATGATTGTAAGGACTTCTACCACCTCCATAGCGGCCAGACGTTTCCTCTGGCTCAAACACTGGTCAGCAGATTTAACATCTAACTGGTTTCTATTCCTTTCACAGGAAAGGTGCTTTTTGGCTCAGAGCTGGATAAGATCATTAGCCAAGCCACAGGGGGTAAGAGTACCCTCCTTCCACAAAATAAGACAAAACAGCAACCTTCAAATCGCCGTTTTTCCCGATTTCGTTCCTTTCGTGACAAACAGACAAAGACTCCTACCACAGAAAAGGCTCCTTCCTTTAGAGGAAAGTGGAGGAGACCTGCCTGGTCAGCCGGCAGACAATCCAATAAACCTTCCAGCGAAAAAGCCTCCACTTCCTGAAGGTTTGCCCACCTCCCGAGACGAGAAGGTGGGCGGGCGTCTCTTCTCCTTTCGGCAGGTCTGGTCACACTCCTTCGTAGATGCCTGGGTTCAGGAGGCTCTCCATCACGGTTATTCCATCGAGTTCCGACACATTCCTCCAGAGAGGTTCCTGTCCTCTCCTCCTCCTTCCAATCCCATACGCAGAGCAGCTTTTTGGAGGGCCATTACCTCCCTCCAACAAGCGGGAGTTATGGTTCCAGTAACCAAGGAGGAGGAAAGACACAATTTGTAGCTCTCCCCTTCGGTCTTGCAACAGCTCCTCGAGTCTTCACCAAGATCTTAGGCCCATCCCTTTCTTCCTACCCAAGGTGGTATCGGCCTTCCACCTAAACCAGGATATTGTGGTCCCTTCCTTTTGTCCACAGCCCAAAGGCATCAAGGAGATTTCTCTGCATTCTCTTGACATAGTCAGAGCACTCAGATATTACGTTGATAGTTCCAAGTCCTTTCAAAGGTGTGACGCCCTCCTCGTCATCCCCACAGGTCCCCGGAAGGGCCTCAAGGCCTCCAAGACTACTCTTGCTAGATGGATACGATCTACGATCTCCAGGTTTTACCAGATTGCTGGTAAACCTTCTCCCATCAGGCTTACTGCTCACTCAACTCGGTCACTAGCGGCCTCCTGGGCTGCCCGAAACATGGCCTCCGTGGAGCAGATATGCAAGGCTGCCACCTGGTCTTCCATCCATACTTCACCCGGTTTTACCAGGTACATGTAGCATCCTCCTCTGAGGCAGTATTCGGAAGGAAGGTTCTACAGGCTGCTGTACAGGATCAGACTTGATATTCCCACCCTGTCTGGGACTGCTTTTGAACGTCCCTACAGTGCCTGTGTCCCCCTGAGATGAGAGAGTAAGATGGATTTTTGTCTTACCTGTAAAATCCTTTTCTCTTCTCATCGAAAAGGGGACACAGGCACGCCCATCCCATGTTATCAAGCCAGTAAGGAGACTTTTCTAGGGCAGGGCCTGCCTAGACTCAGCATCTACCTTCTTAGTGGGGTCTCCATGACCGCCAAAAAAAAAAAAAAAGTTTCCAGTTTATCCAAGGGGATTTTTTCCTTGGTCAGTTCTAGTTTTATCTCTCTGTTATTCTGATCACCTCTAACGTCTGGGGTGGGACAGCCTCCCAGAAGGGGTGTAGCCGCTGGGACCGGTGGGCGGAACCCCTGGGATGGCTGTCATAATTTTTTTCTTTTAGTGTCCTTTCCTCCCGGAAGGTGAAGTAAAACCCTACAGTGCCTGTGTCCCCCTTTCGATGAGAAGAGAAAAGGATTTTAAAGGTAAGACAAAAATCCATCTATCATAATCATTTTGTGAATTAGTCACTAGGTCTTTCCAGAGGACACAAGGGCATCCCTTTACTTGATAAGAAATGTGTTTTTATTTTAAGGTGAGCAAAGAGTTAATAAATGGGATGAAAATAGGAATACCATCTCGCTGATATTTTACCTGCCAGGTCGTTAAAAATCGTGATTGATGCCAATGTTATAGGGTAAATATACAGGAATGCTGGGATTAGACAGGGAGATTCGGGGAGATTCTGTCGCCTGGCGTTTTTAGCAGGCGACAATCTCCCCGAATTTCCTTCTCCCTGTCTGCCGCTAGTATTAATGACAAAGCGCCAGCGCCTGTGCACACGCGGCGCGTCGATTTCCGGAATCGCCTGAAGTTTCCTCACGAAGAATCTTCGGGCGATTCCGGAAATCGCCGCACTGAGTGTGCACAGAGCCGACGCTTTTACATTTCAACTAGCGACCGACAGGGAGAAGGACGTGCGGGGAGATTGTCGCCTGCTATTAAACGCCAGGCGACTGAATCTCCCCGAATCTCCCTGTCTGTCCCTAGCCTTAATGAAAAGGCTATTTGCCCATGGCCTGCCAGGACACGGAGCCAGCATTTGTTCTTTTGACCAAAATAACCTTTGAATCAAGATACTCTTGTGATTATCTGAGATAACTATACAATTGTTTTTGGCACATATATTCCCCATTGAATAGCACGGCAGTCCATCTTTTCAGGCACCAGCTGATAACAAGAAGCCTTATCTATACAATTTTAATACTCTTTCTCTGGTGTAGTAACCCATAGTAACCAGTAAGAAACTAGCAGACCTTTTCAATCGCACTCTGCATAACATGACCAGTTTAAAATGTAATATACATTGCACCATCATTTAATATAAATGGTCTGTGACATGGACCTGATCGCTGTTTCATCTTCCAGGGGACACCAAGCAAAGATCTCACAGGTTCTGAGTGATCCACGTCCAGCGATGATACAGCGTCCTGTCTGCTCCCCTGTGAAATACATACAGTAGAGCTTTATATTCATCCAAGCAGTCTACCTCCCAACATTTTGGAAACAAAAGTTGCTGAATGTGGCGATTTTTTGACCATGCCCACTAATTACCATGTTCATTTTACTAAATTTGGCAAGTTATGAAAGTTTTACCATATTTCTTTGATTTTTTTCCCCCAGTTATTACAGTTTTGCTAATGAAGGTGAATTGCCCTTTAAACTGTGAGTCTAACTTATCGTGTTATCTTATATTGTTACAATTACTTATTTGCTTATCTCAAAATTGTTATAAACTATCTTATCTGAATCTCCTGGCAGTTCTGGGCTCTATGCCCAAAGCCAATTAAGTTAGAAACTTTGTTTCTTTCTCTGGCAGAGAAAAACAGGACTTTCCAGTACAAATGAGGCACAGCGGGTTGAGCTGTCAAAAGAGGGACTGTCCCTCTAAAAACAGGACAGTTTGGAGGCATGGGCGTCCGCAGAAAATTTTCCGGGGGGGGCAAGGAGGAATCTGTGGGCGGGCCTGTGAGATAGGTGGGTGTGTCACTGCCATCAGGGGGTGGAGCTATGCCACGGCGATCAGCTGATCGCTGGGTCAATCAAGGGAATCCTGCACAGTTTCCCTAATTTGAAAAACCATCCAGGAAGTTTTGACCCGGGCAACCCTTCAAAATACCGGTTGTCTGATAAGTGGCAACCCTAGTTCACACAAAGATGGCAAAGTGGCAAGTTCATGTATAAATACCCCTAGAACTCACAAACAGATGGCACAGGGGGGCAAGTACATGAATAAATACCCCCAGAACTCACAAACAGATGGCACAGGGGCAAGTACATGTATAAATACCCCCAGAACTCACAAGTACAAGGCTGCAATAGATAGGGCTTTCCTTGCTTCGTTTTCTCCCGCGCTGCAATCTATGCTGCTGGCCAATCAGATGCTCCCTGGCTGCTCTCTGTCCCTGTCACAGCTCAAGTAATACGATCCGGCAGCTCTGTGACAAGGGAGGGGGGAGCGAGCACTAAAGCTGGCCATAGAGGCAAAGATCCGATCGTAAGATGATTCCAACGATCCGATCTTTGCATCTCCCGACCTGTCACTAACCTTCAGATCAACTAAAGTAGTAAAAAGCACAGACAGCTGACGTTCTGCCCCTGACAAGGATCGTACTAAAGTTGTACGATTAAAAACCCAGTGACAGTCTCCCACTGAAAATCGTACGATCTGCAATAGACGCAAAGATATTATCGCCAGCCGACAGAAATTTTCTAACCTGGCCGATCAACCAAACGACCGATCAGCATGGCACGACAAATGTCGCAACACTCCACACACGATCCGAAAATCGTACGAATCGCGGATTCGTACGATCGGATCGTTGCGTCTATGGCCAGCTTTAGGGAAGGAGCTAAAAGAACACGCTGCTGCACAGAAGAAAAATCTTCAAGGGATCGCGAGATTCGCGACAGAAACCACAGTAAGCTGGGGCCAATGCGCGAACAGGTGGAAACTTATGTGGACAGTCCCAGGGGGGGGGGGCACTGCCCACTCTGCGGACGCCCATGTTTGGAGGTATGGGGATACAATCCATATGTAAAAAGCAACAGCCCAGGTGCTACATCAATAGGATGAAATGCATCACATGAAACCTGGAGTAGTCATGGGGTTTTTAAAAAGTGGGGGGGAAAGTTAACATTTTCATTATGCTCAAAGAGCATAAGAAACTTTACATGTCACTGGTTCTGTTACATGGATATTATAAATTTGTGAGACAGAATGCTCGTTAATATTCACAGAATAAAGATTTTATTATAATAATGTTGTTTTGTGCACAAACTTAATGTAAACATTTTTTTACTAGTGTAGATGGCCACAATCAATGTCAGACTGAGAGGTGCAGGGCCCACCAGGGGCGGAACTTGGAAGGAACGCTACCCAGCCATGGATGCTCCCACATCTGTGTCAGCCTCCCCCCCTCCTTACAGTGTAACTTCAAGCCTTACCAGGTATTCTCTAACACTTGCTGCTGCTGCCTGCCTGTGGGTACCGCAACTGAATCACACTGCAGGGCAAGCAGCAGGTCTGGGGTGGCTGGGCCCACTGGGCATTTTCCCAGTCTCATGTTGGCCACAATTACATTTGTAACCTAAGAGACATGCATTCTGTGTACTTGAGACATTTTTGTATACAGAATGTTTTTTGTAGACTGTACTGGGGACAAATGGTACCTCATACATAATTAGTGCTCTTATGTTCATCATGTTGTGTATAAAGTGTGTGCAAAGCAAGCTGCAGTAGCATGTTTAAATGTGAATTAACTATTACTACATACAAAGCAGAAATATCCTTTCACGTCATGTATTTTGAATTTTAAGTAATTATATATTTCTTGCATAGTGGAAACAAGTGATATTCTGCTTCTGTTCTATAACAATATATAGGAATGAGGCACAAAACAATAGTTATACATTATGTATTGTATTGTATTGTATATATTGGCTATGTACAAGACTATTAGATATCACAGATAAGTCAATTAAGCAATAGGCTCCAGGCCCAGTTCCATTAAAAGACGTCATCCAGGGCCCAAGATTGAAATTCTTACAACTTCCTTATATACGTTAACTGGAATATCTCTGCTCATCATGCATTAGTGAGGTCACAGCTGTAATATAATATTGCTATAATCTCATTACAGCTGTAATGCTAAAGAGTGTCTTTACCCTCAGCAGTGAAATCATATTACTATCTTCTCTACTAAATCACACAGCAATTTCATTTTGGATTTAATCATTACAAATGAGACTTCAGTTTCTGTCCAGAATTTGTGACAGTGAATAAATAAAAGACCTGGTATGCTGTTTTTCAGTTTAAAAATGTAATTGGTTTGTGATAAAATTGATCATAATTTATGTAAATGTAGTAGAGACCTTAGACTGAAAGCTGCACAGGGTCAGGGACTGGTGAAGGAATAACAATAATTTTCAGGATTAATTATAATTATCAATTTGAATGTATATATTTACAGCCCTAAAGCAATAGGTTATCATTTTATAATATATATTAGTAGGAGTAGTGTTAATATTAATAATAAATACAAAACACTTGGGAGCCTGGAGTAAGAAGTAACTTTCTAAGGAAATATTTGTACTGTGAGAAAAAAAAGAATGTGTACAATATGAGCCAAAAGGAGATTCAACTAAGTGGGTGCAGCCAGGCACAGTATAGTGGAAATCTGTACTTTCAAGAGTTACACTTGGGAGCCTGTACTAAGAAGTAACATTCTAAGGAAAAGAATGTGAACAATAAAGTGGGCATGCAACCAAGATGGCCACATAATGTGTTAGCTCTGCACACCTCCAGGATCACTCCCTGTTGCTAGCTGACTAGCATACTGGAGATTCCCATTAACAGCCTACATCTTGCTGGACATGAGCAAGTGAGGAAACCTGCAGCAAAAAGACTCAATGAATTGCTACACGGTAAAAGCCACTCATGGCAGCATGGTGGTGCATTCGCAGCCTGCCATAACACCACCCACATAAGGTCCCGTGCCACAGCTTGCAACATTGCCCTCCTGCAAAGTCCAGTCACGGTGGAGATCCTAGAAATGCAGCTTACACAACTGCATGAGTTGTCCACCTTCAAACATCTAGTTGTTTTCAGATAGATCACCAGAAATAACGACTTTTTCCAATTACTGTCTATTTTCTATTTGTAACCGTTTTTCTAATATTGAAGTGTAAAGTGTCATTTTTCACCTTCTAAAGCAGCTCTAGGAGGGGGTGTCCCTGCCCCCCCCCAACTGTTCTAAACTGATACATTTAATAGATACATTTCTTATCTTTGTCCCTGCTGAGCAGAATCTCTGGGTTTCATTACAGGCAGCTGTTAGAATTGATGCAATACTTGCTAATACTCCAGAGATGTTGCTGTTAAATGTTGCAAAATGGTATCAGTTTAGAGTCTGCACCTGAATTACTGAGCTGTCAGACTCAAACACCAGAGACACCAACATTCAACTTTAAACTAAGATTTTGGAAAAACAGTAAAAAATAAATAATGGAAAGTAATTGGAAAAAATTCTTTATTTATGGAGAAGGAGAAAAACAACTGAACAGAAAAAAGTGTTTGGAAGGTGAAAAACCCCTTTAAGACCACGATCCGGGACTCCATCACAGAAGCCACTAAAAAGCTGTGGAAGCGGGTCCAGAACATAGATGAAAACAAGTCCCTCCCGCAAGAGCTCCAACACCTCCAATATCAGCAGGAGGAAACTGAGAAAAGGGACCAAACCTCAGAATTAGGGGGATTCTGGAGGAGGTAGGACAAACATAATTAAATACATACCTACTGACACTCTTCCAGCAATTAGTCCCCAACCTCCCAACTGAAGAGTGGCAGCCACGACAAACTGGGGATGTTATCTTGAGGTTACACTACTATACCTCTAATGAAAAGATAATCCTGGCAACACAAAATATATGGGACCTCATATTTAAAAATTATACCCTGCAAATTTTCAGCGATCTCTCACTGACCACTTTAGCCAAAAGCCGAGCACTCAAACCAACCACAGCTTTCCATTTCGACTAGTGGTAACCCTCAATGGTACTCAATACGAAATCCAGGATCCAGCAGATGGCCCAAGCCTGCTAAGGAGAATGCGCCTGAAAAATAGCACCTCATCCACAGAGGTGACACACGCCTACCCTGGCTCGCACACAGGACCAAGCGCAAAGTACCCCACCATGCCAAACATCACCATGGTCATCGACTCACCAAAGCAGCCCTCCACTCCAAAGCCACAGAGGAACAGCTGAGGACAATGACGGTGACATAACCATGACACCCCAACCAAAGGGCCAGTATGCCCTTCACTTGGAGCAACACAATTCAATTCTTTCAGTTCCTTATATACACCATTTTGAAATTTTTACTTCAATAACTGTTCTATCAGTTTCTAAGCCAAAAGTTATGTTTAATGTTTATTTCTTGAGCCCAGGGAACCCACAGAAAGAATTTAAGGGGAGAAGAGTACCTGTATATGAATAAGGAGCCGGACTTGATGGGATTTGAGGGTCCTTTCTGAAAGGAAAGCAGGCAAAATAGAAGGATATCTATCCTCTAACATAGAAATAACAAATGGGATAAGGCAGGGGTGCCCTCTCTCACCCCTGATATATGCACTCTTAATAGAACCCCTCACTGTCGCTATCAGGAATTCCCCAGACACAATGGGAATCACCTATAAAAATAAAGAACATCAAATCTCACTATTCACAGATGATGTCCTTCTCACCCTTACCCGGTCAATGGCATCACTCCATTTTACATACCCTATTAGACACCTATGGCAGACTTTCAAACCACAAGGTAAATCAAGATTAATCAGAAGCACTTCCAATAAATATTCCCCAAATGCAAATTAAGGTCCTGAAACTTAATTAACTTTAATTATAAATGGAAAACAGATTAAATCAAATACCTAGGGATCCATCTGGCCCCCAACTATGCTACATTATACAAAGAAAACTATGCTCCACCTCTAACACAGATTCACAAAATCCTGGACAAATGGAACCCCTACACACTTTCTTGGTTTGGTAGAATTACAATGGTCAAGATGATAACCCTCCCCAGACTATTCTACTATTTTGAAACTCTACCCGTTAAAATTCCATTCAAACTTCTTAAAAGAACTCAAATCACATACAGTAGAACATCCAAGAGGATACTAACTACTCCACTCTTATGGGAGGGGGGGGGGTGTACTCCTGATACACTCAAGTACTATTTAGCAGCACAGCTGTGACAAGCGGTGGCATGGTCGGACAGGATACAGAAACTCACAAACATAAAGGATAAACCATTAAACTCAGTAAAACTGCCTTGGCAGAAGGCAAAACCTAACACAGCTAAGCGATTTCTACAAACCATTAACTCGCAAGTTGTGCACATTCCAGGAGCTCCAGGCCAAATACAATTTAAGCAACTCATTGCAATACCAATATCTCCAAATCAAACATTTTGCCCTTGAAACAATGGGACCCCAGATACCTACAGAACACAAGCCACTACATACAATTATGGCAACCAGAGTGAACAGGAAAGGATTTGTATTGGACATCTATGGAATACTTAACAAACACTCTTCTTTCATTATACACAACTATATGCAATTGTGGGAACAAATCCTCGGAGAGGATGTACCTCTTGCCAAATGGACATCACTATGGGAGAATCTTAAAAAGGCCTCAACGTGTGTCACACACAAAGAAATAAACTATAAAATTATCATGCAATATATGACACCAACCAAACTACATTCAATATACCCAGCTTTATCACCAGAGTGCTGGAGACACATGCACCTTATTCCACACTTTTTGGACCTGCCCTCTCCTAGAAAACTACTGGAAACAAGTATCACCTCTACTAGAACCTCAATTGAGATCCAACCCACAGCTAAACCCACAAACCTTTCTACTGGGAATGTAATTTCCCAGACTAAAAAAACATATTAGCCAATCTCACATTGACTACATTTAAATGAGCTCATAACTGGAAAAAAGCACAGCCCCCCACGGGTACTGAACTAAAGTCAGAAATTCAAGACATTCGACAAATATATTTAGCAATACTACACCGCTCTCAACTACCAGATTTTGAGAAAGTGTGGTCTCCATGGGACTCTTTGCACCCCTTGACAGCATAGAAACGTGTCACTAAATGACAATGCCTCTCCAGATCAGTATCATAGACTGGGGGCAGTATAATTATGCCCCCCCCCAAACAACCCCCGGACTCAGATGGTTAAAAACTGTTCCTTTTTTTTTTTTGCCTTTCATTTTCTTTTTCTTTATTTCTTAATTCCTTTAAGTATATGATTCACATAATTTATCACTCTCCTACTGGGAGAGTAATAAATATGTTCAACTTGGGTCAATGTGTAAATTTCTGCCATCCCTAAAATGTACTAAGGAAAAATCAAACTTAAATAAAGAGTAAAAAAAAAAGAACAATACAGCTAAAAGGAGATTCCACTGAGTGGGTGCAGCTGAGCACTTGTTACAGTGGAAATCTGTACTTTCAGGAGTTACACTTGGGGGCCTGGACTAAGGGCTAGAGCAGACGGGGAGATTCGGGGGCAATTTGTCGCCTGGCCACTTGTAGCCGCGACTTGTAGCCCCCGAACCTCCCCGAATAGCCAAG
The DNA here is from genome assembly GCA_024363595.1 of Xenopus borealis. NCBI lineage: Eukaryota > Metazoa > Chordata > Amphibia > Anura > Pipidae > Xenopus > Xenopus borealis. The sequence continues at coordinate 156,305,910 of CM044431.1, read as the reverse complement.
TCCTGAGGCGCACCGGCGTTACTTGAAAACGCCTGCGCCTATTCACACGCAGCGGCGCGATTTGTGGAATCGCTCCTAATTGACTCGCGAGTCAATTTGGAGCGATTCCACAAATCACGCCACTGCGTGTGAATAGGCGCAGGCGTTTTCAAGTAACGCCGGTGCGCCTAAGGACTTGGCTATTCGGGGAGGTTCGGGGGCTACAAGTCGCGGCTACAAGTCGCCAGGCGACAAAATGCCCCCGAATCTCCCCGTCAGCTCTAGCCCTAAGAAGTAACTTTCTAAGGAAACATTTGTACTGTGAGAACAAAACAAATGTGAACAATAGAGCTAAAAGAAGATTTCACTGAGTGGGAGCAGCCGAGCGCTGCCATAAGCAGTAAATATATATATATATATATATTTATATAGAGAGAGAGACCCAATGGAGGTGCACTCACACAAAAATATATTGTCTGCTTGGGTGCAGGTAACAGTCCAATGAAGTCCAGCACTCAACAGTTCTTGTGCATATAAAAATAAGATTTTTTTTATTTAATTTGCAAAAAAAACAAAACCCATGCCTATTTTTGTTTGCAGAAGACCTGTTGAGTGGTGTATTTCACTGGACTATCGATATTAGTAAATTAATTATCTGAGCACTTTTGGATTTAAAATGCATGAATGAAACAAAACAATACAAGTGATTAGAATTTATTCTTATTGATCACTAGTTAAAGTGATTATGAATATTTAATGAATTTGGGGGAATTGATTAGGCATGAATTAATTTGATCTGTTTAAGGAATAATTTGATTATAACAATTAATCTTCTCTAAGTGCAGAATATACAGGGGTACTCTGCTCTTTCTCTCTTTTCAAAAAGAAATCTCTATACTGACATAGTCAGACCCCTGTATAGTTCTCATTTGACAAGTTATATCACAGGTTTTTCTTTTTCTTTATACTATGATATCAAATGTTGGGTGCCTAGGGAAGAGAGTAGGAGACATCATTTAGTCCAGGTAATATCTGCACATTAACACAAATATGATGATGTTGATAACTCACCATTCCCAAGTATATGCATCTCTCCACGGTTACAGTCCTCATCAGAGACACACAAAGCGTTGGGTACAGTCCTACTCTGAAAGACACCGTTTTGGGAGAAAGAGAGTTGCTATAAGAGAGATGGCAAGAGAAATAAGAGAGAAAGCTGATGGGATAGAAAAGCAGATAGAGAATAGGGAAGGTACCGGAAATATGGAATAATACAGAAAAAGAAATTGCATTTTTTATCTCCAAAGAACCCCTTGTTAAATTATTTATTATAATCTTTAAAAAACCTTCTAAAAAACAATCCATTGATGCATTACCATGTTGCATATCAGACTCCTCACCTCTGGGCAAGTTCCCATGGTCTGTAGCTTGGTGCTTTCTATCCTGGTAATAATGGTGAAAACACTGCCCCCCTGATCCATAGAAAAGAGTTAATTAGTAAAATGCAAGTTCATTATTATCAGTTCAATATATGCATGACTCCTTTTTCTTTCTTCCTTCTCTTAACAGTTTATTGGACTTTCTCACAGTCCTTGTCTCCTTGATGTTTATTTCATCTCAGACCTATGCTGCTCTCCCTGATTTAGCCCCTGCTCATCCTCTCCAAATAGTTCATGCCATTCTCTCAGCTGATTTATTTCCATTTGATATATTTGCATTCTCGCCCTGCTGTCTACCTTTCAGTTAGCACAGTGGTCCTCAAACTTGGCCCTCCAGCTGTTAAGGAACTACAAGTCCCACAATGCATTTGTCTGACTGTGGCTGTCAGACTCCATCATTGCATTGTGGTACTTGTAGTTCCTTAAAGGAAAACTATACCCCCCGAACAATGTAGGTCTCTATAAACAGATATTGCCTAAAACAACTCATATGTAAAACCCTGCTTCATGTAAATAAACCATTTTCATAATAACATACTTTTTAGTAGCATGTGCCATTGGGTCATCCTAAATAGAAAATTGCCATTTTAAAAAATAAGGACAGCCTCCTGGGATCCTAGGATCCAACATGCACACAAACATACCAAACCAACTATAAAGTTAGGTTACATGAGCCAATTAACAGACAGAGTTGCGTCTTTTACTTCCACACTTCTTCCTGTTACAGTTAGAGTTGAAATATTTCTGGTCAGGTGATCTCTGAGGCAGCACACAGACCATCACCAAATGGTGGTTCAAGGCAAGAGATGTAAAAGGACAATATTTACTTAAATACATATACCAGGTAGGTAAGATTCTTTAATATGTCACTTGATTTGATATAAACTATCTGTTGTTCAAAAATTCATTTTCGGGGTATAGTTTTCCTTTAACAGCTGGAGGGCCAAGTTTGAGGACCTCTGAGTTAGCATCTTACATCTTCCTGTCTGGCTCAGATACTCTGATCTTCCAAATGCTCCTCCTTATTTATTTGGTACTACAGGTATTGGACCTGTTATCCAGGAATGCTTGGGGCCTAGGGCTTTCTGGATAACAGGTCTTTCAGTAATTTGGATCTTCCCACCTTCAGAATACTAGAAAATCATGTAAGTATTAAATAAACCCAATAACCTGGTTTTGCATCTAATAAGGACTCATTATATCTTAGTTGGGATCAAGTACAAGGTACCGTTTTATAATTATACAGCAAAGGGAAATCTTTTTTAAAAAATTGGACAATTGGATTATAATGGAGCCTATAGGAGATGGCTTTTCTGTTATTTGGAACCTTTTGGATAACGGGTTTCCGGATAACAGATCCCATACCTGTATAATGGTTCTATAACAAGAACATACATACATACAAAACATACAGTGACAACAGGATAGGCAGAAAAAGTTGCAGCTGTGCTAGAATTCCGAGATATATGAGGCAAAGTACAAATATGGGTGCACTTCAGCATGTTTTTACCCCCAATGCAGTGTTTTGCTATTTAACCTCTGTACATACCTCTGGAGGCTTCACATACTCAGCTACATCCCAAATCTTCTTTATACTCCTGGGGCCCTTGGAGGTAGAGACCCCTTTTACCTTTGTGATGACTGCACTTTCTGGGCCAGTTTCTTGTGCTTGGTACCCCTTCTGTACCACAAATACATACCTGCAGAGAAAACAGAAGCACTGAGGGATACATAGAGGTATTTCATACGTATATCCCATTTGCTTTATAGTTACCATCATCATCCATCATTGATATCATTTTATTTATTTATAGAGCTCCAGCAAGTTACACAAAGACAAACAAGTGTAAAAAATAGGGTCAGAGCGCCTTACTTGTAAAGAGTTACAATCTATCAGCCCTGCACATAAATATAGATACTTCATTGAAGTATTTAGCCCATAAGTTGATAAAGTATACATGAGCCGCACTAATAAATATATAACAAACATACTAACATTTTTGACTGCCAGCTGATGTGGATGTCTGTAGTTATCTCATATGCCGTCTTGCAGTGCTCTGGTAAATCTGCACAACTATATTAATAGCAGCACATTCTGTATTATCTGCATCCATAGTCTCTAGTTCTTCACACCATCCATGCCACATTTTTCCACAGAAAGTAAAGAAGCACATGTGCAATATAATTATTTATATTTCTCTTTCTCTATTTTCTGTGTCTGACTTTCTATAAAACGCCCTCTCAATACCAAGCCCCTATCCCTTGCCTGTCATTGTGACATTTTCCACACCCATCACCACATTCTACTTATTCTCTCTGCTTCTGTTCCTTCTTTTTGCCACAATCCCTCTACTTACCAGACAAAGTACACAATGATGAGAAGTTGTAGAAGCCTATAGATGGTCCCTAGTCGACGATTCTTCACCACAATTACTTTGGGAGTTTCATACGACCAGAGCTGCCCAATACAAGACATGGAGCAGGTTCTGCAGCCTGTCATGGGCCACTAGGTAAAGACTCCCACAAGTTCTTTTGCTGTATACTCCAACAAAATGCTTATTGCTCAGGTTTATAATTGAAGAAAATTGTACAGAGTCCTAGACCACTCAGATTCAGCTGATGTTTATGCATTAGCAGCTGGCTCCTCCTGGGGTTGTCTGTAAAGTAATTATTACTGATCTGGAATGGGGAGGCTGATAACAGAGAACAGTGGGCTTACAAATGAATGGATACATGTGAGGACTAGTACATTGCTGCCCTCAAGTGGACAGGGAGAAGAAAATTAACCAGACAATTTTTATTTTGTGCCTGATAAATCCATTTAATTCTAAATAATAAAATGGTAGGGGCATATTTTATTATTTTAAAGTTGATGCAACATCTTGCTTTTAAAAATATGATTGAAGTAACTCTAGATGCGTCATGCTTTTAAGTGCAGCTGTGCATTACATAATTATTAATGAGGAACTACATCCCCCCAGGGCATAGTTCTCATTTAAAGTCCCAATTGTAGAAGAAAGGAAGAACTTGGAAAAGTTAAAAGAGAAAACCAAACAATGAACTTACCTTGAGTTTACTTTTTATCTTGTTTAGTCATGACCCAGCAATGAAAGCTGCAGAGCTCCAGGGTTTATGGCAAAAAGATATGCAGTGCGCCAGGTCTTGCCTTCAGAGAGGAAGAAAGAGGGCTACTAAAGGGCAAGAAGACTTTCAAGCAAAGGTAAAGAGATTTTGAATTAAAACTTTGTTAAGAATAGGCTGTTCCGTATTATACTGAAAGTTTTTTCACAGAACCATTTGCAAGACTTTCCCCTGAGTTGATTCTTTCTTTCATTCCACCAGTGGGCAGGGCCAGAACTAGGGTAGGCAAAAGACGCTTGTGACTAGGGTTGCCACCTTTTCTGGAAAAAAATACTGTCCTTCCTGTATTCTTGCAGTTTTTTCCTATTAACAACATTGGCATCAAGCATCATTTTTAAAAGAGTTGTTCACCTTTGAGATAACTTTTATTATGATGTAGAGAGGGATATTCTGAGACAATTTGCATTTGGTTTTCATTTTTTATTATTTGTGGTTTTTGAGTTATTTAGCTTTTTATTCAGCAGCTCTTCAATTTGCATTTTAATCAATCTGGTAACTAGGGCTCAAATTACCCTAGCAACCATGCACTGATTTGAATAAGAGACTGGAATATGAATAGGAGAGAGTCTGAATAGAAAGGTCAGCATTAAAAAGTAGCAATAACACTACATTTGCAGCCTTACAGAGCATTTGTTTTTTAGAAGGGGACGGCGACGCCCATTTGAAAGCTGCAAACAACCAGAAGAAAAAGACACATAACTATAAAACTATAAATAATAAATAATGAAAACCAATTGAAAAGTTGCTTAGGATTGGCCATTCTATAACATAATAAAAATGACCTTAAAGGTGAACCACCCCTTTAACACTTCTGATGCCTAACCCTAGTCTAGGGCCGTGTTCATGTATCCTTACTGGCTGCTGGTGTTAAGTACAATCTTGTAGTCAAACCACGTGTGTGGAAGTCCAAATTTTTGTACATGCCACAATTTTTATTTTCTTTGCTCCCCCTGAAATTTCCTCATGAGACAACTTCGGTAATCGAAGCGCCGTGAGTGCATTAGCGCATTTTTCATTCAAGCAGACAAAAGGCAGTTCGAGGAGACTGTCACCCCGCAGGTGACTAATGTCCCCAAATCTGCCCGTCTGCCCCAACCTTATAATGACATTTGAGCATCCAGTCCTGAACAGAATAGCAAACCTGAGCCAGGTGGGCGGGAGAGGGTTAATCGTGGTCTACCAAGATAATATAAGACTGTGCTCAGATAATGTCTGGATCCTGCTGCCAGAGGTCAAGGGGTTATCATAAATTGAAATATGAGACAGGACTCTAGCAACATACAGCACATACACCCTGTCTGCAGTCGGCAGATATAGACCACAACACTTGCTCTATTGCACCCTGGAAACCACGGTAACTTGGAATTATGTGTCTCTGAATATTTGTTTCTGTGAATACCCAGCAAAGGGTATAAGACAAATAGGGGTGGCATTTGAAGCTCCCCATGTCATACTTTCTAAGTGTATTGGACGGATTGATGTTTGATGGAAATTTAGGTTCACACCCAATTTTCACACTATTGTACCGCCCACTACTTATCCTATTTTAACACATTGCACACTTTCACAGGCTTGATAAAGGGTCCTGCGAGGCCTGAAACGTTGCCACTTTTTTGTCTACTCAATTTTGAGCCAATAAAATCACTTTTTGCAACACTCAACTTCAGTGTACTATGGTGTATTGGACAAGTATATGGATTATCTGACCAGTGGCATGTTGGATCACACACCGATTAAGCACCTAACCTGAGAGGGGATTTAATCACTCGTGGTAGGAACACTCCATTATTGAGTGGAATGCAAGCTAAGTGTGACATTGTGACAAGCTTCCCAAGATTCCAGTGTTTTGTCTACTAAATATACTCAGTTATTCTAAAGGACCTTGTCTTGGAATCTTGCTTAATAATAAGATTCTGGTAAGCAAATTATGAACACGTCTACATAATGTCAATGCTTGGTGTTATTAGTATGTTGCCAATGTGTCCATACACATTCCCACTTGCATGGTACTACTCTGCATATCTCCCTGCTCAAGTAAAAGAACCACGACTTAGTGTGGCTTAATGTATTACACCCATATAATGTATTAATCTCCTCCACCATATTAATTGAAGGATGCAATCTCCAAAATGACAATGGTGGGTTGGGTTGTACAAATGATTTCCACAATGATTTAACAAAATGTGTCTTTACTAAATGCGCATATAAGATTAGTATAGTGATGGGTTAATTTGTGTAGTAAGTACATGTATAGGATCAGATATTTGGAAACCTGTTACCCAGAAAGCTCAGAATTACAGAAAGGCCATCTCCCACCGACTCCATTTTATCCAAACAATTACAATTTTTAAAATATAATTTCCTTTTTCTTGTAATAATAAACAATCCCTTGTACTTGATCCCAACTAAGATATAATGAATCCTTAGGGCTAGTCCAGACGAGGAGATTCGGGGGCGATCCGTCGCCGGGCGACTTTTCGCCGCGACGGATCGCCCCCGAATCTCCCGGAATAGGTAGGCATTGGCGCTGCTTCAAAGCGCCGGCGTGTGTTCACACGCGGCGGCGCAATTTTCAAAAGCGCTCCAAATTGCCTGGCGAGGCAATTTGGAGCGCTTTTGAAAATCGCGCCGCCGCGTGTGAACACGCGCCGGCGCTTTGAAGCAGCGCCAATGCCTACCTATTCCGGGAGATTCGGGGGCGATCCGTCGCGGCGAAAAGTCGCCCGGCGACGGATCGCCCCGAATCTCCTCGTCTGGACTAGCCCTTACTGGAGGCAATACCAGCCTATTTGGTTTATTTATTGTTTACATGATTTTCTAGGAGACATAAGGTAGGAAGATCTAAATTATGGACTATGGATTATCCACATTATTATTCAGAGCACCAAACACACTAGCGAGTTTTATATATAACACAAAAATCTCTTTATTGCAAAATATAAATATTTGCCATATGCTCTTTACATTACAATCATGACCCTCTTTTCCTTTCTTTAAACTGGAATGCTGGGTTTAAGGTGGATGACTGATCTTATTATGTATTCATTTAGCTACTTCTGTATGTGGTTGGTATATCAGAATGAGCAACAGAACAATGCACAAGGGGTGCATTTATGACGAGCAGGTTTGAAAAAGACAGCCAGTGCATGTGCAGTTTACAGTTTTAGCATATGAAAAGCAATTGCACACAACTATAAATATCACACAAAGAGTGAGAGAGTTAGTGCATTGCAAAATGATTATCAGAGAGCTGCGGAATACTGATCCATTATAGGCAGATCTGAGTAATGAGCAATGTGATGCATAGTGATTGAAGTAGGAACAAACAGCATTAAAGCAGTAATTTAAACTGCAAGTGTTTCATTTATTAGCAGTGCACAACCACACTACATGTTTCGGGTGTGAACCGAAACATGTAGTGTGGTTGTGCACTGCTAATAAATGAAACACTTGCAGTTTAAATTACTGCTTTAATGCTGTTTGTTCCTACTTCAATCACTATCTCAACTATTTGGAGTGTGACACAGGCTCCCTGGAATCTACAGCAAGAGGTCTTATGAAATAGATGTTGTAACCAGCAAATTACTTTACAATGTGATGCATAGTATGTTGGTGGCACCAGTGCTGGGCTGGAGCAACACCAAATAATTTTATATCAAGGGTCCTCCAGCTAGAGCCCTGAACGTTTTATACTAGAAAAATTCTGGTATCCCCATGTTTGATCATGCAGGCCAGTCCAACACTGGATTCAGTTGGTAAACAGTGACACACCTGTAACAAGTGGTAACGGACCTTCTGCATGGGGAAGCCTCCAGTGACGACACACAAGCAGTGAGTTGTAGTTCAATCACGTTCTCTTTATTTATCATTGCCCTCAGTAGAACAGCAACATATTCACAGGGATCAAACTCCCAGTCTTTTGCAGAATACTGCCCTTAACAGCACACTGCCAGTGGGAACACGCACTCGTAGGCACCCCCTTGGTTCCTGGCTGGCTGGCTCTCCAGACATAGCCTCTGCTCTTAAGCCCTGGCTGGTAGGTTTCCCACTGGCAACACTATGCCTACTAACTCCTAGTTAGGGCCATAGCTGCCCCATAGTTACCTCTCTCACACTTCCTAGACCTAGAGTGTACTATTTCACCACTAGGCCTCACACTACCTATGCTAATTACCTCATCCAAGAGTTGACTCTACTGCTGCAATGCCCACTGCTCATCGTTATTCCCATGATGCATCTCTAAAAATCACTTCCTGAAACCTTCCCTTATATAATTGCCTATCCTCCACCAACTGGGAACTTTCCCTCACAGCTGTTCCTCCTCTTGTTCCCCCTAGTGACCAACCTATATCTATTCATTACCTGTTACATCTCACCCTCCTGAAAACCAGACACGTCCTCTTGTCTTTTAAATACTACATTGTACTGTAACAAGGTCTTGCTACCTATAGTAAATAATGAGCATACTGCATTGACTGAGAGCCTATTTGAAAAGAAATATCTGATCAATTGCTATGGGTTACTACTAGTGCAAACCCGAAACCTAGCCTGTGTTTCAGTACCTTCAGTAAGATACTTACACATTACTTTGTTATAGCCATAACATTAAACATTAAGAAAATTATTCAACTGACATTATAATTAATGTTTTTCTTTTTCAGTCATAAGAAGTTTCATTCAAAACTGTATTTCTGTATTTTAAGGGGCATGTCACCTTACCTTACATGTCACCAGTATGTACTGAAGTGCATGTTACTCAGTTTCCTGTGCCTGATTAATCATTTAGGTATGCAAGAAAACCAGCTACACCCACTCCACCTGTTTTTGAGAATGTGGGAACAAGGATCCTTCTTAAACACCTGGTGGGCCTGCATGGTATCTCAAGAAATCTGGTAGCAACTGCTCTCCAAGGTTGCACACTCTACTACAGAAGCAGCTCCATGTGCTTTTTTGCTAGGGATGAAAATCAGAGCCATATACTCCAAACAATCCTGCTGACTTGCCACTTGCCATTTTAATAGCAGCAAGATCTACTCACAGTGAACTGGAAACAACAAAGTATTCCAGGATTGCAAACATTGCTAACAAAGGTAAACTGGATCAGAGCAATGGAATCCATCAGAGACCAATTCTATGAAAGGGAGCCGGAGTGGTATCCATGAGCCCAATATCTGGAGAGCATGCAAGTTGGAACTAATACTGTGACCTGAGATAGTTAAAGCAGAATATGAATATGTATTGCATTTCCATGAATGGATACAATGTTGCCTAAATAATCCATCTATGTTTCTTATTCCTTTCCTCCTCCCTTCCTTTCTCATATGCCCCATTCCTTCCTTTACAAATCCCAATCTGTTTTCTTTTTTATTGGCAAACCAAACTGTCTCTCGACACAACTTGCGAGCACTAACTGAGCTATCAGACACAGAGTCGAACTAGCAGCATGTGTTGGATGTTATTGTAGCTTTATTATCTCTGTGATAAAAACATATAAAAGATATTTAATTGCTAGTTGTATTATTTTTTTCTTAAAGAAATATGAAAAAAATTCTATGAAAAAAATAAAAACAAAAAAACACTCCACAAATGGAGAGACTTACTTGGGAGAGGATGCCTGCAAAAATTTAAAAGCATCTGGTCTTCTTAGAATCACCTGCAACGTCTACGCAATGACTCTCACTTCTCTTCCTTTCTCTGCCTTTCTTAAGCTATTTCTCTTACTTCCAAAATTCAATTCAATAAAAAGCAACCTTTAAAAAAAAATAAAAACTTGCATGCTATTGAGTGCCAAGCAAGTAAGACTATTGCTGTGGTATCCAACCAATGTGAGGAATGTTTTATTACATGATTGGTACTTTATTTCCTGCTTTTAACTTTAAAAGTGCACTTTGTTAACAGAATCTGCCTGAGCTTTATTGTGAATGGACCTCCACAGAAAAGCCCCAAGCATTCCAACTGTTACAGCACTAAGTACAGTAAGAGGGAGGCATAAAATGGTCAGTATAAACTGCACTGTTGTATTTAAATCTTTGTTCAACACAAACAAAATAATTAGGGCTTGTGTGAAAAATGCATTCTGCCTATTTTAAAGTAAAACATCCATATTTTATAACTTCTTGCTATTATTAAACACTAGCAATTATTTGCCATTATTAGCCCCTCCCCTCTTAATAGTAAGCATTAACATAAAAAGAGATAATAAGCACTGTTTAGACAAAGCCTTCCTTTCCCCCAGCAGCAGCCTTTGCCTCAGTAATTCTTTATACTGGAATCTAACAGGGGAGGGTAACATCAGCAACTGCTTCTTCTGTCTCCCAATATGTCTCTGAAGAACAAGGAACTCCGATATAGTGCACAAATGAACAAAAACCACAGATATGGTAAATGTATTTTGAAATAGGGATTTATTGTCATTCATATAAACACACATACAGTACATACTATGACTGGCAATTAAAGCCAAAAGAGAAACTGACTAAAATATGGCCAGAGCTTCCATTCAGTATGTGGCCAAAAATAATAATAATACAGATATTATGGCTGGAGTCAGTAAATACATTTATAAGATGTCCTGATACAGATTAGAGAGGAAGGTGACTTCTGTGACACCTCATGTGATAGGAATTACCTGTAATGAGGACTCGTGTCACAGTGAACCCTGGACTTTCATCCCCAGCTCTGCATGCGTGTCTGAGAGCAACAAGGGCACCCAACTTTGTATCCTCACTCACATTGTGTGTAAACATGGAGACTCCTCCCACAGGAGAATAAGGTGTCATATGCAAACACAAACACTTTTTGCCTTAGCATTGAATTGATATATTATTCAGTGTCACAGATAGGTATAGCTGCAAAATATAAATAAAGTTCCAGGAGAAAAGGGTACAGAAAATCAATTTTTAGTGATAACCTTGGTTTTGAAATCCAAAATGAAACAATCATCAAATAAAATTTACACTAAAAAAAGACTATAAAAAGTACACAAAAAAGAATTTACAATGAGATCCCCCCCCCCCACACAGAAATCCAAAACCCACAAACCAAGAATATTCTGTGAAACTTCCCTTAAATCAAACCCTGTGTGTTCTACATGCTTTGACATGAATGCCACGTGGCTTTGAGAGATAGGTTTGAGAGTAGTGGAGTAGCTGACATCTGTTTATTTTACGCACACACCCTTCATTCATTCCCTTCTCAGATAGGTTGGGCCTTGACGGTGTCATGTGTTACCTGAGTTGCATTATTCTGTACTCTTCCCTGGAGACATATAATTCAGCTAAATCATACAGCCCAATCTCAGACATTTAGGCATGTTAGGCATGGGAACTTGTGTCACAGTTTTCATGTTGTACAAATGGTCTAGTGCAGAAAAGGGAAGAGGACAATGGTGACACTAATACACAATGAACAATGAATGGCAGAGTTGTGGTAACCAGGAAAGAAGTGCTCTTTGGGGTTTGTGTGGTGTGGGTGTGACACTGCGAGTGGAAAGAGCTGTATCACACATCACCTCATCTTGGTAATGGTTATAAAAAGAGAAGTCAGAGCCAACAGCTCAGTTGTCTGACTCACTGACTGAAAGGCAGCAGAGCACGTTTTGTGCAGTGGAGCTGAACACATGGCTGCCAGAATGGAGTTGGGCATCTCTGTGCTGTTAGCACTGCTCATGATCTCGGATTGTGTGACTGGGACAAAGGCTGGAGCCAGGTACAAGAGGGGCTTGACGATGCCTGGGACTCTCTGGTGTGGTGCAGGGAGCTCTGCAGATAACTTTACCAATCTAGGTGAGAAAGTACATCCATAGTCAACATAATACACATATAGTTATGTATCTAACAACCCCATAAACCCTGCTTACAACCTATACAGCACCACATGCTTGTTGAATATGCCATTTCAGCTCATGTGCTCTATTCATAATAAAGTAAGGTAACAATGAGAGTTCCTCATTAATTTCACTGGAAAATGACTGCAGGGAAATACATTTTGAATGATTCTATCAATTCATAGTCAAGTCACTGTTCCATAAAGTTTAAATATGGCAGAATTCCAGAGTAGCAAACACAATAAATAATGATGGCAGACCATCTCCTTCAAAGAAAATATTTTTATATGTGCGAGATAGAAGTAAATATATATCAAGTCAGATTAATACTTTTTTATTTCTGGCGGTTAAGCATTATCTGTTCCCAGATTGGCTTGACTGGGACGACTTTAATGGAAATTCTTTAAAGATACTGCTCACTCACTTAACTGCTGCTTTTCTGTGTTCAGGTATATTTAATGGGGCAGATCTTTGCTGTAGAGAACATGATCACTGTTCCCACCAAATCGAAGCATTCCAGTTCCTGTATGGAATGAGGAATTATCGTCTGCACACAGTGTCACACTGCGATTGTGACCAAAGGCAAGTGTTTTTGTTCTGTAATTTTGCTTTTGAATGTTAATATATCACCTAAGAACCCACAGGTAAGGTTTTTTGGGCAAATTCACTTAAGTGTGAAAAAGCGCTAGCGACAGCTTCGCCGCACTTCGCTACGCAAATTCACTAAAATGCGAATTTGCGCTCAGGGTGCATTTACGCTAGAGACGCCTAATTTGCACAGGGCCCGAACTTAAACGTATAATAGAGGTGTATGTTACAGCCACTACATTCCACTACACAAGCCCAGGAAACCTTTAATAAATAAAATAAAGTTGTTCTATTGCTCTACATGTGCCCCCTGTATAGTTGAGTTGCCATATGTTATGAAATGTAGGGGGGGAAGGAGGGTAAACCCCAAAAATTTTTTGCTACTTTTCAGACTATCACCCTACAAAAGGTAAACCACACCAGCGTTTTTTGTGACTTAGAATGAAAATATTTTTTTTTTTTCAAACTCCTATCTATTGTATTGAATAGGTCTGACCTGGCGAAGTAACGTCTAGCGCAAGGGGTAACGTTCAGTAAAATGTTCATCTTAGTGAATTAGTGTAGTTACGTCCTTTCGTCAGTGCGCAACTTCGTCTGGTGTAAGGATGCAAAGTTGCGCTAGTCTATCTACATCGCTAGCAATTTTTCGCCACAGTCTAACTTAGTAAATTGGCGAAGTTGCGAATTGACGTCATGCTGGCGAATTAGTGCTAGCGTTAGAGGCTTCATGCTTTAGTGAATTTGCCCCTTTTGTGCCTCAGCAGTAAATGCACATAGGTAATACCTCCCAACATTTTGGAAGTAAAAAGAGGGACAAAAAAAATTTCCGAACATAGCGCGGCAAAAATTTGACCAAGCCGATTTTTTGTGGCGACACACCCTAATTACCATGTTAATTTTACAAAACAATTTTAGGATTATGTTATGAAAGTTTGAAAATATTTCTCCATATCTAAACTGCTACAATTACTTATTTTATTATCTCAAAATTGTTACAAAGTATCTTATTTGACTATCTGGGCTCTCTGCCAAAAGCCAATTGAGTTAGAAACTTAGTTTCTTTCTCTGGCTGTTCAGTGCAGAGAAAAGAAGGACTTTTCCAGTACAAATGAGGGACTGCCCCTCTGAAAAAGACACAGTTGGGAGGTATGACATAGGTGTCTACGGTCCTGTATGGCAGGCAATAATACATTTCTATGTCACTTACCTGTAACAAATATGCCATGCTGTAAACTGTAAATTGTGGTCGGAATTCTAAAATGTTACAATATAGTTCAATAAAAACTGGAGCATCAAACATGTTTTAATGTTCTGGGAGCAATTTCAGATTATGGCATCCACAAGCCATGGTCTGGGTTTTCGAGTATTTGAAAATGTTGATTATTTCAGATGAAAATGCAAAGTTTGTCTGTTTCTCCTGCTGGAACCGGACACTGTCTCTTTCATTTTCACTTGTTAGTGGGTGGAACTCAGTAAATATGCAAATATTTTCTAGATTGTGTCAATGATCAGGATGTTGCAGGCTGCCACCTCACACCTGAATGTACTGCACGCCTTCTCATTGCATTCTTTAAAATTACACTTCATCTAGAAAAGATAATACAGATTTTATCAGTACTCAGTATATAATTAACGATATATATATAAAATTAACGATATTGTACTATTTGTATGTATAATCCTATAATTCACAAGCGTCATGAATATCCTGTAAATGATATCTTTATTAACAGTACTTAGGGAAGTAATCGGTTATAATCAGAGCTTACTGATGTCATTTTGTCACACAACTCACTGAAACTTGTGTATTTTAATAAATAATGTACCCCCTGATGCAAAATATGAGTTCATCTAAGAGTTCCATGACCTGTATAAACACACAGCAGACAGTGTATTAGCGAGCATGTGAGTGTGTGTGTGCGTATGGGGGGGGGGTTGTTGTGCAAATAGGGGACAAGTGGGGGTGCCATAACTTGTTAGGGACAATACCAATTGTGATTTTAGTGACTCAGTGAATCATCTTCTCTTCTCTCTACAGGTTTAGACTTTGCCTACATGCTCTAAATGACACAATCTCAACACTGGTGGGCATCATGTTCTTCGATATTTTGGAGATGCCTTGCTTCCGTCTGAAAGAAGAAGAACAGTGTATGGAGTGGTTCTGGTGGGGAGGGTGAGTGTTCATCTGGGAAAGTTTTGGCATATGTTTGTGTTCACCACTTTTTTATTATATTTACTCTCTGATGTATGTTCATGTTCATTTTGTAGATGCAAAAAGTTTGATTTGGTACCGAAAGCTGAGCTACAGAAACAAGCTGTTTTTAACTATACCCACCCTTCAGACTTACAGGCAACTATAGCCCCTCCACATGGAGACACGCTTGTAACCCCTTCCCCGAGATATACTCAGGCTCCACCTGCATTTAGTACAGTATTTGGTGGTATTGCTAAGAAAAGAAGAAGACTTCTAAAGAACAAACTGCAAGGATTCACTTTTAGAGGCTACCAGAAATTTAGAGAACGAGACAGCCAGAAAAACACTGAAAGAGACAGCCAAGAGCTCCCTGACAAAGCAAAACAAATACCAAAAGTAAACAATGTGCATGCACAAAAACACAAACAAAAATGGACAGAAATATACCATCTTCCACACACAGAGACACTCAGCCAGGAGCAAGGAGAGACAATTAAGGCACAGCAAATAGAGGCAGAAAGCACTTTGGCAGTAAAGACCAAAGTCTCAAAAGAAGATACTTACAAGGATATGGAGGAAGAGACACTCAAACACACACAAAAAGAGACAGACAGGAGCAAAAGGAAGCAACGTGCAAAGAGAATGAAAAAACAAAGACGCAGCAGCCGTGGGAAAACTAGTGACCTCATCAATAATCTATCTAACGGTTCAGAGGAAGTAACACCCATGATGTACCGGAAGAAATAGCCAGAAAATGCCAAGAGTTGTTACATGACACATAAGCACATTACATGTGTGCATCTGTGGAAAGAACAGTTCAGTCTGAACTTGCCTGTGAACCTTTCTATAATGCATCATAAATGGTTCTTTTTACAGTGATTACTTATTCATGGCAAGTGTTGCTATTAGCAACACATATTCCACAACAACATATTCCACAGCATGTAAAAAAGATGAATGTACTTGTATATTGAACATACAAAAACACTGCCCTTCTCAATGCAACTTACAGTCTTAAAGAAGAATAGGGTAAAATATACTAGGTGTGGTCGGGCAAGACCATGAGTTAGAAAAGTGAGGGATGTCAGTGACATTTGGAAATTGAAAGTGGCATAACGTGTACACCGAATGCTATGCTAGATGAAGGTAAGCTTCTCTAAAGAAATATGTTTTAAGAGATTGTTAAAGGCCAAGAGCATGCAAAGCCATTCAAGGAGGGCCCCCTCACATTCAAAATTCAGCATTAGGTAGCATTATATAGATTAGATACAATTAGTTATAGTACCTAATCCCATTATCACATATCCAATTGTAATGACAATGATAAACATACATCTTGGTGTACACAGTGTTATGCAGGATATACAGGATCATGTAAATATGTATTCTACTCATGTAAATATTTATAAATGATGTGTATATATATATATATATATATATATATATATATATATATATATATATGTACTTAATGCATCCATTAAATATTATATTAACATGGAAAGTGCATCATTTCAATTTTTACTATGAATGCCTCTTATTTCCATTAAGGGGGTTGTTTAATTTTAGTATATTATATAATGGTCTATTCATAGCCTATTGCTTTTTTAAATAGTTTTTAAATTATTTTACTTCACATTCTGCCTTTCCAGCTTCCAGTAGGTCACTGACCCACAGCCAGAAAACATGTTGCTCTGTACAGTTTTATTATTATTATTATTATTTCTTTGCTTGCCTTTCTCTTACAGCCCATTTCTATTCATTGTATATATCTCATTCAAACCATTGCTTTGTTACTAGGGTATATAGGACCCAAGCAACCAGAAACCTGCTAAGATTCCGAACTAGAATGTATGCTGAGCAAAAAATTAAACAATTTAAAAACCAAAAGAAATTTTAATGTTAAGAAAATAACAGATTTGCTTAAATTGTCACAGTCCACATAATACTAAAATTTTATTTTATGTTGGATTTCCTCTTTAACTTTAATGGGTGGCAGCATGGGCCTTTCTCCACCACACCTGACGTTAGTCCACAGCAGAGAAGTGTTAGCAGCACAGAAACAGGGAACTCAGTGGTGTAACCAACCATGGTTGGCTACGGTGCCCCCCGACCCCCCCCTAAAAAAATCTTCTACCCTGCTACTCTCATCCAGTTCCAATGGGACCCTCAGGCTGGTGCACCCCCTCCCAAAAGATTTATGTAACAGCCAGCACGTTGGCTTTGTATTCATTGCATCTTTTTGACCAAAATAAGACCTGTGAGTGAGGATTGCTTCTAATACATGAGTTCCAGCAACCATTTACACACCAAGCTAAATACATAAGCTCATTGGCTGCTGCTGAAATTGCAAAAGTGCTAAGGGATGCAAATGTGTGGCCCTTAGTGCTCATTTAGATTGGACATGTGGGAGGGCAATATCCTACTCTTCACTTCCTGCAACTTAGGGGGGTTGGTAGAGGGTGGGATACCTAAATGAGTGCCCTTAGTTCTGTGGAAAACAGGCAGTAATGTGTCCATGGTGTAGAAGATGAAGGTCTCTCTGTGCTCTGTTTTGAAGTGCACAGACTTGTGCCAAATCATTAAGTGTGCAGGGCAGGGTGCAAAACAGAGATTGTGTTGTGATAGTGTTTTTGCACTTTGCACATAGTAAATTGCTATGCAAAGGTATAGTAAGTTATTAGTATAGATACTCAGTGGACAGCACCCACAGATTTTCTTAAATTGGCATGTTTATATTAAAGCTGAACCTCTAAAATGAAAGAACATAAGTGACAACTAATAAAGCTCATATAAAAATTACGCATTATTCACAGATATGGAACAAATGTAGTCAAGTCAAGTCAAGTAATTATTTATTGCCATTTGTACCAGGAGTACAAAGGAATTTCTTTTGCAGCATAATGCAGTAAGACACATGTTTAGTTTACAGTATATGTTGATATTTACGTATATTGATATTTACAGTTTACAGTATATGTTGATATTTATATATATTGATATTTACATATGGCCACAGAGAAGGGGATTCATGGATAGTAAACATGAGAGAGTTGTTAGGTCATGGGGGTACAAGTTAGATCATTTAAGTTAATTTGGACTGTGTGATTTGTTGGATGGGTGAATCTCTTTACTTATCGGTGAAACTCATTTGCAGTTAGCAAAATGAGCAAATGGTCAGAGGTGATGGCTTTAATTTTTTTCTTGCATCTGGCTGTATCTAGATCACACAGTGATGGGAGTGTGGTGGAGATGATACGTTCAGCATGATTTACCACCCTCTGGAGAGAGTTTTTTTCCTGCTGCGTGATACTACCATACCACACTGCTATGTTGCCAGTTAGAATGCTTTCAATCGTGGCTCTGTAGAAGGTGTTTTGTGCAGATCTATTTACTCCACACCTTTTCAGTTTCCTGAGGAAATGGAGACGTTGGTGAGCTTTTTGGATTATTGCCTTGGTGTTATCGGTCCATTTTAAAGAATTTGCAATGTGTATACCTAGAAATTTGCTCTATTCTGGTATTTTCTATATGTAAGGGATCATGTTGAACTGGATGTTTCCTAAAATCAATGATCATCTCTTTTGTTTTAGCTGTGTTCAACACCAGGTCATGCTTTTTACTGTATTTGATGATGCCTTTCACTAGCTGTCTGTATCCAGTTTCATCATTACCTTTGATGAGGCCAAGTACAGTAGTATCATCAGCAAACTTATAGACTTTGCAGTTTTCTATAGAAGAAGAGCATTCACAGGTGTAAAGGGAGAAAAGCTTGGGGCTGAGACAGCATCCTTGTGGTGTACCTGTGCTGGTAAGAATTGTGGTGGATTTTCTATTTCCAATCTTTACAAATTGAGGCCTGTTTGTTAAAAAGTCTGAGATCCAGTTGCATAGGTGTTGAGGCAGATTAAGAGCTGCAAGTTTATTGATAAGTTTTTGTGGGTTAAATATTTATTGAAGTATATATGAAGGGTATTGAAGGCAGAACTGTAATCAAGGAACAGCATGCGTACGTAGGTGTTTGGTTTTTCTAAGTGCAATAGAGCGGAGTGCAGTGCAAGAGCAACTGCATCTTCCGTAGATCTATTCAGACGATATGCAAATTGGAGTAGGTCCAAAGACTTCTGGATGATAGAGTTGATGTAATTAAGAACCATTTTTTCCAGGCACTTCATGGCAACTGATGTTAGTGAAATCGGTCTGTAGTCATTTAGGTCTTCAATTTTAGACAGGAGAAAATAAAATAAATGGAGAATCAAGTTAAGTCAAATTCACCAAAGCCTCTCTTGGATTTTGTGAGGGGTTTCTGTACACTTTGGCTTAGCTTTTGTACACTACGCACACTTTTATGTATCCGAAGTATCATTTATAGTACCCTGCCCCATTTTTCTACGTCTGCTGTATGTAAACTGCATATTTATGGTTAAAAAAGAAATCAGACACCAAAGACCATACAAATCAGGTTTTGTATTTAATTTTTAACAATGAAGTTATTTAACTGCATGGATAAGGAAAAAAAAATGTGGCAGAATGAGGCACACAACACAGTGATGAAGAGGATGAGGATTGTGGGGATGGTAACAATAGCATTTCACTGCTAAGGAGGAGCCACATTTGTAATACTTACATTGCTAATTCCATAAGATAAGTGTACAGCTCTAATTTTTAATGCAAGAGAAATAAAGGAATAATTTTATGATCGCTGGTGCTCCGTGCTCAAGTGTTTTCTGTACAGATTGGACGCTTCATGTGCAGCAAAGCGAGAAGATTGGCTTTAAGGTCTGTGTGTGCTCCAAGTTTTTTCTGATATTACATTGCTAAGGGGAAGGTACAATACCATTGCACAATTGTGTTTTACCAATCATATAATATTTAGCTATTCTCAAACTCTTATTCATAATTTAAGAAGATCTGGCTGTTCTTTTCCAAAATTGCCCCCTGTAACTGGCTAGGAACAGCTTCAGTATTTTGTTGGGCACATCATAGCCTTACCCCCACCTCCCATGAACTTGCATATTAGTAGCTTCAAGCAGCAGCTACAATTTTCTTTTTGTAACACAAGCCTTAAAAGAGATTTTTTTTTACAACAAAAGAACAGAACTGGAAGATAAAGGACTAAAAAAATTTTTTAGGAATCAGAAATAGATCCAAAAATACTATTGAAGTTGCTGTGATAACCGATGCCTAAAACACACTATGGCCAGATCCAACTGTGATTGGTTCTAAACTCTATCCACTTTTCAGAAACCTCTGCCCCTTTTTGGGTGCCAAGCCTGGGAGAGTAAGGCCAATACTGAGTTAGTACAAAATTTTATGGTAAGAGAATAAGGTTGCCTTTTCTGGAAAAAAAATTTACCTTTTTCCCTGTTAATAACATTGGCATCAATTAATATTTTTACTGGCCAGAGCAATAAAATACTGGCTGAGTGGCAACACTATACGGGAGAGAGTTCTAAAAATATATTTATAAAAATAGGGAGGGAAAAATCCCTGTAATGATCTCCAAAAACAGGAAAATGCATTTTGGTGCATTTTTAGATATGCCCTCAAAGGTAATGGCACTTGAGGCTCTTTTGGGAGCTTTGACCTTTATGTTTTTAGGAAGTGTTGAAATTAGGCTGCCAAAGTGTCTGAAACCAGTCCCCATGGGCAGATCTAACAGCTACATTTCTAAGCAATCGGCAAGCAATAGAACAAGCTTTTCCAGGTTAAATCCATATCTTAATCCAAAGCTATGGGAACACTTTCGGGAATACTGGAGTTGTGTTTTGCAGCTATTTATGAACATAGAGCTCAAAAATCCAAAAAGTGTCCTGCTTGCCTGCTGAAATTAATTTCAGATGTGTTTACCCTTTAATGAAGGATACCTGTTGCATGGTGCTGTTATGAATTGTAACTTTGCAGTCCTGTAGGACTGTAGCTCCTCCCAGGTATTAGGGTTGCCACCTTTTCTTAAAAAAAAAATTCCGGCCTTCAATTATATTCCTATTAATAACATTGGGGTCAGCCATCAAAAATACCGGTCAGGCCGGTAAAAAAACGGCCAGGTGGCAACCCTACCAGGTATTTGGCATAACAAGGGAAAGTCTGTTAACCCTAGCCTTCTGCTCCATTAATTACAAGTTTAATAAGTGTGTACCTACTATGTGAGAGAGCAAGCACAACATGAAAGTGTACAGTTGTGTGGTCATCTATTTTAACTATATTCTGACATGGAAAATAGAATATGCATGAAGGTACACGCAGCAGTCATGTAGCAAAAAGACCCAGTTATGGATTTAGAAAGTGATATGTTTTGTGGGGGCTTTTCAAAAATGGTACTCCCACGTCTAATAGATAATTCTTGAAACATTATTGCTTATTAAATTGAAACTAAATGTCACCATCTTCTTACTACTGTTCGACCACAAGGGACACATTTTCCTTAGAATGTTTAAATGTGACTTTGTTGCAGCAATCATGTCTGTTCCCCTCAACATAAACTCAGATATTAAGATAACTAAGGCTTTCAACAAATGACAATGTTTTGCTGATTGCTTATACAAAATAAAGTGAGGGTAAAGTCTACCCCCCCAAAAAAAAAGGTGGGTGAATTCAGAAACATCTTATTAAATGCCCAAAGTGAGACTCCATTAAAACACTGATTCACATCTTCTACAAAAGAGGCATAAGGCTCTGTTCAAGAAAATGCATCACAACCACAACGTTCCAGCAATAATTTCTCTGTGTAAAGCAAAGTGACCATGTAATTCTGTAACGAAAGGGAATGTTACATTAAATATAAGTTATTTGAGGGAACCTTCCCCTAGTGCAGGTTCAGTTTACTATCTATAAATGTCTCTAAAAACGTTGCACATAAGATAAGTGACCAGGGACATAGTGGGGCTCCTTGCTTATTTAGGTTTGATTACTGTTATCCATAGCGATTGGTCAGAAGTGAACTGCTGTTTCATTACTATAGGTTACTGCATTGTTAGTAACTGAGCCCCAGTATGTAAGCCGGCAAGAGTCTGGAGTACTCCATGGGGCAGCCCTTAATTTGATGTGAGCTACTTCCCCTAACATCTTTCAACAACAAATACCTACAACAGGATTTTAAAACTACAGTCTAAAAAAATAAACAATAGACCCACTAATTCACAGTTGTTTTTAGGCTAATATTTTACAGAAGATATTATACTGCACCCTTGCTAAACCCTGCCGGATGCTAAACAGCTGATTAAAAGCACAGTAAAAAGGTGAGGAATGTATTCAGGGAGCTTTATCGACAACAAGCGACTTAGTTATGATTCTATATTCTAGTGCAAGACTAAAACATTCAGAAAGAGACTGAGGCCACTTTGAAGCCATGAGTAAAACAGTGTGATTGTTAACATGGCTACGTGGAAGTATATGTGCTTACTAGAAAAGCATGCACAGTAGGAATGAAATGTCCATCTGATTAGTATCTAGACTAGAGAATGTCCCATTTTATAGAACAACAGCTGCAATAAGTTCTCACAATAAATCCCTGTATAGAGACTGTCCCTATTGTGTCTCTACATATACAATAATAAATGTGCTACTAAATATACCTGTTCGGCTGGTACATACCCTAAAGATTATCTGCTGCTCTTGCCTAATATGCTAAACATAAACTCCTGCAAAACTGAGTAAAACATACAACAGCCTTACAGGCCAATCTGATGAAGCCTCAAAGTGGTGCACAACCAAAAACAACATGGTGTAAATTTTGGGAAATTTTAACAATACATGCCAAAGACTTGGGAAATAGCAGTTTGTCATTTTTCCATTATCTCATATAAGTTGGAATGTGCATCTTTAGCTGCCACTAAAGTAATCATGACACAGGGCAATGTAGACAAATCTGTAGTCAATGTTTTTCTCATGTTTCCCATTCCCAAATATATACAATCAGGATCTATTACTTCAGTTTCCAGTTCATATCTCAAAATTTCACAATAGTGCAAAAATGTGTGGAAGAGGGGCCTAGTTTACAGCAGCTCTGGCCGCTTTGTTGAACCGTGTGAGTCTCCATGACTTTGGGTAGAGGAGGACTGCAGCTTTGATTGTGGCTTTGGAGAGCTAGGGGAGGTGGCCTGGGTATTAGAGCCTTGGCCTACAGCTGCTGGCCTCACGATAGGCACAGTTATAGCCTGGAGCACATGTGGGCTCTGCACTCTTTTACCCTTGCTTCGTCGAGAAGATTCTCTTGACCGAGATCTCTGGCTTTTGTCATGTTTGGGGCTCCTCTTGGTCCTGTTAGGGGAGGGACTGCGGCTCTTCTGGCGGGAAGTGCTGGGAATAATGAGATCATGGAGACGAGCCAAAGCTGGACTCCTGCTCCTCGGTGAACGTGCACTGGCTGGACTGGGGCTACGGGATTTCGGTCGTAGAAGAATGTGAGTGCTATCTTCTTCTTCTGAACTAGAATCTGAACTGTCAGAGGAAGAACCTGCCTCTGAATCAGGCAAACAGATCTAAAATAAAAAAAAGGTGCATACTATATAAGGTAAAAATATATAGGATTATAAAATGCCAAAAACACTGACATAAGTACTGGGGAGACATCGCTCATACAGAAAAACAAAGGCAAATCTCATTATAGACCTTCACCTGGAATGGTTCAGTGATTCCAATTAGTGTGCCAAAGTTGTTGCTGAAATAACCAAGAAGGTACTCGCTGGTCCCCTTAGGAAGTGATTCCTCATTGAACACCACCTATAATAAAATGCAGTGAGGAATACTTTTCCAGAGTGCTTACCACATCATGTGATAATTTCATATGTGACTGCATGGTTATGAATGACTACTTAGCGAACAAGCAGTTGCTATGTTTAATGCATGTGTCTGTGTTTTTCATCTGACTATGAAGATTTTCATCCATCCAGGCCATGGTATATTTAGTATAGGTAATTCTAAAACAACCAGACTTTAACCATTGAAGACATTTAACTACTCATCCGAGCAGCTTCTTCAGTTCAACTGACAGGTATGGTACTTGGCATATAAACTCTTCCACTAATCCAACCACAATGGTACATTGTAACTCTTCAGAGAGGTGCCATTGTGATTAGTGAAAAAGTTTATATGCCAATGACTTCTCATACCAGTCAGTTGAACTGAAGAAGCTGCTCAGATGACATCTGACTTTGTGTTGTGCTGCTTTTCTGATTTGTGACTGCCATGCTGATCTTATAATGGCATAGAAAGTTGTCAGCTGGTAATGAGTATGTGATCTGCAGGTTAGATGGCTGCATTATTTTCTTTGGGCACTGTGCTACTCTAAATTGCATTTTGTGATGAATATACCCTGCTGATTATGGTCTTTACCTACGGGCTTGTAAAGGGCACATATGGTGCCTCCATGACCTTGGGTATTGAGCTTGACTCTGCACTCCTAGAGTTTCTATGAGCTAAAACCAAATTTGATGATCCTGTGAAACAGGAACTGGGCTGGAAGTTCTGCACATGGTTTAGTTGACTGAACTGTGTATCGTAAAGCAGTGGTCCCCAACCAGTGGTGTGTCAGCAACATGTTTCTCATCACCTCCTAGGCTGTTACTCCCAGTGCTGTTCGGCCTGGAGGCAAGTTTTTGTTGAATAAAAGCCAAGTGTAGTGCCAAGCAGAGCCTCCTTTAGTCTAGTGGAGGGGTCCCCAACCTTTTTTAACCGTGAGATACATTTAAATGTAAAAAGAGTTGGGGAGCAACACAAGCATGAAAAAATCCCTTGGGGTGTCAAAGAAGTGATGTAATTGATTATTTGGTAGCCCCGATGTGGACTGATAGCCTACAGAAGACTCTACTTGGCACTATACTTCATTTTTATGCAATTAAAACTTGCTTCCAAGCCTGGAATTTAAAAATAAACACCTGCTTTGAGGACATGGAGAGCAACATCCAAGGGTGTTGGAGAGCAACATGTTGCTCACGAGCTACTGGTTGGGGATCACTGGTCTAGTGTATAGCCAATCAGAGTGCTTATTGGACACCCCCAAGAATTTTTTTCATACTTATGTTGCCCCTCAACTTTTTTTTACAATTTATTGTGGCTCACAGGCAATGTTCCCTCTAATTTCTTCTCAGCGAAGTGCACAAAAAATTATTTTGTGCACACATTTTAAACTTGTGTGTGTATTTTTAAAAACTGTGTGTGCAGGTCAGAATTTATGCAAAAGGATGTGTTTTCACACAAAAATCTTTGTGCGCACCACAATTTGTTGCATGCAAGAGCGCACAGCTTAGAGGGAATATTGTTCACAGGTAAAAAAGGTTTGGGACCCCTGCTGCAAAGCCTCCACAAGGAGAAA
This sequence comes from Xenopus borealis, assembly GCA_024363595.1. Taxonomy (NCBI): domain Eukaryota; kingdom Metazoa; phylum Chordata; class Amphibia; order Anura; family Pipidae; genus Xenopus; species Xenopus borealis. Next base: position 156,280,432 of record CM044431.1, on the reverse strand, counting down.
GATCTAATAATGGCTACCTGAGCTGTGACAAGGGTTTCTGCTGAAAACCAATGCCTACACTCCAGACAGGTGCTGACATATACAGTATATGGTTTTTATTGTCTTAGCTGCAGACCTCATGCTGGAGTTTCCCTCTCTCTGTTTCTTCATCAGATTTTGCCCACACATAAGAAACATAATCTTTGTGATGTCTAAATCCCACCTGTATATGAGAGAGAAAATGGATCAATGCTTAGCAAGTGCTTATATACAGTACAGAAGTGATTGAACTGATAACTGACTCTGTAAAGTCCAATCCAATCCCAGGAACTCTTCAAGTATACCGGAGACCATCGATAAATTACATGGGCATCATCAGGCTGCAACCACTCATCACGCACTAACATTTGGACCAGAGGGGCAACAATATAGGAGGAGAACTATTAAAAAACAGAAAGAACAGAGGTCTCTTGTAGAAATGTGTATTATTGCTTCTTATTAGTATCTAACTGCAGCAGCATGATTCCACTAAATCTGAACATGGACTGGGATCTTGATTTTACCTGCAGTGAGAAGATAGCAGACACAGGCTTATGGTCGCTCTCTGTATATTGCATGTGGCTTCCATAACTGAGTAAGGTCACTGCTAAGTCTTTAGACCGTGTGCTGATCATACCAGGTTGCTTGGCAGGGCTCTGAGGCATTGGACTTTTCATTTTCCATAGAATGCGATCAGTCCAGGCTGGTTTTCTTTTCTTAGAGCTTATGAGAACACGATTAGAGTTACAAAAGGAATTTTTTAAGTGTGTCAAAAATGTTGTACCTGCATAACTGACCATCATGATGAGGTGGATGGCCACCTGCAGAAAATCCAATCATTAGAGTCTGAACTGAATAATATTTTACCTGGATAGTCACTCACCAGCAGGTTTAGTGAATTTTGGGGTAGTATTGTACAGCGGGTTATTCAGTTATTGCTTTACATACTTGTCCTCGGTGTGGTTACATAGTTAATAAAAACCTGTTTGCAAAAGGCTATGCCTGACTGTAAAGCTATACACCCTGTTGGCTGGACAGTATGTTACTATAATCAGGGATTTTCAATTTCCTTCTACACCCAATGATCTGCCCCATGAACTTGATTATAACCCAACCACAGCCTGTTGGATTACCCCTTCCAGACGTTCCAAACTAAAAAGGTGTGGAGACGGTCATCTCCAAAAGGGGGAATATTAGGATCAGGAACAGAATCATAGGCCTCAAAGTCAGGTCAAGTTAGCAAATAATTGCTTTGCTTATAGAAACTCACATTGCTTGTATTGCAGATGGAAAGTCCCCAGAGTTTGGAAATAAAAAATAAAGTTCTTTATCATATGACATAAAGGGGAACTAATTTGCTATGCTAACCTAAGATATGGAAGCCTGCTTCATTACAGATGAAGTGAGTTAGGAAAATGTGTTATCACAAATGTTAATTATGTTTGTATCATGGTATAAAAAAAAATGCAATAAGGAACCAGGCAGATCAATGTCTGGAGCTGCCGAATGCTCTATTTGCTGTTCACAGCATTGGTGCACCTATTCAATAAAGCTTTATCTTCTGAGTTTGAGCATTACTCTAGTGTCCAGATGTTGTTGTACTTTCTTAAGGCAAAGATCCCACTGTACAGATTATGTGATTTAGACATCATCAACCTGAAAATTCAGTGGTTGCTACAACGTCATGATATTATGCTAACACTCCAGATAAGGTATATGAGCTCTTTTAAGCTCATAAAATGAGCACGTTATAAACACAAAATATACCCCTGTACATACTTTATCATATATGCCAGTGCGCTGCTGATCCCACATCTGGTTCTACCATAAGTGTGAAGTTATTCCACCTGCTCACACACCAAACCAACCAATAACTGCTGTGAATCTGCACACTTTCTTACCTTGTGTCATAGGTATTGGTGCTTACATCAAACTTGTACGTGGGAGGAAAGGTCAGAGGACCCTCCATGAATCCATTAAGCACTGGCTCGAAAATTTTTGCCGTGTTTAACTGAAACAATAAAAAAAAAATAACATAAAGATGAACTGCTTGTGACTCCACACAATTGATGAGCCTTGTGCTGGATTTTTTTAACCTAAGAAGTTAGAAATTCAGTATTATATATATATATATATATATAGTGCCCTGTTTTTATGTATGGCCATAACATTTTAATCACACTGACCTGTAGCTGCACTAGAACAAAAAGGCCAGAGGGTCCTGTGCTTGATCACGATTTTTGCTGCATTAATCATAGAGGCATTTTATGTCTTTTTTTTTGTCTAATATCAAGGTAGCAAGAAACATATCACTTTAGCCTACTGATCCTACAGCAGTTTTATGTCTTTTTATAATATGTTCTATATGCACACACATATATGAGAAATTTGGTGAGTTTTTTCCTGGACCTAGAAAAGCTAAATTATTTACATATATATTACAGTTAAGTAGAAAGTATAACTGTGGAAAAGTAAATACATCAAAATTCTGTGGGTCTTGCTGTAATACAAGACAGAAGAAATGAATATTAAACATGCCTACAGTATATGAATTCCTACTGTACTAATTCAGATTAACGTACAATATACTATTTACTATATATACTATATATAATATATTTTATGGCTTATTGTCCGTTTTCCCCAAGCACTCGCATACTGTTTGATAATAGAGATGTGCACCATCAGTTTAGGGTCAAGAGAGGTGATACCAGGAAAAGAGGACCGATCTAGGTATCTGCGCTCTACACACTAAAATCTTCATACTACTTTTTTGGATGGGAAGAAAGGTTTGGCACAGTGCAATCCGATCTTTTACACCCAGCAGTATTACCACTGAAAATGCAGTACATATGTCAGTCTACTTTTAAAGGGCCACTGTATCAGTTACCATATCTACTAGTCTGAGGCTGCTAAGGCTGGAGACCAGGGCCCCTAGCAGTTACATTATGTGGTGCAGTCTGCCCAGATGGTTCCTCCCTGGTTACATCATGCATGTACCTATTTCACCACTTGCATATACACACAAAATATCTCTGCAACCAGGTGATGGAGCATATGAACATAGAAAGAGTATAAATTATACTCTTAAATATTGTTTACATGTTTTATATTCCTATGCTTTGATCTGACCAAATGTTGCAGCACAAAAGAACAGATCTCCAGCTTTAAGAGTAATCCAGGCAATTTTGTTTTATAGAACAAAAAAGGAAAATGAAAAGGTCTGGAAACCTATAGAATCAACAACAGCATAGAGTATTTGTCTGACCAAACAGCAACACATGTCCTAGTACAGTGGATATGGAGAATCTCCCTCCAAACATTTTTTTTCTAATAAATATTGTTTTCTCTCTGAAACCCGCCGCTCATTAAACCAGATCTGTGCAAATGGTGAGGAATTGCAGAGCTCCAGCTTTATCACAAAGCACAACAATCCTATGGTACAAAAACCTATATATTCACATGTGGCAGTTATGCATCTTGGGGAAAGGTCCATGTTATTCTTGGTCCTCCTGAGGCCCTCACCTGGTCCTTCTCCCACAGTAGAGCCAACTTGTTGCCTTGTATGGCAGATTTCACAAAATGCAAATCCAGATCCTCTATTCGGAAGTTAAGATCTCCAAACCAGAACACCAAGCTAAAATAAAAAAGTATTAGGGTTTTAGCGATGTTCCATTCCCTCTCCAATCCTAGTGTAGCCGCACACTTAAAGCACTAGTGCAAGGGTTAGGTCAGCTTACTCTCCAGGAATGGGGGTGGATGCCTTCTGAAACCCTGGGCACTAGAAGGGGACATACATTTCACTACAGATCATGTGCTGTGTAGGCTCTACTTACACAGTACCATGTCTCCATCTCCAGAAACAGTGACATTTTTTAACGCTTAACATGTTGCTCTTCAAAAAAGTTATACTGTTGATATGTATTATAATAATATATTTTACTTTTATTATAATAATGTTTATCATTGTTGCCTTTTCTTTTAACCAGCAGTGCTCTTGGGTCTGATATTTTATATATTTATATATATATCCAGAACAATTAGCACTGATCTAAGTGTGAACTACAGAACAAACAAGTTAAAGGAAATCTAAGGCACACACAGAAAAATATTTAAACCTTTGGTGATACAACTTTAAGCTAATGTTCCTGGCCAACCTACATTCTGTGCTAATGTTTTGCATTTATTCAAATGTCATACAATTTACAGAGCTTACTGGAATGTCATGTTTAGAAGTGAAGATAATAATATTAGACAGAAAGACAAAGAAATGTCCTCCCCCCTCCAAAAAAAAGGGTTGGAGCCTAAATTTGGCTATACAAAGGCTGATAAATGCTGCGGACAGACCAAATTGGAAGCTTATCTGCGCATGGGGCCTGCTGTATGTATGTGACTGAAAACCATCCAGATGTCAATCAGGCAGGTCTGAAAATCCCATCTAGGCAATTCCAGCATGGGCTTGTTGATGGGGCCCATGACCAGACAGCCTGAATCCCTGTCAGAGTGATCTCTTTTGACCTCAGGCCAAACTATCATATCAACCCGACCTCAAATCATCAAACAAGCGGTTCTCTCCATGTATGGTCACCATAAACGGATAGATTTAGATGACTCCCAGCACAGTAGTGCAGCAGTAGGTGTCAGGTATGGGAGAGATTAAACTGGAAAAGTCATGGAGGCACCGCTACATACTCACGTGACCTTTGGTATGGCTATAAGGGGCTATACTGTACATTCAAGCACTCAGTCTCTTGTACAAAAAGCTCACAGACACTTCACACTATTACTACAGGTTGTGTGGAACCACCAACTATCATGCATCAGTTGTTGTCAATTGTTTCACAGTAGTTAATAGCTCGTTGTGATATTGTCCTTAATGATGCCAGTAATATAAACAAATAACAGAATAATGGTAGAGACTTACTGGTAGTATTACTTACTCATGGTCCAAAACACCATTAGCCAGCGGTCCCTGGAACTGCTGAAGATGTAAGATGCTTTCAAAATTATCCACACGCTGATCAGTATTCTCCATATGAGCCGGTAAATGGCAATTAAGAAAGCATACCATGTGGCCAAAAAGAGACAATCGAATGCTGACTCCTCCCTTGTTACCCTGTAAATAAGGAAACATTATGGCTCAATCACAATTGCTAGGTACTAGAATTGCGACCACAAAAATCCCATAGAAAACAGATTTTTTTTTCTCATTTATACAGTTGTTTGTATTTTTCTCAAGATTAAATATGCAAATATTAGTTTGTGATTTGGCTGAAAATTTTTTGTAGCTCCACTCTCTACCAAAATCATCATTATAATAATAACATTTATAAGATTTATTGGGAGGAAAGTATGCATCATCTTAGCTTGTTTTTTTTCTTATAGGTCAATCTCTGCTTCTCTGATTTTATAACACTTTCCATTAAACATTAAGGGGCCCATATATCATATGTGAATTAAAGCTCAGCTTGGCTGATCTCCATTTATAAATTAATTTCATCTCCTGTTTTATGGCTTCATTTCAAGTCCAAACAGCAGAATATGAAAGCCCTTAGTGTAAAAGACAATTTGGCAGTAGTTCTGTGTTTGCTCAAGAACTATTCCCCTTATACCCCAATTTTTAAAAGAATCTTATAAATGCATTGTATAGCAGAATACAGTTCCAAATGTAACACAGAGCCCACAAAGTCAGGACAGTAACAAATATCAAGATGCTGTGTTGGAACAAGCCCCTGCATTTGAAAGAATGATTAGCATGACTGACAATCATTTTTTAGGTGTTTTAGGGTATTAGCACCCCAGTATGTTTATAAGACTGGAGGGAATTGTGCGTCTTCTCTCTTCATGAGGCCCTAATTAATGAGAAATGTCAACATATATTTGTAGAACAGGTCAAACTCTGGATATGTTGGGGCCCTAAAATTAATTTGCCGTTACTGCTAAAGGGCTAAATAGACAGGGACACCTTTTCCTTTTAGGGCTGCTAAACTCAGGATGAGGATGATTTCTGCTTAATATCAGGGAATATCTATGCTTACATGGATTTATGACATCTCTCTAGTAAAACATTGCCATAGCACTGGAACCGTTACCATGGAGGTTGTCATGCAGGGCTCCAGAACTCATTCTGCATAACCGTTTATAATGCAACTTTTTTACTGGTGATTCTGGGGAGGGGATCAGATAGCATTCATGTATGTGTGTTCAACCACCCAAGATGAATGAAAAGGAGATTTCTTTCCCAAAAAAAGACATTTTTTTGGTCTTACTGGAATGTTAATAAGCTATTCCAAAGAATTATGGTGCAGCCTACAAACATCCACACACTGACCCAGTATCCTCCGAGGCCGGTCCTTGTGCAGTCGGTCTGTAGTTCCCGGAGGAAAGGCAAGTGGAAATACTTTGAAAACACCAGCAATAGACAACCTTGCATTCTCACAGAGCTGACCTATGGACAATGGCAAATTGGAGGGTCAGAACATAACACACATTTTATTTATTTTTTTAAATACAGCTATGCGACCTGTAATTCAGATTAGGAATCTTTCTGTAAATTAGATCACCATACCTCAAGTCTACTGAAAAATCATGTAAACATGAATTAAAACCAATAGGCTGGTTTTGCTTCTAAAAAGGATTAATTATATCTTAGACAGGATCAAGTGCAAGGTACTGTTTTATTATTACACAGGAAAAGAAAATCATTTAAAAAGATTTGAATTATTTGATTAAAATGAAGTCTAGGGGAAAAGGCCTTCCTGTAATTCTGAGCTTTCTGGATATTGGGTTTCTGGATAATGGATCCTATAATCATATTTCATGAATCTGCAAGCTATAAAAATGTGAAATTTAATGAATACCTATTACCCCCTTTCTTGACTAACTGAAAATATTTTTATGTGCAAGCTGGACCACATTCCTCCACTAGGCATACTTTATGTCTATGTGTCTGTCTAAGCACAAAATTCACAATACAACTAATGGAACAAAAGCAGAGCAAGAAGTATATCGTAAAGGCTTAGTTTTTGGAGCTCACCAGAACATAGCTGAAAGGACTGAGGACATCCATAAAGACCTCACTCCACTGATCTGAGAACAGAGCATCTTTCAGGCGTTTATTGATCATGGAATTGACCTCCTGCAGCCTGTGGAGATACAGTATGAGTATGACTCATTGTCTGTTACACTTTCAGCTACTAATGTAACACAGATCTCATGTTCTGCCATGCACAGAAAGACATACCCCACAGGGAATGCATAGACAAGAGGCTTAAATTCTTACCCAATAACAAACATGTCGATTTTATCATCTCTAGCATTGAGGCACAGGAGCGAGGTGAGATCTGAGGGTGGAACAGCACATCCAACGTTCCATGTGATAACATATATCCTTGTAATCAAAGTAAAGAAAGCAAATATGAAAATGGATGTGTACTGTAAATCTACCGAAACTCACCTACCATAACTGCTTAATGTTACCAGATTAAGAAGTTATTTTTTAAATGTATTTGGGACCAAGAAAATCTTTGGTAATGTTACCTAAAGTCCTTCTCAGCTCCATCCACTGCACTTTCCCCTTGGGATTTGTCAGTTTCTGCTAGGGAAGGACGAATGCAATCAGAAGCTGGATGCTGCTCTTGGGACCTAGAAGTGTGTGCTCTGTGTGGTGGCCTGGAGACTTCAGGAGATCCTCTGGGACTTGGGGCAGGAGAGCGATGAGGAGAGGATGGAGGTGGAGGCAACGGTGGGTACTGCCGTGTCGGGGACAAGAGACTAGGACAGGATCCCTCAGGTTGTGATCTGCCAGATTCCACTCTTACATTTAATGGGGATCCTAAAGGGTGGAGCCTCTGAGATCCTTCAGGTTGGGATCGGTCAGGGGCAGAGGAGCCAACAGGTGAAAGAGGACGGGTGGAGAGCTGTACCACTGTGAGGGGAGTTTGGAAGCTACTGGATCCTTCAGGCTGGGACCTACCGGAGCCTGCAGGGCTGAGTCGGGTAGATGATAACGTAGTGGGTCGGTGAGGGAGCTCAGGTGAGGGTGGAGCAACAAACACACATTGATCAGAATACGGTACACGTGAATCCATCTGAGGAAAAACACATACACATAATGTTAAATATTTTCCTATGGAGGATTATTACTACAAATTTACAATTTTTGGAGAATTGTATCAGATAAAGAATAACCTTCAGTAAATCCTAATATGTTCAAGCTATACGGGGAATTCATAGAACCTTTGTGTGTGCTACTCTCCTTATCCGTGTTACTGGTGTCCTCTCCCTGACACCTCCAAATAGCACCTCTAAAAATAACCCACAGCTTTGTGGATTTATCAGAATGGCATGAGATGGTGACATTGGAGAGGCAGGGAGAGCAGCAAGAATGCGCTGGAGAGGGAAACCGACAGATAGAGGGAAAAAAAGCCATAGAAAAAGAGAGGTCATTGAAGGACAGCTGTGAAAAAATAAGGTCAGAAACGCTGAGCAAAAGCATGAGAGAGAGATTAGCATTAAGAGATGCAGTGGTTATAGCACACAGGGAACAAAGAAGGTCGTAAACAGAGGAGATAAAAACTGAGGGTAATCAACAATATATATATATAGTGTATATAATACACATATACATTTATGGTACAGTATGGACAACAATTATACAAATGTTGCAAACTACTACTCAACAGCCTATGGGCACACAGCACTATTTGTCATCTGTGATTTGTTGTGGCTACAAAATACCAGAAAATACCCTGCCATAGACAATATTGGGAATTGTCTGCTAAAACACTCATTTGCTTAATTGCACAAAAATACCTTTGCTTGTTTGTTTCTTGACTTGCAAAATTGTCCAGCCTAGAGCCTTAAACTGGCCGTAGACATATTGATTATTAGCCTAAAGTCGGACAAACGATTGTCCGTTTCAAACTTCCAACCTGCTACTAAACATTCACATAAAATAGAAGAAAAGAGAAGAAATCACTCAATGCTCTGGCCATTAATTGACAGACAACAATAGTATGAGAGTTATGTCCGAGAAATAGTAGTGACAGTTGACGATTGATATTATCAGGCAATACATGCAGAGATTTTATCAGTATAAATCTTATAACCTGTCAGATCGATTGAACGACCAATCACCATTGGCACAAAAAATGTTGGAACAATCCACACACAGTCCAAAAACAATACAAAAATTTGTACAATAGTATCTTTTTGTCTATGGCCAGCTTTAGGCCTAGTTGGGAGACTGCCCAGTGATATCTATATCCCCTGGCTGCAGCCATATCATTTAGGCACATATAATAGGCCCACTTCATAGCAACAGTGGTATAAGTCTCTTTAAATTGTAACAAAATAAAATGGCAAAGCGTGTCTATTCGCCCTGTGTGTCGGGGTACTTAAACATAAAAGGATTTTGAGCCATCATTTGTGTATATAGTGTGTGAAAGGCAGCAAGAAATGGTGATGAATAATTCATCACATGCTCAATTATTCTGTGGACTCCCTATATTAAACTGCATACACATGCTGCTGTTTGACAGTCATTTAATCTACTACAGGAAAGGAGAGACAGCTTTTATTTTCATTGCTTTGTACATCTTGCCCATTGGGAAACATTTTAGTATGCATGTATGTGCCTCTACTTACAGTGCATACACATATTTGGGCAGATATATAAATAGGAGTAACCCTTTTTTGCCCCCTTAAACTGAAATGACACTTCGCCCCTTTGACTCCTCTAGGCCCCCTATAATACTGGCCTAATACCGACTACTTCTGGGTCAGTGTCTCTTTATTATACCTATGGCTTGCACACACGTGTTATCACATACATACCATTACCATGGCAAGTTGAGGACTGCACAGATAATTGTGTATAAATACATGTAACAGTTATTTAAAAGCGCACAAACAAGATTGTTTTTACACACACAACCTACAATAAATTAGAGGGGACATTCAATGTATATGAATGTTAAAGACTCCGTTTGTAGATTAAATCCATGCCATTTTATACCTGTGTGCAATATATATTGCATGTTACTAACAATCTGCTAATGAATTGATGTCATAGGTGCCTGCCAGAATTTCTCCATTACGTCACTGAAAGACAGCAAGCCACATAAAATGTCAAAAATGTCCATGCCCTGTACTAAAATGCAAATTCAATACAAGCATATTTCCAGTGCAGTTAGAGCAACATTAAGGAAAACGCTGACTAAGGCAAAATACAGGCACTGAAAGTATTTTTTTTTTTTTCAATACCCGTCCAATATAAATGTCTGTATTTGCTTCACAATGGTCTTCTTGCTTATATCACAATCTTGATCAATATTACACCCCTTATCATATATGTCCAACTGGAAGCCAAGTCTAAGGGTTGGGGCAGAAGGGCAGATTCTGGGAGATTTAGTCGCCAGGAGACTAAATCTCCCCGAATCTGCCTGTCTACCCCAACCATTAGAGACTGCAGCTAATATGTCATTATTGCAGATGGGACAGATTCTGTGGCCCAAGGCTCGGTTTATCACCTTTTAATCGCTAATTCATATTTTAGGAGGAAAAATAGGGTTATATAGGTTATAGGGGATCTTGTTGATCTGAAACCTCGCAGCGACCCACAGGTTAAAGGAGAAGTCAACTGCTTTAATTAAATACCCCTACCCCCTTCCCTAAATAGACCCCCTCCTCCCCCCCAGCCTACCCCAGGCAAATGCCGCTAACTTTCTACTTACCCCTCCATGCAGGTCCTGTCCTCGGGGGTTCACAGCAGCCATCTTCTTTTCTTCAGTATTCTTCATGTAGTGAGCATGCGCAGTTGGATTAATCTGCCGGTCCTGAACAACTGTACATGCGCTAAAAGTCACGAAAATTCTGAAGAAATTGTGGACATTTTTGCGACTTTCGCCGCATGCTCAGTTGTTGGGACCGGCAGATTACTCCAACTGCAGATGTGCCAAAAAAAAACGACGTTCACTACACAAAGAATACTGAAGAAAAGAAGATGGCTGCTGTGAACTCCAGAGGACAAGACTTGCATGGAGGGGTAAGTAGAAAGTTAGGGGCATTTGCCTGGGGTACCAGGTAGACTGGGGGTCTATTTAGGGTAGGGGGGCAGGGGTATTTAATTAAAGGGGTTGACTCCTCCTTTAAGAACACCTGTTTAACAAATTACTGGCTCCAATTATGGGAGTCATTGAATAGCACTGCCCTAGCCTATGGAGGCAGACTGACATTATAAGTGGCAGCAGGAGCTCAGCCTGTCAAATATTTCTGCATTTGCACCCATGGGTGCCTGCAGAAGGGGGTAAGAGGGGGGTTGCCCCACCCAGACTTCTCCAGCTGGTTCCAAGAAATGGTTTGTAAATTAATTCCCAACAATACAAACGTTTTTTATACTTCCCACCCCAAGACAAGCCTTAATTAGGTTATGTACTGTATTGTCATGAATAGGTTCATCTTCAGTGGGATTCAACTCTATGTAATATTAGCTTACTTGCCCCGGCCCCCGGAAATGTTTCTGAGCACACCCATGTTTGCACCTGTTATATAAATATATAGATATAAAGTGTGCGTTACTGTGCGTATCATTATCAGACACAGCATAGACCTCCTCACTGTTGCGCCCCACATTTAACCACGGTAACAAATGAATGTATACTGCCAGCAATGACTGGGCAATAGCTAGCTTTCTCATGCCAGTTCTGATCCAGTATGTGCACAGTGCCACCTCTGTGCTGCTGCCCACTGATGCCCACGCTCCACTGGATTGGCTCTATTAGACACACAGGGGCAAGAGGGTCTTGTTAGGCACAGTGTCAGCAGAGAGAGAGAGATATAAAGAGACAGTGTGTGTGTGAATACAGTGTACTTACCTGTCTGTGCCAGGTATCCGCCTCCTGTGCTGCCCTGCTGCTCCCTGGTCTCCGCTCGTGTGCCATAGCTGCTCAGCAGATGCTCTTCTCCTCCTTCCTCCTCTCTCTCTGCTACTAGGTGACGTCAGGGAATCAACCTGCAAGCGGGCAGCTATTGCTTCACTATGTAGGCAGCCTCTATGCGTGATGTCAACCCATTCATGGAATGGCTGAAAGATTGTCAGACAACGCCGCCTCTTTTTCATCTGTCATAGCAACACTGACTGGCCACTGGTATAGGCTACAGGCAGCGCAAGGTCAGTTCCCGCTACGAGAAGGTGAGTGAGTGGCAGCTCTACCAGCACTCACCTGCTGCTGCCCAGGCTTCCTGTAGGTCACGTGGGCGGGGACTGGCCCAGGAAAGGAAATATAAAAGTGAACCGATCGGTACAAAGTCACCCTTGAAGGCCTTGGCCCCATGTTTTATTCAGGAAGTGCTGAGTATATTGAGTGAAGAACACGGAGGCGCTCTACACCACAAACAAGCAGTAAACCAGCCATATTGGCAGAAGCACAAAAAGTATTTTATTTAGCGCGAGTGTCCCAGCTGCAGTCGTACTAAAACTCCCAGCATCCACGCTGCTTCATACTGTAGTTCAATAATATCACAGGTTGCACCTCATTGGCATCATATGCCGCAGCTCTTACAGGCAATGAGAGCATGTATAGGGCATGTGTGACTACTGTCAGCCCCCTCTGCTGGCCTTTTATATGAATGACACCCATGTATAGGCAACATAAGGCAGCTGACAGATTAATAAATACAACTCCTACACAGGGAGGCGTCCTTACTAGCTCCAGCAGATATTGCTCAGTTGTCAGTTTAGATTAATAATGTATAGATAAAAGGCACACAGCAGTCAAAGAAACATCTGGTATGTGGAACAGAAAATCTCATTAGCCCAAAGCTTTAGTGAACCAGTATCACATACCTCCCAACATTTTGGAAGTAAAAAGAGGGACAAAAATTTTTCTTGTACACAATGCTACAAAATTGTTTGACCACGCCTGTTTTTGTGGCCACACCCCTTACCTACCAGGTTCATTTTACAAAATTTGTCAGGTTATGAAAGTTTGGAACGATTTCTCCTTACCTAAACTGTTACAATTACTTATTTTCTTACCTCAAAGTTTTTACAAAGAATCTTACTTGCACCTGTTAGCTGTTCTGGGCTCTCTGCCAAAAACAATTAAGTTAGAAACGTAGTTTCTTTTTCTGGCTGTTCAGTGCAGAGAAAACAGGGACTTTCCAGTACAAATGAGGGACTGCAGGTTGAGCTGTCAAAAGAGGGACTGTCCCTCCAAGAAAAGGACAGTTGGGCGGTATGTGCAGTGGAATTGAATTTTCAATATTCCATACCAACTCTCTCTCTCTTTCTCTCTCATACACAAGAGCCATGAATATCCTGTAAATTATATTCTTATAAACTGTTTTTAGTGATGGCATCGGTTATAACATACCTCCCAACATTTTGGAAGTAAAAAGAGGGACAAGTAGTGGGGCTAAATGTGTTGACCACGCCCATTGTGTGACCACACCCCCTAATCACCATGTTAATTTTACAAAATTTGGCAGATTATGAGAGTTTGAAAATATTTCTCCTGTTACAATTACTTATTTTCTTATCTCAAAAGTGTTAGAAACTTTGTTTCTTTTTCTGGCTGCTCAGAGCAGAGAAAAGAGGGACTTTCTAGTACAAATGAGGGACTGCAGATTGAGCTGTCAAAAGTGGGACTGTCCCTCCAACAAAGGGACAGTTGGGAGGTATGCTGAGAGTTTTATGGTGTAGTTTCTGTCACATGACAGAATGGCTTATTCTAAGCAACTTTTCTATTGGTCTTCATTCATGTCTTATCATTTTTTAAATACAGTATTTGCAGCTTTCAAATGGCAGTCATCTAGAGTTAGAAAACAAAAGCAAAGCTGTGATTAACTGCTATTGGCAGGATCACAGGAGATGTTTTTTCCCCCCAATGTTTAACTCTGTTCTGTAAGCTGTATATACTGTCACATCAGTTCCCAACATAGCATATTTTTATCCTCCCACAACAAGGTAAATGTATTGCAGTGTGACTGTGATGAAAAGTGGATTGGATGAGCTATTTGTTGGGGATGCTGTTGCTCCATGTTCATGCTTTAGCAGGCCCATCAGTGTAGCAATGGCAAGTACTAAGGACCAACTGGATTCAGGTACTCAGGGGGAGGTTACTAGAGTGGCAAGGAAACAACCTTCCTGGCTGATCACACATTCTAGTTATGGAACACATACAGCAACAGGCCATACAAAATCAGTCAGTAGCTTATTGGTCTATGTTTATTGGCAAAACTAGGACAGATTCTATTTATCAGTCTTTCTTTTATATATCACTGGGGAAAATAGGGCAGATTCAGAAGAAGACTAAATCTCCACAAATAGAAGAGAGTTGTGGATAACTTCCTTTTATTCTACTATGAATTATCCCAGGGAAACTTCTACCTGCTTGCAACAATTCTCTCTTCTTGGAGTTCCTCTTAGACAGCATATACACACACCCGCATATTTTTGGAGGAAACCTATATGAGGGTGGATAACAGGCCCAGACTGGTAATCTGTACAGACTCTGGCAAATACCAGAGGAGCAGCAGTAAGATTCCATAGACTGTCACTATTTATTGGGCTGGTGGGGCGGAGGGCTCTTTATACTTGAAATGTCAGGGCCTATTTTGTATCTGAGTCCAGGTCTGGTTGATAGTTCTCTCTGCTAAGCAGTACTCATCATTCCAGGGGCAGAGGCAGGGGAATTAACCTGTCAGTATTCCATCATGGAGGCTCTTGGAATTAAGATTAATAGTAGTTTAGTAGGATACCTATTCATTATTGTATGTCCTGAAAAATCCTGGTGGGCTGTATGTTACAATATTTTGTGACCTACACATTATTAATTAAATTGGAAATAAAACTATATGATCTGAACAATGAAGAAAGTGTGCATTTCCAGCTCATAAAAAATAACTTCACTTTGTATAAAGTCATCTGGTTTTATAATTCACTAAAAATAAAGGGATTTATATAACTGATGGGTATTCATTGCACTTTATGTTCAGTCAGCCACATATGCCTTCCATATTTACTGCCATTTAGTAAGATAAGTACCTATATCAGATATAAAAAAAAATTCTTAGGGGCAGATTTACGAAATTCACGTGAATAATTCGAAGTTCGATCAAATTCCGATCTTACGATTTTTTCGGATATTCGAATATGCAAATTTGGCCACTTCGATCATCGAATATGCCAAATTCGGGCGAATCGAATAGATCGAATGATTGGATATTCGATAATTCGACCATTGGATGATCAAAGTACTTTAACTTTAACATTTTATTCGACTGCCTAATTCACCAGATTGAACCTACCGAATTGCAATAGAAGCCTATGGGAAGCCCCCCATAGGCTCTTTTTTCTATCACCTGCTCGAATACCATTTGTACGATCGAACGCCTCGATCGTTCGAATCGTACAAATTTTTCAAGCGCTCGAAGGAAATGTTACGATTTTTTTGTGAAATCAAATAGCTAAGTACAAATAGCCTAAAACTATTCAATAAGCATTCGATGCTTATCGAATTTCGCCCGAATTTGAGGGCTTTTAGCCCTCGAATTAGGGAATAATGATAAATTTGCCCCTTAATATATTTGTTGCCACATTCAAGTCGGTGCCTAGATTTTATTCTTGAAGAAATTTGTTTTCATATGTTGATAGATTTTCTTCCACAATTTACATTACACCAACTAGCCTATTGGTTGAAACCGAAAACTCAGTCCCAGTGCTGTTTAGATTGGGTCTCCATAATCCATTTCATAATGTAAAATGTCTTTTTTCATTAGAAAATATTATAAAAACAAGGCACATAACTGGTTTTATATAATTTTTGAGCCAATTAAAATGGACCTGTCACCCTAAGAAATAATTCCAAATCCTATTTTATCATGTAAGTCAAGAAAAATAAACTTTACTCTATATAACGTTACACTATTTATAAATTATTTTAATGTTTCTTGGGGTCTTGGAATTCACAATCACAGCAAGCACCCATTTTGGAAACACTGTTATTAAGGCAAACCTTGAATTATCCCAAAATCATGTTTGTGTGCCAGGAAGGAAGACCTGGTGCACATGCATGGGCTACAACATTCGATGGTAAGGAGGGAGGGGAAATGTGAGGAGTCCAGTGACATCTACAAAGTGCAGAATGGAAAGTAAAAATAATACCCTGCCTTTGTGCCTAAGACATAGAGATGGAGCAGATAATATATGAATGACAGCTGAAATGATTAAATGAGTTTATAACATGTATGGATGTTTTTAATGAAACAAAAATAATTTGGGTTTCATGTTCAATTCAAGTCAAGGACTTTTTATACAGCTTTTTATGTCTGGGTGACATGTCTGCTGAAAACGTTGGCCTTTCCTGTATATTATTTATTGAAATGAAGATCTACACAATTTCTTTGTTACTGCAGTGTCAGCTTGTTGCCACACTGTTTCCCTATTGTACAGCCTTACAGCAGAACTATCCAGCAACTACCACTCACAGGTCCAATTTTTAGATCTGCCTAAAGAAGTGGTCCCTGTTTGTTCAGAGACTCACAATGTACTGGTTTCACTCACCACTTTAAGGTGTAATATTTCTATTTTCTACTGCAGCATCAGTTCTGTATTTATTGGTTTGTAATCCTGGCTGTGATCCAACACTTCCTTAACTACGTGCATAATAGATTCTACAGTACTTCCCCTAGGGCAGCCCATCAGTAGTCTGGGATAATTATTGAAGGGTTGTCATGGATTCCCCTCTCCCCACTGTTATCTAACACCTGGAATATAAAGACTGACATATAAACAAGGCACTGCATTTCATTCATAGGAGAATGTTGTAGGTTAAAATGAATGTAACAGCCACTGCAGCAAGCAGATTAAAACATACCTTATAAATTATAAAATACACCTGATATCAATAACTGTGAAAAATGACATAATGTTGGGTATTGCAATATATAGAAATATATCCGAAATATTTTTATCTGATGCTAATAACCAGTAACCTCTGGCCTGGGGACAGACTCCCTGACAGGCAACTACTGCTGTTTATTTAAAGGGATCCTGTCATGGGGGGGAAAAAAATTCAAAATGCATCAGTTAATAGTACTGTTCCAAAAGAATTCTACACTGAAATCTATTTCTCAAAAGAGTAAACAGATTTTTTTATATTTCATTTTGAAATCTGACATGGGGCTAGACATATTGTCAATTTCCCAGCTGCCCCAAGTCATGTGACTTGTGCTCTGATAAACTTCAATCACTCTTTACTGCTGTATTGCAAGTAGGAGTGCTATCACCCCCCCCTTTTCCCCACCCAGCAGCCTAACAAAAGAACAATGGGAACGTAACCAGATAACAGCTCCCTAACACATGATAACAGCTGCCTGGTAGATCTAAGAACAGCACTCAATAGTAAAAACCCATGTCCCACTGCGTACTATTCAGTTACATTGAGAAGGAAAAACAACAGCCTGCCAGAAAGCAGTTCCCTCCTAAAGTGCTGGCACAAGTCACATGACCAGGGCAGCTGGGAAATTGACAAAATGTCAGATTTCAAAACTGAATATAAAAAAATCTGTTTGCTCTTTTGAGAAATGAATTTCAGTGCAGAAGTCTACTGGAGCAGCACTATTAACTGATGTGTTTGGAAAGAAAACATGTTTTCCCATGACAGTTTCCCTTTAATGGTGATAATATTTGGGTTAGAAACTGTTCCTTTCTCACCATTCTGTCTTCACATACAAGATTTGTTGGAGTCGGGTTTATATTATTAAGATATGCAGATCAGAAGCCACCTGGGAGTTCCATGAGCTTTGTGCCTTTATATGGCCATGAAGCATCTCAGAGACTTCTAAAATCTATATATTTTACAACAAGGGGTGTGTAATTCCCCACGTGTATTATTATATATAATGTTTGTTATAGATTACTATATACACCTTTAGGATCTATTATGCAGAATGCTTTGGACCTTGGTTTTCTGGATAAGGTTTTTTACTATAATTTAGATCTCCATATTATGAAGAGTACTCCTTATACCAGGGGTGCTTAAAAGGTAGATCGGGATCTACCAGTAGACCTTTAGCTGGTGATCAGTACATCTCAAGACACTGTCAATAAACAGCTTGTGTATGTCACCCTCCTGTTTCATGCTTTTCATTCAGATATTTATGTTGAGGTTACATAAGAAAAATACATTTAAATATAGCAATATACATTTTCTCATCATTAATATTTAATTTCTGGGTGTGGGTATAGAAGCGGGCCGGTGGTTTTGCAGGTTAGCGGGTTGAGGGTCGGGTCGCGGTTCCTCGCTATAGCGATTTTTACTCCTTTTTCGGAGCATTTCTTCTACTGTTGATGTCACATCCGGTTTACAATGACAGCACTTCCTGTTTTACTCCTTTTTTTCTGATCGCGGCTACTTCCGATGATGTCACTTCCGGTTTACAATGACAGTACTTCCTGATTCTTGATGGTCAGCGGGTAGCGGATAGTGGGTTGCGGGTACGGTTCGGGTCGCAGGTTCAAGCTGGTATGAATGCGGGTAGCGGGTCCGGATTGCGGGTTGCGGGTACGAGTCCCAAAAAATGGACCCGCGCAGGACTCTACCTCACATTAGTAAAGTATTGGCACTACTGCATTATACTTTTCACTTATAATTAAAGTAGTGGTGTAAAGGTGGCCATACACGATGAGGTAGGAGATATTGGATCTGATTGTGGGCCCAATGATCGGATCACAACGGAGGAAGTATGGGCGGTCGGATCGCAGGACCGCATCCACGAACAGATGCGACTGCGATCCGATGGGATCTTTAGTCAGAGGGCCCCACACATGGGCCAATAAGCTAGGTCTGTCGGCAGCTTTTAGGGGCCCATGTATGGCCACCGTAACTCTTAGATATAAGGCTTCAATACCTGCTGAGTTTTGTAGGTCTTTAGCAGAAGATTAGCAGGTTATATATCACTGATTAAGAGTTTGCTACTTTAAATGAGTACCCATATGAAGCTCTGACACTCCATCTCTACCACCAAAAGCCAAGACAGGTGAAACAGGGTCTGCAATCACTACCAACAAGATAGTGTAGAGTAAGGGTGACTTGTGAATAGGAAGGGTGTTTGCAAAATAGCATGAATAGAGTGCATTTTTTATATGTTTCAGGTAATTTTCACCAAGGACCAGGGCAAATTTCCTTGGGACCAATAATTCATCAGGGCAGCAGAGTTGCAACCATATTGTCACTTTCTGATATTGCAGTTTAGTTTATTGCAATGGGTTGTCTTAACATAGTGAGAGTCACTGGGAAATTCTAGGTAAAAAATGTTTCAGCTGTTATTCAATACTGTTCTTAACCCACACAAGGAATGTGCTTGTTCTTCTACATCTAATGGAGATAAATAAAATCCATATGTTGTTAACATATAATCAGTCTAGCCCTAGGAGCATATGGTCAAGCCATGCATAATTATATTACATTGTTTACACATAATACTTATTATTCTGTGGTGGTGCCAGATTGAGGCTGTTCTGTTTCCTGCCAACTGTAAGATGCTCAGATTTTGGATTCTGCAATGAAGTTATACCAAAGGAGCAGTCATTAGAAAAACAATGGATAAAAGCAATGGTAGTGCTAAGATGTCTAATATATGTATAATAACAGAACATGCCAGCTCTAAATAATGTGTAGCCTCTGAGGCCAAAAAGTCCATCAGTCTTCCTGTTTAGATGAGAAATTTGTCATACGTGGGAAACAAAATCTTCCCTTGCTGCAGAATTACATCAGATATCCATTCCTAATCTGTCCTATATCTTATGCTGGAGTGGGGTAATTACTTTCAGAAAAGATGCAAAGAGAAATAACAGTCCCCATAGATTGCTCAATTTAGATGTTAACTATTCCTAAGAGATTTCTAATTTAAAATGTCACCAATTACTCTCTGGCAGCTGCTAGATGCACAATTTGAATTAAACAGAGAGACAAGAAAAATTCCCACAATTTACAGCTTCAAGGAGAAACTAAGATAAATTGTTCACAGTAGAATGATTGCTGCCGTTAAAGGACCAGTAAGTTCAAAGTGAAAAGTTTAAAGTGTGTATTTGTTCAACAATGGTCCCTTTTTGTGAAAATATAAAGTATAAACAATATAGTAGTGTTTCTGGAGCAAACACTTTTTTTTAGGTATTGAAAAGTGAATTGGCTGCAGGTTTCCAACTGTAGAAATAAAAATGTATGCATCTCTCCTTCCTTATTCTAAAGGGGCTTGCCTCTGCTTACAGATTTAGCTGTGTAAAAGTTCATATTGCTCTTCTTCTCTCAATCCCCTTAAAGGAACATGAAAAAATGAAAGTGTTTTAAAGTAATGAAATTATCATATAATGGTGCTCAACACTGGTAAAACCGGTGTGTTTGCTTCAGAAACACTATTATAGTTCATATAAACTAACTGCTGTGTAGCAATTGAAATTGAAAAAAGGCTGTATGGCACAGGTTAAATAGTGGATGTCAGATAACACCATTATGGTCTACAGAGTTTTTCTGCTGTATAACCTGAGCATTTTCTCCTTTGAATGGCTGCCCCCATTGCTACACAGCAACTTATTCAAATAAACAGTGGTAGTATTTCTGAAGCAAACAGATCAGTTTTTGTAGTGCAGAGCCACAGTACATAATATTTTTATTACTTTAAAACACTTTAATTTTTTCATGTTACATTTACTTAAGTATCTTCCTCATTTAATAACAGAAATGGCCTACCATGTGGTTTAAGATAATTTGGTGGCATGGATGTAACGAAACCAGGTTGATATCATCTTGAAATAGCTCATTCAGAATAACATTGAGAACAGGCACCCAAAACCACAACTGCCATCTCCCACTGCTTCAGTGGAAATAAAACTACTAGTACAAATTATTCTATAATTTTCTCTGAGGATTTAGTTTAATGTTGAGATTGTTTAGTTAAAGGGGTTGTTCACCTTCCAAAAACTTTTTTCTGTTCAGTTGTCTTCAAATTGTTCCCCAGAAATAAAGACTTTTTTCAATTACTTTCCATTATTTATCTCTTTCTGTTTTTCCAAAATCTAAGTTTAAAGTTGAATGTTGGTGTCTCTGGTGTTTGAGTCTGGCAGCTCAGTAATTCAGGCGCAGACTCTAAACCGATACAATTTAGCAACATTTAATTGATACATTTCACAGCAACATCTCTGGAGTATTAGCAACTATTGTATCAATTCTAACCCAGAAATTGTGCTCAGCAGGGACAAAGATAAGAAATGTTTCCATTAAAGAACAAGTAAACGTTTTTTTTTTCTATCTCTAAATTTGCTCTAAACAGCCCCTCAAATTAATGTACCTTAGTCCCTGCTGCAAGTCTGCTCTGGTTTCTGTGTTATCAGCAGCTTGTTTCACCTTCTTCCTGGTGCAGAGTGAAGCCCAGCCCCTTAGCTTTCTGAGCTGACCTTATATCTTGGACTAGTCCAGGAGATCATTTGCATACTATGACATAGCAGAGAGCAGTGTGTGTAGCAGCTTTTGCTTGGGGAAACTAGCTTACTAATGAAACACTGGCTCCCTCTTCCTCTCTATTGTGGAACAGCAGCAAATGGACTGCTCAGTAAACTAAGGGGCTGGGCTTCACTCTGCACCAGGAAGAAGGGAAACAAGCTGCTGATAACACAGAAACCAGAGCAGACTTGCAGCAGGGACTAAGGTACATTAATCTGGGGGGCTGTTTAGAGCAAATTTACAGAAAGAAAAAGAAAAACATTTACTTTTCCTTTAAATGTATCAGTTTAGAACAGTGTGGGGGGGGGGGTCGGCCACGGTCATGTGACTTGTGCCAGCACTTTAGGAGGGAACTGCTTTCTGGCAGGCTGTTGTTTTTCGTTCTCAATGTAACTGAACAGTACGCAGTGGGACATGGGTTTTACTAGTGTGCTGTTCTAAGATCTACCAGACAGCTGTTATCTTGTGTTAGGGAGCTGTTATCTGGTTACCTTCTCATTGTTCTGTTGTTAGGCTACTGGGTGGGGGAAAGGGAGAGGGCGATATCGCTCCAACTTGCGGTACAGCAGTAAAGAGTGATTGAAGTTTATCAGAGCACAAGTCACATGACTTGGGGCAGCTGGGAAATGGACAATATGTCTAGCCCCAGGTCAGATTTCAAAATGAAATATATAAAAATCTGATTGCTCTTTTGAGAAATGGATTTCACTGCAGAATTCTTCTGGACATCCATGACAGGATCCCTTTAAATGTGCATAAACCAAGAAGCCCACCTCCACATAATTCCTCCAGCATTATAAAACAAGTTTGTTTTTTATAATGTGCTTCTTCACCCAGTGCAAAAAAAGTGCAAGTGCAAAGGGTGCAATGACTATGTCTTAAAAAAGACAAAGTCAGATAAAAACTACCGAGTCCCTGGGCAAGAGGCGCAAAAGATCCAAAGTCTTCAGGATCCCCTTGCCGAAGCTAGAGAGAGACGCTTTATCTCCGACTCCCAGCACAAAAGGCACATGGTCTTCAGACCCCCTGCGCCGCAAGGCTAGGGGGATCCATTTTCCCAATCCCTGGAAGGAGAGGGTACCAATGGACTGCCAAAGAGGTCCAGAAATAGGGTTCAGGAGAGGAAAGAAGCACATGGCCACACGTCCTCCCTCTAGATTCATGCTTGACCCAGGAGGCCAAGTACAACGGATCCTATAAGTGCAAATACATGCTTTAAAAAATAAATAAAGCCAAGAGGCCCGGGGCATAAGAACATGTGCAAGTGAAAGTGTGTGAGTGCCATAAAGTGCCTGTGCCATTGGTGTTCTTTCCCCACCAGTGGTTTCTAGCATCCCAGGTTGTCAAGCCCTGGGATGCAACTGGCCTTTGGCCAGAGGATCAAGTGCCTCTTTGTCCCATCCAACGGAGGGCAGATCAAAGGACATTCCTTAGCTAAGAAATGATACTACACTTGATCTTAGCCAAATGGCTGAGAAAACAAGTAGAATATCTGAGTGAGCTGCTTCTCATATCTAGCTGTGTGTGGTTGTGCAAAAATTCTGTAACCTATCTTTCAAAAGTCTTAGTACTTATATGGCAACAGTTTACAATTGCAGGGTACCTTGACAACAGCAAGAGACAGATTTATGAGACGAAACTGTGGAATTTCATTCCCGTTTATTAAAACATAACCGTTTATTGAAAATTTTGTGCTTCACTGTTTTAAGCAGTTGAACATGTTTTATTTGGGGTATTAGTGTTTGAGCATTAGCAGTTCAGCAGCAACCATCAGAACTAATACATATTCAAATTGTTAATCTCTGTTGCAAAGATTAATAGTGCCAAGCTAGAACAAACTGATTCAATTCAGAAAATAAATAGAAGAATGTTGGTGTTATTTTTACATGATCCTATATCGTACCACTTGCAGACTAATGGTAAATCAGGCCCTTAATGTTTTTAATCAGTACCCCATTAACCATTCATTGTCACTGAGTGCCCTGGGCACTGCAAAGGAATTTGAGGAAAGTGGTGGAAATAGCTTAGGTCTGACTCTACTTGAATCGATCTGCCAAATTAAATTGTGTCTGCACTGTGAAAGGAAAGTACAGTACTAATGCTCAATGGAGAATAAAAGGGGTTGTTCACCTTCCACACACTTTTTCAGTTGAATTGTTTTAAGATTGTTCTCCAGAAATAAAGACTTTTTTTAAATCGCCTTCCATTTGTTATCATGTTTCCAAAAAGCTAAATTTAAATTTTAACATCCCTGTCTCTGGTGTTTCAGTCTGGCAGCTTAGAGATTCATATGCAGATTCTGCGCTGTTAAAATTTTGCAACATTTAGTTGATACATTTCTCAGCAGTATCTGAACAGCAACCATTGTATCAATTCTAACAACTGCCTTTAAAGAACAAGTAAACCTTTTTTTTTTCTATCTGTAAATTTGCTCTAAACAGCCCCCCAGATTAATGTACCTTAGTCCCTGCTGCAAGTCTGCTCTGGTTTCTGTGTTATCAGCAGCTTGTTTCACCTTCTTCCTGGTGCAGAGTGAAGCCCCGCCCCATAGCTTACTGAGCTGACCTTATCTCTTGGACTAGTCCTGGAGATCATTTGCATACTATGACATAGCAGAGACCAGTGTGCTGCAGCTTTTGCTTGGGGAATCTAGCTTACTAATGCACACACTGGCTCCCTCTTCCTCTCTATTGTGGAACAGCAGCAAATGGACTGCTCAGTAAACTAGGGGGCTGGGCTTCACTCTGCACCAGGAAGAAGGGGAAACAAGCTGCTGATAACACAGAAACCAGAGCAGACTTGCAGCAGGGACTAAGGTACATTAATCTGGGGGGCTGTTTAGAGTAAATTTACAGAAAGAAAAACATTTACTTTTCCTTTAATGAAAACTCATGGATTTCGCTCAACTAGGGTTGCCATCTGGTCGGTATTTTATTGGCCTGGCCAGTAAAAATGAAGTTTGATGCTAATGTAATTAATTGGAAAAAACTTCAAGAATATTGGAAGGCCGGTATTTTCTTCCAGAAAAGGTGGCAACCCTATGCTCAGCAAAGACATCAATTTAGAACAGTTTAGAGTGTAGGCAACTCCCCCTCCCAGAGCGTCTTAATGAGTTCTGCATGAGTGTCAGAAAGATACCAGCCAGCCCATGTAAACGCCCAGTTAAGGGTAGAGACACACTGTTCTATTTGGGGGAGATTAGTTGCCTGGCGACAAATCGTCTCTTCCTCAGGTAACTAATCTCCCCAAACTGCCTCCCCACTGGCTAAAATCTAAATCGCCGGCGGGATGGCACTCGATCTCTTAGTTTTCTGAAGTCGTCCGAAATTGCCTCATGAGGAAACTTCTGAAAACTAAGCACTCCAAATGCCATCCTGCCTGCAATTTAGATTCTAGACAAGAGGATTAGTCACCCGAGGAAGAGACGATTTGTCGACCGGCGACTAATCTCCCCCAAATAGCACTGTTTGTCACTACCCTTAATGATGTGCACGTTTTTGGACCATATCAGCAGCCCAAACATTATTGCAGGATCCGGCACACTATTGGCACATAGGTTGGAGGTTCCGGCTGTTGTAGGCCTGTGTAATATTTGTAGAACTACTCAGTGCCTGTGCTACATTGATTTGAATCTGGTCAGCCTGCGTGCACTCACACACAGCTAGGGTTGCCACCTGGCCAGTATTTTACTGGCCTGGCCAGTATTTTTGATGGTTGATCCCAATGTTATCAATAGGAAAAAAAAGATAAATATATAGGAAGGCCGGTATTTTTTTCAAGAAAAGGTGGCAACCCTACACACAGCGGAGCTGAAGATGAGGTCAGCCCAAATACGCAAAATGAGGCATCTCCTGGCTGACCCCAGCTGCAGCTCTACTGTGTATGTGCGGACACAGGCTGACTGGATTCAAATCAATGGAGCAGATCAATGGATACAGGATTTTTTGTGGGTAAAAACTGGCATGTGTCAATGTTAAATGCTTTTTTCTGGGGTGCATAAAGATTTATACATCCAGTTACTGCCCAGATGCACAACACATACCAGATATCCTTAAAAGGGTTTTCTCCTTTGAATTAACTTTTAGTATGATGTAGAAATTGTTATTCTGAGTCAATTTGCAATTTGTTTTTTAATTTTTATTGCATATAGCTTTTTTTTTATTGATCTAGCTTTTTTATTCAGCAGCTCGCCAGTTTGCAAAGCCAGCAGTCTTGTTGCTAGCTTCCAAATTACGCAAGCAACCATGCATTGATTTGAATTAGAGACTGGAATATTAATGGGAGAGGGTCTGAATAGAAAGATGAGTAATAAAAAACAGCGATAACAATAAATGTGTATTAACCACCCCTTTTAAAAGCGGATTGGTGCAGGTGGTAATTTATATGAATACGGATATTAAAAGACATGCAGAAAAGTATAGATTAACTGAATAACAAAGCACTGAGTACCTGAAGCAATGGGGATTTCATTTCTGAAACATAAAGGGGCAGATTTAAATTGAGTAAAACTCACCTCTGGAAAACTCCTCAATTCTCTCTTTATTCCTATAGGATTTATAGATGTATATTTATATCAGTACAACGCGTTTCACGGGCTCAGACCCGCTTCTTCAGGCAATAAACATAGGAGTTACAGCATCTGGCAGTAGTATACACACTCAGCGCCTCTGTCAACGCATTGTATTGATTGGAGTTTGTTAATAAATTTTGACTGCATAATTACAGTTGTTTTGTGTTTTGCTCGGAGGAGGTAAGTCCACCACTGCCTCCTCTGTTTACCAAGTTTTGGCTTTTAAATTCGTTCATATCCTTTTATCCTTTTGGCGCCTCTGTTCTTTCTATACTCTACTGTATTAAAGGCATCCTGTCATAGGAATTTTTTTTTTCAAAATGCATCAGTTAATAGTGCTGTTCCAGAAGAATTCTGGAAGTCCATTTCTCAAAAGAGCAAGCAGATGTTTTTATATTTCATTTTGAAATCTAACATGGGGCTAGACATATTGTCAATTTCCCAGCTGCCCCAAGTCATGTGACTTGTGCTCTGATAAGCTTTACTGCTGTATTGCAAGTTAGAGTGATATAACCCCCTCCCTTCCCCCCACCCAGCAGCCTAATAAAAGAACAATGAGAAGGTAACTAGATAACAGCTCCCTAACACAAGATAACAGCTGTCTGGTAGATCTAAGAACAGCACTCAATAGTAAAACCCATGTCCCACTACGTACGATTCAGTTACATTGAGAAGGAAAAACAACAGCCTGCCAGAAAGCAGTTCCCTCCTAAAGTACTGGCACAAGTCCCATGACCGGGTCAGCTGGGAAATTGACAAAATAGCTAGCCCCATGTCAGATTTCAAAACTGAATATAAAAAAAATCTATTTGCTCTTTTGAGAAATGGAAGTCTACTGGAGCAGCACTATTGACTGACTAACATGTTTTCCCATGACAGTTTCCCTTTAAGTGCCCTTGTGGTAAAGCCTACATAGGACAAACCACACGACCAATGAAAATATGTCTAAATTAACTTGTCTGTGATTAGAAACTTTAAACTGTCAGAAGAGAAACCCACGTCATCTAAAATTGATCTTAACCAAGGAGGAGATAAAACTCAAAGAATTAAAAGTTTAAAAGGAAAATTGGCTGGCTAGACACTTTCACACAGAAGGCCAGCAGGTGGCCCACCTGTGTTCACACAGTCAGGAGCACAGAGGGAACCCGGGACTGCCAGTGCCACATGAAGGACCCTCCAGTTAGTCAACGACACAAGCTGCCTCAGGCGGTGGAGGGGTCAGGATCGCCCCTGTTTACATAGCAGGCTCGCTGATGTTTGTTGCCCCTGTCCACTCCATTTTATTTGCTCAAATTTTCATCATTTGTATGGAGCAATTGGAATTGGTTTACAGGATATTTAAATTTCTGAAACAATGTGGGTTTGGTTTATAGCTTTGTAACGGTGGGAGAGGTACCCCATAGCCTTGTGAAAGCTGGCAGTTGTAGTTTAATACCAAGTGGAAACTGAAAACCCTGACAAGTTATAGGCACCGCGCCATTTTACTGGCACAGATCTATGCGTATGGGGGGGGGGGGTGAGGGAGGCTGCTATTCTGCAAATGCGGTGCCGGTAGCATATCTGTAATGCAGCAGGGTACGTCTGTCTGTGAGTGCGTGATGGTGCAGGCGGTGCGAACGAAGTGAATGTCATTATCCGTCGGACAAACACACACACAGCCCCGTACCACTCTACTAATCCAACATCTGTTATTTGGAAATCCTTCCGGGCCCTGAGGGGAGAAGAGCTGATCCCTCCTCCCGTGCTCCCTCCTAACTGACGTGGCGCCCTCACACTTGCCCACAGCGGCGCCTTCATATACTGCAGCAACTGCCAGCTGTCCTGGCTCTTCGTACACAGCTGGCCTGGCATTGCACCCTCATGTGGCTCCCTTTACCGCTGCTGCTGGGCCTCCTCCAGCCCATCCTGAGCTACCAAATTGACTGGAACAAGCTGGAACGGATCAACCGGGGGAAAATTGAGGTGAGGGGAAACCATTAGTTGGAGCTGGTGGGATAAACACTATATTTATATGATTCTTTTCCGTGTTGCATTTTACAGAAACAAGCTGTCTTGCCTTGTTATTACATTAAATACATTTAACCACCATGCTAAACTATCAGTGGTAAATAGTAGTCATGGCTAGATGTGGTGGCAGTTGTTTTCAGCTGGCAGTCAGTGTCTGGCTGGCCTTTGTGTCTTTTACTGACAACAATCCTGTTTCTCTTCACAGTCCTGTGGTGGATGACAGCTCAACAGGCTGAAAGAGGTAAGTGCCTGTCCCATATTCAATGGGAAACCTCGTTATAGGGGCGTGGGGGGTTCTGATGCAATTATAACTATACACATATCTGAACTTCACCATCTGCTATTATTTTTTTAGGTAGGGAAACACAATAGAAACACCTGAGGCAGGGGAAGCTGCGAACATAAATCATGTGGTGGGACAGGTTGGGCCAAGTGTTGCCATCAGTCTTTTCAATAAAAAAATAAAATCTTACAAACCATCATTTTAGAGTAGACCCATCAGATCACTAAACGTGACATTGATATTGTTGAACTTACATTCATCATCCTGATGGTGCCTGGGAGGTGCAGTGAAACAAATGGAGGGCCACAGGTTGTACCTCACTCTGCTAGAAATATGGGAACGCTGACTAGAAACCCATTAAATGCCATTTATATACAATCTCTATAACATTGCACTGCAAATGTACATATTTGACTGAAAACATAGCAAAAGTCGTGCTTAAACATTAAACCAACAACATCAGCAAAATTACGTATTTCAGATAAAAGGGATTCCTACAGTTGATTTCTGTTGGTACACAGCTTCCCAGCTAAATGTACCTTATTAGTTCAGTCAGTGCCCACTTTAGTCCACTTTTAGGTCTGGTCTTAATGTCAGCAAAAGAGGTGCAGTTTTAGAAAGCAGTGGTAACCCATAGCAGCCTGTCAGTTAACTGAACCCATTGAAGATGTGTATGAAGCCTATAACCACTCAAAGTTTTGCTCCAAACTTTGGTAGTTTCTTGTTGTATTGTGATCAAGGTGAAATGAAGCATTAAACGGCTGTGTGTGCATGAGAGACTCTAATCACTGTGTAGTTATGCTGAGACTACTTTGTTGCCGTTGGTTACTATTCCAGAATAAAATTGCACCTATTTTGTCAATTTCCCCCAGGTATATTACAGGAAAACAAAGAGAGAGACCTGCTGTGACACACACTGTGTTCAGGCACAGATACTATAAACAGCTGTCAGATCACTAATACATTGTATCCATCGCATACTCCTCAAAAATTAGACAGCAACTCATACTCCAGTTGAAGTAAAATAATGGCCTTTATTGGCTCTAGTTAAAAAGAGTTTTTGGCTCTTACGCAAATCGTTATAGTTGTGATCTGACATTTTCAGCAGCTCCATCTGGTGGTTGTCTTAAAGAACCAAATCATAACTGAAGAAGTAGGCTGGAAATGTACATGTTTTAGGTTTCTGTAACAGCCTTAGACAACCACAGCACTTTAGCAGGGAAGTTTTGTGTCTCCAAAGATGCCCCAGTAGCTCCCCATCTTCTTTTCTGCTGATTCACTGATTCACATGCTCTGTGCTGCTGTCAATCACTGAACTTAGGGACCCACTCACAATATACAGTACACATAGGGGCAGATTTACTAAATTCACATGAAGAATTCGAAGTTCGATCGGATTTTCGAAAAGATTCAAATTCGAATTTTCGAATGTTTTTGAAGACCACTTTGATCAGTGAATTTTGAAAATTCGAAATTCCCCTTTAAATTTTTATTTGCCTGCCTAGTTCGCCAGATCATAGCTACTGAATTGGGTTTCATTATTTTTGATTGAATAAAAAAAATTGAATGGTTAAAATCATTCAAATCGAATTTTTTCTATTCGATCATTTGACCAATCGAATTGAGGTAAAATCAATCGAATTCGTAGGGTTTTACTTCCTAGACAATTGGAAGTTTTTTAGTCTGCACTCACCCACTATCCACTTATTTCTTCTCAAATGGTGCACGTGTCCGGTGGCCCACACACTCACCGATGTGAAGTATGACACAGGTCCTAGACAATTCCCAATTGTTCCCATGGTAAAATTCGAGGGTTAGTAAATCTGCCCTATAGAATGAAAATGTCACAATCATAGTAATTACTACAGATAATTACTACATGGCAGTACAGAAACCAGTGCAATTAGCATTAGAATTTAATAATCAGCCCTGTAGCATCATCTTTTTAAAGGCCAGCCTCATTTCTTGCTTTATAATTTGCAACAACCCCTAAGCTTAGCTTCTCAACAGCTGCTCAGAGCCCACTGAGCATGTGAGCAGGGCCGCCATTAGAAATCACAGGGCCCCGCACAACAAAATTGTCGGGGCCCCCTGGGCTCCGCCCACCCAGGCACCAAGCCCCGCCCTAATCCCCGTCGAATCGAATTGAGGTAAAATCAATCGAAATTCGTAGGATTTTACTTCCTAGACAATTGGAAGTTTTTTAGTCAGCACTCACCCACTATCCACTTATTTCTTCTCAAATGGTGCACGTGTGGAGCCCACTGAGCATGTGAGCAGGGCCGCCATTAGAAATCGCCCACCCAGGCACCAAGCCCCGCCCTAATCCCCGTCGAATCCACATCAAAATTAAAAAGACCACACAGACATCAGTGCTAAAAAAGTAACCCCTCCAGGGCCCCCCTTACAAGTTAAAAAAAAAAAATTGGAGCCCCATAAAATATATATATTTTTAAATTGGTGGCAGGGGCCTATAGAGTATTAAAAGAAAACATTTGATGCCAGGGGATTAAAAAAAAAAAACCCTCATTGGTGTCAGTAGAATTGAACTCGTGGCTTCAGGACTTCAGCATCAGCTCCTTTTGTGACATTGGGTATTTTCGCCGTTTCAGGACTTCAGTGTCGGCTCCTTCGTATCTTTCCGCTGCTTCAGGACTTTGCGTCTGTTCGGCACTTCCGCATCAGAAGAAGCCGCACAGGCTCGGCGCTGGTAAGGGGGGCCCGGCTCTTTGAAAACTGCAGCATTGCCGGGCCCCCCTTCAGCCCCCGGGCCCTGCATGTGAGTGTCACAGACACTTTCCAAGATGGTGACCCCCTGGGACAAGTTTGAAGTCCTGGATCATTGCTGCTATTGACAAGCTGAAACTTTAAGCTGGTGCAATTCGTTCAGTATATAAAATGTGGCATTTTTAGTCATATTCATTTTTAGAGTTTAGTTATCCTTTAAAAACAATACTGAACATATTGAAACTAATACATACAGAGGAATCCTTGTCAATATGAATGGTAATTTGCAAATGCTTACATTTAAATCACCTTTCAGATGAGGTTAATCAAACTTAGACTATAAGAATTGAACATTAGATAAGAATTAATAAGTACTAATTTACATCGGAATACGAGTACAGGTACAATAAAAAAAGGTACTTCATTTCTGGTATTTTTCAAGTAAGAATCTGAGCATTGTTAGTTGACAAATTATTTGTCCTAATGGTGATTGTGTATCCTGATTTTCAATACAATGTATTTGCTCCCGTACTCTTTCTTTTAGTGTGCATATTGTGTGGCGGAAATATTGCTTATGACAGCTCAAACACGCCAATAAGCAAACCATTTGTTTCATATTACAGTTTTCATAATGCTTATTGGCATAAGATTTGCCTGAGATTGTAGAACTGTATTCACTACTCACTGTGATAACTTTTCAAGTTGTAAATGTACATGTCCAAGATCTGTAGGTACCTTTAGCCAATTGTTGTGTTTTTTTTTAGCCAGTTATGAAGGTATTGTTACTAAGCTGGGGGATAGAGTCGTTCATAATGTTTGGGCCTTTTTGCATACAATTGGATTTGGTTATATCCAGCATAGCTTTTCACATTCGCTCCTATGCATCTCTAGCTGGGCTGATTTTGGGGTTGTCTTCACCTTGGAAATGAAAGCCAGAGGTGCAACGTGCCCTGGGAGTAATGTCACCAGGGTGCCTGAAATTTCACATTTAAGTAGTGGATCACGTTGCTCTAGCATGGCACTTGCTTCATTTGCTCTGGCCTTTCGGGTAATGCAAAGAAAAAAATTATATTTCCAGCTTGGGCCATATTGCAGCAGTCTTTTATCATTTTTATAATTTCTTTATGATGTACTTTTATACGTCACTGCACATTTTTATATGTGACTTTTCCCTCTAGGGTTTTGAGGGTCCAATTGACTCGTTAGGGTGGACCTAGGGGAGGAGCATGTGGGCATCAGGTTCTAGTCCTCCCTGAACAAACAAAAAAAAAACCCCAGAATTTGGCTTGAAGGAAGCTTTAGCCCAGTGGTTCTCAACCTGGGGGTCGGGACCCCTTTGGGGGGGAGTCCCTTAAGGTGTTCTAGGAGCAGGTTCATCTCTCTCCCCACTAGCCCTGGGGCAAGTTTGTAGCTCTTTGGGTGTTGGTGCTGGGAGTTGTAGTTCAGTAACCTGTGTAGGGAAGCCAGTTGCACTACAACTTTCTATGTCCCCTTAGTAGGCCCTGCCATACAGCTCTCATTGCCCATTTAAAATTTGTAAAATTAACATGGTAATTGGGGTGTGGCAAATTGTTTTTGCTGCACTAGGCACGGAAAACAAACCTTTATGCAGCCACGCTGTCTCCTGTACATTCCTAACATTCCACTTTGGGCTGGCAACGAAAATATTTTAATATTTTATGGTTGGGGGTCACCACAACATGAGGAACTGTATTAAAGGGTCACAGCATTAGGAAGGTTGAGAACCACTGCTTTAGCCAAACTCAGGGGAAAGGACAATCCTCCCTAGTCATGATATGACGGAGGAATCAAAGACCATTGCCCTATAGAGTCTTTTGGCTTGGGGTCCCTCCCTAGCTTTGGCAAAAGAGTGCCTAAAGAATCCTTTTTGCGCTGCACCTTTTGAGGATAGTCCATTTTTGCACCCCTAGTGCGCATGCAATTACATTTTGCACTTTGGGACATGAAAGCACCGACCGTGGGATTTAAAAATTGTTTGACAAACTGGTATATTTTGCCCACTGTATCGACGTGTCTAGGAGACAAAATTGGTATAACAATTGGCTAGAAACATGGGACACCCATCCATTAAGGTATGTCCCTCCCAAAAACAGGCAATGCTGTTTAGTCGTGGATGTACTTTTCTAATCAACGTGTTTTCTATTCCAGGTGAAGGCCTTTGTCACAGAGGACCTCCCTCTTTAGTATCCTTTCAGAATACAGATTCAGCTGGTTACCATGCTTCTTCTCATGCATACTAAACTCTTATTTGTTCTCCAAATTTGTGATCTATTGCAAAAACATCTAATAATATATTAGCTAGGCTGTCTTATTCTACTGTATTAAGAAATATGTTTCTAAACATTACATGTTGGATTAAATAATTAAATGTCTAAGTGAAATGCCGACAGTTACCAATGCCCGCATCCACATCCATGGTCACTGGCTGAACCTGGCAGAAAGTGAAATGCAGCAGCTGTCTATGCTGCCACAGAATAACAGTTTCCATTTCCCCCTCCTCGTTACATTTATAGAATTAAACTCAGCTATTTGACCATAATAAAAAGGCACGTTAATCAAATATGCATGAGCAAAACGGAGTTTGAAATATGTCCTGCTTTTCACCTTCATAAGCAGTGACCTTTGTCACACAAGTGTTGCAGAACTACATCTCACAGATTTTATGTTTTTCTACAACAGCTGGACTAGCTTCCCCCTTGTGTGTTAGAGTATGTCCATAATTCATTAGGCTTTCTAGCAGCCTTTTCTAAAACAAGAATAGGAGGTTCATCTAATCTATACTGTAAATGTGAGCTACTCTACCTGCACAAATAGTATGGACCTGATTTTCTGTCCCTTGTCACCAAAACATTTCCAGCACACACTTTTCCCCCCATAATGCAGCATGATGTAGTTCCCTTTATGAAACCCCTACTATGGAGCCGGGATTAATCTGTTATTTAGCCCTTGACCCACGGCAGTCATAACCTCGAGATGAAACACATTCCCGGTGCGGACCCTGAACTTGTTCTCATTACTTCCCGATATGAAGAACTTGAGGTAAGAGAATGGAAATGCAAGAGGCGATGTAAGTAGAAAGCTTTGTCTGGATGTAAGAATATTTGCTCTGATTCTATTAATGAACCCTAGCAGAGCAGCCCAGTCTCTTCTGTACATTGCAAGTGTGTGTTCAGTCAGGTACATTTGCACTTCCATGGTACAGTAGCAAGTTAGATTGTTCTGCCAGTGAGGTTCATTTTGCCCGTGAAAATACTGAAAGAAACGACCGGATGTTAGCGTTTCTTATACCTTGAAGTAACTCACAGCTCAAATTTATGTCATTCAAGCAAAAACCTTATTGGAAAAAACTTGACTCTGCGAGTTTGAGTTGCAAAACCCGAAAAAAAAAAAAAAACTTGAAATACATTCGAGTTCTTGTACAAAAATAGCATGCAGGCTG
>CM044431.1:156174807-156226293 GCA_024363595.1 Xenopus borealis | reverse complement strand
TTTTTTTTTTTTTTTTGTTACCGCTGAACAATATTAAACATTAACTGAAATTACACTAATAATACAGTTACGCTTTTTATCCAAATCGGTATTTTGAAATGTGAGCGGTAACCCTGGTAGGCAGTGTCCTAGACATACTAATACATATAAACCTTCCCCTCTACAAGATCCCCCCTGACAACTGGAGAGGGAGAAAATTCTCACACCAACGAAAAAAAACACACGCCTACGTACAAGAATTAGGAACTATAAAGTGCTATATTGTGTGTCTGTGTGTGTGCTTATTTTAGTATTGTTACCCAGAATTCTTCATTAAAACTGGTCATGCAATGAAGACTTACAGATGAATCCCTCCATCTGCCAGAATCAAGCTCCACAACAGGACATGTGAAGGCAAGCGAATACTAATAATGTATCCAAGCACTACTGGTACAAGCTCTGCAGCACATATCTGTCTGCTCTGTGATAGGAAAGCAGCACATATGTAGGAATATTTACTTTACATAACACCACCAATATGTTCAGTAATAAAATGGTTTTGACAAATGGATTCCAATAAATGAAATAAAATAAAAAAGGAAGGCAACCTTTGTGCACTAGCAACTCCAGAACTAAAACTCCCAGCATGCCTTGCCAGCTGCATGGCTCATCACGGGCACTGTATTTCCAAAACAATCGAGGCATCTTTGCTCGCCTATGCTGTCCTATTACAAACCACCATCAATAAAAGATGTAGACAGGATTAAATAAAAATTGCTATTAAATATATTAAAATGAACTATTCTTTAAAAGAGAGACAAAAAGAGAATGCACCAGTAATGCGCTAGCTGCAAGTGAAGTGTATTCCTAGTCTCTTACGGAGTGTAGCAAAGTCTATGTTCTGAAGCTTGTGGCAGTGATTTCTTAAAGGCCCAGCACTTGCTTGGTGCGATTGAATAAAATAATCTAAATATATTAATTCTGTAGGGAGGGAAGGGAATCAGAGGCAGTGATGGCATTCCACTAGCACAGCAATCGTAGCCCTAGTGCGCCAGAGACACAGCGGAGGATCGCACTGCAATACTTGCAAGCCTCTGGCATCAGGGGACAAGATACAGATCATAGTTAAATATCTGAGAGGGAATATACATAATTCTATCAATCATCGGTGCGACCTCTTAACATTGATCTGTGACGCAGAACTATAGTTGGTGGAAACCAGACGTATTAGCGCTGTGCCAGGGGAAGCCATAGAAGTAGAAGGGCACATAATTAAAACTCAGACTTGCGTAGACGGATTTCATGCCGCCGCAGGTGGTTGTACAAGGACTGGACGTAAGTGAAGACACACTTGGAATCTGGTCTCTTCCCCATGATCATCATGTCCTCCACCTCCACTAGAGGGACACAGTCCACAAGCATCCTACAAAAGAAAGGTGAGTGCAGGCAAAGTGTCAGTTACGAGGGACTAAAGTTTGAGGAATACAAAGCACTGCAAGTCTAAGAGGATCCAGCTAAGCACAAATACTAAGCAGTGCAATCAGGGTATTTCTAACAAGGACTCCAATGTAAACTGAAGTGGCTGTGGATATGCTCCATTTACTCAGATATGTGTTGGCAGAAGGACTGCTTTCAACACAAAAGGATATCTTTCAGCATTTAGAAAAACCATGATTCTATGTAAGCAGAGTCAGGGGATTAAAGGGAAATATACCCCTGTTTAGAGACAATGCTTCGCTCAGGTTTGTTTTTCCTGCAGCAGACAGAGAGTATATCTTACTGTGTACAAAGCATTCCCTTGTGGAATATCAGTGGGAGCTAACTTACTGCCATGATATAGTCTGGAAAACAGCCCTAATAATGCTCACAAAAAATATGCCTTTGCTGTTGCAGTCTAAGAGAATAACACAAGAGAGGGCTATGGGAGCTCCCACTGGTTCTTATTCAGTTGCTCTGTACAATATTATAAGGCAGCTCTCCTGCATTACTGCCTATGGAAAAATGAATGGTTAGAGACAGGGTGCAGTGCCCCTTTACTAGCATTGCCTTAACCTTTTTCATACCATGGTACACAAACACATTCAGTGATTCAGAATTTCCAGCATTTGGTTTATATCTCAACTACACTCCTCTCTTCTCTTCACACCATATATGTGCAGGCCCAGTGTTTCGGACTTAACCATCTCCATGAATGGCCCTGCCTGTAGCACAATGTTGGAGTGTTCAACCCTTGCACAGTCAGATTATAGCAGCAACACACTCATATTGAACCAAAGTACTTTTGCAAAGATCACTACACAACTGGAATTTGCCCAACTGAGAACAGTTTTTAACTAATTAAGCAGAAATAACATTGCTTCTTAGTCCATGTGAAATGTTGTTAAAACTCCTAACAATTTTTTTTACATGGTTTACTTTTAACAATAATCCCTTAAACATACAAATTATTAACCACCCATAATGATATTCTTAAACCAATACAAAACAAATGCATAAACCATTGCTGGCTGCATTTAAAGTGGACCCGTCACCCAGACACAAAAATCTGTATAATAAAAGTCCTTTTCAAATTAAACATGAAATCCAATTTCAAATTTTTATTAAAGTATTCATAGCTGGTTTAAGCTCATTTAAAAATCTCAGCTGTCAATCAAATATTGTCTGCCCCTCCTCTATGCCTTAGGCATAGAGGCGGGGCAGTTAATTACTTTCACTTTCCATTCAGCACTTCCTAGATGTCACTGCTCCCCATGGAAGGACCATGGAAGGACAGTTCAAAAACGAGACATTCGAGTTCTGAATAGAGCTATAGTCTTTTGGTGATCTGTCTTTCTTCCTTCGAGAAATAAGGGCCTTCCTTTCCAGGCTGTGCCTAAACAAATGCACAGGAGTAACCGTGTTTCTCTGTATACATTCTTGCCATCACTGTTTAAAGAAGTCTTGCTTGACTAATTCAGATGACAAGTTATTCAACAAACATGTTAACCTACATGTAAGGGCAAGAGCATGACATTTATAATCTATTTTTAGGACTAAAGACATTCAGCTTAACATGAATTACTCAGGGGCCATAAACCAGCTCTGTGATGATCAATAAGCAGCCTTCCCCACACAGGTTAACCTGGGACATATGGTGATGGGGTGGGCATATTAAACTGTAGTTTAAGAACTCAAATTCCTACCTAAAACCTACCAAATTGCTGTTTAAGTCAGTGGGAGAGGTCCAGGGATCAATTTTGAGCAGCCTTCCTGACATTTGGAGGGTTTTTTTTCTGGAGAGAACTCAAATCAAGTTTTTAAAATTCTAAAAATTGATTCGAATTCAATTTGAGTTTTTGGGTTGATTGCATTAATCAGAGATTTTTATTTTTTGAAAAAAAAAAAAAAAGTTTTTTTTTCTAAAATAAGTTTCAAAAGGTAAAATTTAGAATTTAGGGGCGTTTTTAAAAACTTGAATTAGAAATTCAACCTTTGATAAATGTGCCTCTAAAGAATAAATTTTAGAACTTCAAGGGGAGTCCCTACCCAAAACCATGTTTCCATAAATAAAGAAAATTTAATTCTATGGCAATTTCTAAAATTAATTCCTTAGAACTATATAGGGTAGGGGTTTTTATTAGTTGGGAGGGTTGAATTCTCCTTTAATAGAATAGGCAAAAAATAAAAAAGGAGTTTAAAAAGGAGTATACTTGCTCCTTCTACTGAGAGAATACATAGAATTGCTTTTGGTTTACATTCCACTAAAAGTTTTATGGTCAGGTAACATGCTCAGGGACAAATTTTTCCTGGGCAGGATCAAAACAGGAAAGGTTTATTAAAAAGGAGACTAGTGGCAACTATAGCAGTGCATGCATAATAATTACTTTAGTAATAACGCATTACTAGTTTTCTTATTGTGCCTTCCCTTGGAGATTAAATATATTTCATTCTCACCAGTGATTTTATGGCGTTAACTCCTAGGACTTTTTGGTTTTTACCATCCCCTTCTGCACCAGGCAGCGGTAGAACTCCTGGATGTACGTGTAAACACACTTCCAGTCCGGCTCTCGCATGCGGACCATATCCTCTGCGTCCAGCAACTGCGGACAGTCTGCGTGTTTCCTATTGATGGACGGTGGGTAGAAAAGATGGTGGAAGGACAGAGGAGGAGGCAGTGAACACAGTCCGTGAAGGGGGGAGAGAGAGAAAAAAAAAAAAAAGAAGGAGAGAGACATCCATCAGTGCTTTAAACATTCTGGTGGCATAACAATGAACATACCCATGCTGTGTGTTTTTAAGGTTTCAAGTGCATGGAAAAAAAGGGGGGGGGGGGGAAATATAGAATTTATTAAGAAAACAGACTTCTGAAACATTCACCGGATGTGGCTGTGCTACAGGAAAAGGTTGTAGAGAAGAAACCATCCATGTGAAGTGCAACATGACAGACAATGACACAAATCTGTGGAATGAGTTTCTATACAAGAAAGTGTTTTGGTTGGAAGTGGCAGTCAGTCAGTGGGTTGCTTTTTCAATATTGGAAACTTGGGAGCAATCCTTCTAATTACAGCAGCTGCTAGAACACATCACTTATAATCCCATTTAACATACACTGCCCAAGGAGAATGCCATGAGTGAATACAGAGACCCAACTCACATATTCCGAGCACAAAATCGATAATCTCCATAGGCTCAAGACACCATTTCATTGAGATGGAGCACTTGTCATTGTCCCTATTTATTAGGAGGAATATATATACTTCCTTGTTTGTGTGATGAAAAGTCAAGTGATTTTAAGGTTTTGGTTCAGCTAGGCACTTGGATTCAGCCGAATCCAAATCCTGCTGATAAAGGAAGAATCCTGGATTCAGAGCATTCCTAATGAAATCTAGCACATTATAAACAGACACTCTGTGTATTCATCTATTAGATATATTAATCCCTCAAAGATGCAAAACAAAGGTCATTTGGGACTTACATGTCTTAAGGTTACAGTAGGGTTAAATAATGTAAACATAATAATAATAACATTTTACTCAGAGGAGGGAGCAAATCCCTTCCTGATGAACATAAACAATGATCATATATGTATGCTGTCATTATGAAATAAATTTGATCCTCTACCTACCTTGTGTCACAGGACTCACTGAAACTTGTGTTATAATAAATATTAAATAAGTATCCCTGTTGCAAAATCTGAGGATATTAGAAGTTACCTCAGAGTTTCATGACCTGTATAAATATGGTCATGGACTCCATGGTTAATTATAATATCTGTATATTTTACAAGAGGGATACTTTATTCGCTATATGATGCACTATGACCACTTTATTTTGTTGGAAGTTACCTCAATTTACTTCAGTCCATTCCACCCCTACGTAATGATATTATTACCACTGGTCATGGTAAGTAAAGAGTTCACAGGGGGCAGTGGGGGGATTGCCTGTAGCTTTCAGGTTTTTGTCATTGAATGAGGAATTCTATGTCACTTATAGGTAGGGTTGCCAACTGGTCTGTATGTTACAGGCCTAGCCAGTAAAAATGATGCTTGATGCCAATGTTATTAACAGGAAAAAACATCAAGAATATAGGAAGGACGGTATTTTTTTTCCAGAAAAGCTGGCAACCCTACATAGGGTCTGGGGACATGGTACATTTTGTTGCCTGCTCACACAAGACATGAAATAAAACACTTGAATATTCCTTCTCCTGTACTTGCCAGTAATGCAATAGTTACAGAATATTTTGCCCATTCTTAAAACAGAATTAAGTTTGGTGGGTGATTGTCACAGGCACAGAAAATATGAAATCACACAAACTAAACACTGGCCTTTAGTCAAGTGTTCATATATGAGGTAGCCCTAAGTGTGTCTTATGTATTCCTATCTTTATCCAAGGGCAGCCACTCTAATATTGGCCCATGTAGGACACACAGACAGACCTGTATGTATATGTATAAAATGTAAGCTTAGCTTGCTGGGTTTGCCAAATCCATCCCATTGGTCTAAAACTCCAGAATGAGTTTAGATTTTGATAAATAAAAACTCCCCCACATTCTATTCATTCCTATGGGATTTCTAGAAACATATTTATCAATGGGTGAAAGTTAGAACCCACCATTTGATAGATATGCTTCCAAAATTCCCATAGGAATAAATAGAATTTCGGAGAGTTTTTATTTATTTACTTATTTATTTATTAAAATCTAAATTCATGTTTCCATAAATCTGCCACTAAGTGTGTTGCTTTACATATATATTCCTATGTGGATTTTGAAGGTATAAAACAGACATTCCTTAAAGTAGTACTCGTTTTAGTTCAAACCTGTTTTAGTATTTCCCTAGATAAACAGCATTATGCTCTACACATGCTCATTCATATTTATTCAGGAAAAACATATTGTATTTCTTAGTGAGATATATTACATCATTTACATGAAAGAGACCCTGAACCATTTAGAATGCTGAATGTTTGACTTTGGAAGTTGTAATATTTTCCACGGACGTGAAAACAGCTGGGGTAAACAATATGGCAGCTGCTGCTCATATCTAAGAGCCAACATGCAGTGAATCATGTATATTCCAGACGGAAAGGAAATACACACATTTTTTACCATCTTAAATATAAACAAATGGAAGATAAACCTTACTAACAAATATAGCTCCAGACAGTCATACATCAAACACAATGTATGTAGAATATATTCCACCAAACCCCATACTTACTCTGCAGCTGAGAAGGCCAGGTCAAAATTTTTCCTTCTGTTCTGTGGGTTCAGTTGGTTGTAGTCAAATGCCTCAGGAAAGAAATTATGGACAAGTGCACAGAATGCCATTCCATCGCTCCAGCTGGAGGAAAAGTTGTGGATGTTGACATGCTGAAAGAGCAGAAACACTCAGATAAAGACAAATATCCCCAAATTCTATAGGTTTTGTTATTATCCAAATGATAAAGTATTAAAGGAACAAGTACAATATCCATTTTTTTAAGTTGGTTAGTCTTGTAATTCCTTTATTGTCATATGATTTGTCCATTAATGGATAGTTTGACAGCAGCCTATCAAAATTATTCTTTCAAAGATTTGATAACTAAATGCATTGTATATACAAATTCCTATAATAAGATTTAATATGGAAAGGGCACTAGGTTTGCCTAGTTGCATTTACCCAAAGAAATCAGATGCTTGATTTAAAAAATAACTAGGGAATACTTCCTGCTGAACAATAGCCAACATTGCACTTATTACATATCCCCCAAAAAATGTCATAGCATGACAGTGAATAGACTACCCGTGAAAGGGGAATTTTCCTATAAGTGTGCTGTAGATTTTAAGGGGAGGTTTCACCCTCCAAACACTTCAACATTAGAAAGATGGTCACAAATAAAACAAGAAAGCAATTAAAAATGTCTTCACTCCAGGTGTGTTATCTGAAACCAACAGAACTAATAAGTGTTTGGAAGGTGAACCCTTTCAAGGTTACAGCACATACAGACTACTTGTGGGGGTAATCACAATGCTACTACCTGACACAAGTCCTCCTGATAAACTGGAATGGAAATTGCAAAACAGATTTCCTACCAACATGCAAAATGAATGAAAAGCCTTATTCAATTTCCCATAAATTAAGTGGCGTAGTGCTACTGCAATGCATACTGTACAGATGTCTAAGGGAAGCAGGCACCTTTGAAGTTAACTCACCTCATACCCGCGCGTCTTGGCTTTGCACCAGTCTAAGAGCATTTGCTTTATGCTGTTTGCATTAGGCACACCAAATGCAGCCGAACGTGGTG
Organism: Xenopus borealis; assembly: GCA_024363595.1. Taxonomy (NCBI): domain Eukaryota; kingdom Metazoa; phylum Chordata; class Amphibia; order Anura; family Pipidae; genus Xenopus; species Xenopus borealis. The sequence continues at coordinate 156,218,546 of CM044431.1, read as the reverse complement.
TTGCGACCTTGGCAACAGCTGGGCTGGCTGGGCTGTGGTAACAAGACATAGATGATATAAGACAAAGGGTAGGCCCATGCTATTGTGCTGATCCTCGCATCTAGTTCAAAAATCTTCCCTACATGATGTTTCATTACAAGCATTAAGAGAGATCTCTCTCACCCTCCACTTTCTTTTTCCATCTTCTCAATCATGGCCTTGCGTGCCTGAGTGGCTGGCGTTTTGGGGAGGCTTTGAGCCTGCATGAGCTCCTTTTTCCTTTCTGCCTGACGCCGCTCCATGGCAGTCATACTGTTGGCCCTGGATAGTCCCTCATCCTCACGGTCAAAGATGCTAAGGGAAGACATTGTTACAATACAATGAGCATATAAAGCAGAGATAAGATGGAGAGAACAATGGCTATTTTCTATTTTAAAGACATTACCTGCCAACTTTCTTGGATGTGGCACTAAACGATGATTTAGTCTGTACAACGGTGCTGCCATCTAAAGACATGAGACAACTAGAATTATTATATGTACTATATTAACACATTTATACAGTTTGGGGCCAAATAAGCTGCTGATCTTTGAGTGTTACCTTAGGGTACAGCTGGCCATACATGGGCTGATAAAAGCTGCGACCGAATCAGCAGCTTATTGGCCTATGTGTGGGTCCCTCCAACGGGCTTCCCCCATCGATATGTGTTCGTTGATGCAGTCCCGCAATCAGACTGCCCATATGCCATACATTATGGTTCGATCGTTAGGCCCTAGGGCCCACGATCGGATCAGCCCGATATCGCACACCTCAATGTGGGCATATCGGGGAGAGATCCGCTTGTTTGGCTAGGCGTATGGCCACCTTAAACTCTATAATGAATGGTAAAATCAATACACTATACCTGCCATCACTTCATTTCTACCTAGCAAATCAGTATACTCATTACGATCTTTGTGTTTCTAGTAAATGTCTTGCCTTCCACACTGGCACGGTCTCATCAAAAACATTACTAATGGTGCCTGATTGCTACAGTATAGTTACTGACACTTTGGCTGGACTATAAAACTTGTGGGCCTGTTCTCATATGACATAGAATTTCCATTCTGATTTGTGCTTTGTTGGGTTTCCAATTATCATGCATGCTGGCATCTCTGGTTACTCACTCTCTGATCGTTTCATGTAACTGGCCTCCACTGTAGTTGTGCTAGAGGTTTTGCTGCCATCATCTGAAAAAGATATATTTATATAAAAACAACAGTTCTTTGGAGAAAAGTTAAGTTAATGCTACAAGACACAATTCATTGAACCAGCTCTCAAGCGTATACTTTATATATTCACACACAGATAAGTTCAAGACAAGCTAAATGTTTTCCCTCTGAATCATTAGAAGTGGGCATTGTAATGTAGTAACTGTAACCACAGCCTCCAAATTTAAGTTTCTGTTTCTTTTTGGGCACTTTACCTTAATTGTTTTTTTTTTTTTTGCTTTACTCAATACACATTCCAAAACTGGCTTAAGGATAAATGCAGTTCAAACTGTGCAAATCTGCAGCTATGTGTCAATTCCATTACACAAATATTTGACCGTCATGTGCACTGTAACTACATTATGCCCATTTGTAATTAATGGACTTGTTGATGTGCAACAAAGACTTGTTATCAAGGTAATGTATAAAGTCATAGTCTTAGGATTAAAACTAGGCAGGTGTTTTAAGTGCCATGCTCGCTTTGTCTGTGCAAATGCTGATTGAACATGACATTCTTGCCCCAACTAAGCATGCAACCAGGAAAACTGTACTCAGTGTAAATTCAGTGTAACAGTGATGTACCAAGTACTACATTTCCATACGACACCGAACTGTAATGTAATTTTATGTACTATTGCAAGGAGTGCCAATAATTTTTTTATACAGAGGTGGTTACCTGACTTTTACAAAAGAAAACTGCAATGTTTTATAAGGCATCCATTGATCCCTGGCTACCAATTTCGGGTAAACTAAAACATGAGCCCCACTAGAATAGAGAGCTCCCACTCACGATTAATGGATCATTCATTTACTCTAAATAATATGTTTCCCAAGTCTAATCAAATAGACTCCTTGTTTGGTTTTACACACTAATAAAAATATTTTTCTTACTGGACTGCACAAGACTCTGTGTTTTGGTAACAGTGCTGATGGCAGAGCCACGGTTGGTTGTCTCACTCTGTCGGACACTGGTTTCTGTGCTTCGTGCCAGCTTTGATTCTCTCTCCTTGTTCTTTAACTCTTGTAAGCGCTGTTCTCTCTCCTTCTCTCGTTGCTCTAGGAAATTGCATGTGATCATCAAAGAATATCAGATTTCCTTGTTTATAGTAATTATAATTTATTGTAGTGTGATCCCAAAAAAGCATCAATGGATACCTCTCTTTCTCTGTCGCAGATCCCTCAATGCGGCCCTGATTAGCTTCCTTTCCTCAAAGTCTGAGGTTTTATCCAGCTGCAAAGAGATAGAGACCAGTTTAGAGACCAGTCCTCCAATACACCTTACTTAATTTCTGAACTGTGCTTGAGCGCCTTCGTCCTTGGCATCTGGTTGCAGTAGTTATACTTGTGGGTTTAGTCTGATTATTTAATTTAGAGAAGAATTAAATTAAGAACAATTTAATTACAACAGAAATAAAACTAGTGAAATGTTATATTATATTTATTCTGTACTTAGAGCTATGAATGGGCAAAGAGGGTTCTATGCCTGTATTCAGAAATTAGGGTGGACATTGTCAATTCATCTTATCTTAAGTGGACTGTTCACTGGTCACACACATTCTGTACTTTATACCTCATATAAATTACAATGTAAGGTACAGAGATTGGGTATTCTACATGCCAGCCAAGCAAAAGGGTCACATTATTCTTACTTATCATCCACTCTGTTATTACTAACATTGCATTGGCTCCAGAGCAATGATTAAGCCCACTTTTAGGGGATAACATTTGGGTAGGCATCCCAAAGTTAAATACAGTAAAAAAAAACAAGGTTATCTGCATATTGCTGCAATCAATGTACTAAACATACAATAGTGCAATTTGCAAAGGAGTGCGTGGGGTTTTGATATAATTTGCATGACCTGGGCAGAAAAGGATATGGCAGGGAACGCATAGGCCATGGTTTGTTATTGGGGCCCCATTCCACTATTTGTCAAGGCCTATCCTACAGGTGACCAATGGGCTAATATTTGGGGGCCCTGCTAATTTAGTAGTATGGGGCCCTGTGATTCCCAATAGTAGCCCTTGTCTACGGTTATAAAAAAGGCTGCAAATAGGGTTGCCATCTGGCCGGTATTTTACTGGCCTGCAAAAGCAGACAAAAAAGTTAACCCCATATTCCAGCAGAACAGACCTTCAGATTTGTTTTCCATGCAAACCTGAATACATCAATATCCAAAACTAACCTTCTTCCTGTTTTGCTCACACACATTGCATTAATTTCCTGTGTCTCACCATTTTATCCAGAACTTCCTCTTCCTCTATAGCACTCAGATCCTCTGCTGTTAGCTTGCCCTTGCTCTCTGGTTCTGCCTTCTCTGTTGTGCTGGGTAAAAACACCTCCACTGGCTCAGGAGTTTGCTGGGGAGTTTCAGGCTCAACCTTCAGGAATGAATAAATTACCATCAGTACTATAAAGGTACCTGTACAATACACTATTCGTGCAAAGCACTAGCACCATCACTTGCCACTTAACAATTGCTGGGACCCAAATATAATATGGGTACAACGTGCACTTCAGGTAGCTTAGTCACATAGCTCAATAAAATTATCACTATTATAGCAACAAGCTACAATGCCAATTCTGAAACAGTTAAATTAATTCCTCAGCAACCTGCTTTTCACAAAGACAGAGGGCATAGAGTTTGACTGTTTTTTGTTGTTGTTAAATTCCACAAAAGTGGGAAAATATCCTCCTTTCAATGCACAAGATGCCAGAGCAGGCACATATTTAATAGAACAATCACCCATACATATTCCATCAGGTAAACATGTACCATTAATAACATTAGGCTGCAAATAATGCTCAATAAAAAATGTTTCTTAATTTTTCTAATGTCATATTATGGTCTGATGTTTTTTTCAGTTGCAAAGCAATGTGCAACAAGAGTATGTGACAGGATTAGGAAGCATCAGATGCTGCCATCTAACTTTACTTTCTGGCCTAGAACCAATGGCTATATTGGGACACAATAAGTACTGAACTTTGGCAACCACTGTCAACTAAACGGTAGTCCCAGAACGTGCACATGGTATAACCCCTTCCCTGCCAGATAATATTGGCACTTTAGTTACAGATCCTGCTAAGGAGGATATCCATTTTTTAAGTGATTTCATTAACAGTTTGGCTTATATACCTTTAGAAAGCAACAAAAGCCTAATTAAATGTTAGAATTTATAATCCTAACAGTATAAATTATAACCAGTATAAAAATGTAGGCACACCTGTTACTGCAGAACTACAATTATCAATATCTACCCTAGTCCAGAACTGGATGTCAGTGGGCTGTGTTGCTAGGAATTGCAGGTTTGGAATGCCAACCCCAATTGAAATGAATACATTCTCAATTCCTTTCAGCAATACAGTACGTGTGGGGTACCCTGGCATATAATCTTTTCAGGCACTTACAAGGCTGCTGCTTCTAGAAAGGTGCACAGAAGAGGATCTTCGGGTGCTAGAAAACCTTGGGGCATGAGGCACAGAGCCATTGGTTTGCTCTGATCCAAGGAACTGGGTCAGTTCCTCCACCTGTCGTGCCAGTCTCTCCTGTTCCAAGCGAAGATGCAGGTTCTCCTCCTTTAGATCATTGACAGCTGCACTAAGTGGATCTACCAGCAAAGATATCTCCCGAAGCTGCTGTGTCACTTGCTTTTGGAAGAGTTGCAGCTCGTGCATAGCTTCCTGTGCTGGCTCTGTGTGCTGGTTATCCAGCTCCTCAATGCCAGCGCTAGGCATAGTTAAAAGTGGCGCAATGCAAGCAAGATTGCAGTGTTCAGGATCAGGGCACAGAGGCAAGTGAGTGTGCTGATTGAAGGAGAGAGTTCTGGCAGATTGAAACAGCTGGTCTCTCCAAGGGCATGGAGTTAGCCCCCTTTCCTGATCCCCTTTCTAATCCCAATGTAGAGGTATGTTTACAGATCGGAGCTATATATATATATATTTATGTAACATTCTACCACAGAAACAAAGGGAAGAGAGATTGGGACACAGCAGGTGCCAGGAAGCTGCCTATTTCTGGAGCTGACCTGAAGTAGACACAGACTTCCAAAAAGTACAACTGGCCTTTATTAACCACTTTATTCCCAGCCCGTCAGGATATTCGGTTTTATTTCTTTCCTTGAAGAATATGCAAATATTTTTTAGAAAGGCTTATTATATATATATCTTCTGCCAAATTTTCAAGCTAAGACTTCTTTAAAAAAACTTTCACAGCCTCTATGCTGTGAAAGTCTTTACAAAGCACCCAATGACTGTACCTCAAAATCACAAACCCCATTATACGGCTTATTATATTGCAAAGGAGTTACCATATTTATTACAGTAGCTCTGAATGATATCATGTTTCAACCAGCCTTCAGCAGGGTATATATTTGTTAGCACAGTTAAATCTTCTGCAAAAGCAAGTGTGTAAGTGTTAGATACAACCTAGAATATAGGAGATTTAAAAACTTGTTCATAGGTTTCCTACACAAACCAAGGAGGAAAATGTGATCTGCCAGGCCCCTTTTTTACTCAAACTTGTCAAGTTTGGGGCCTAGGATTTACAGCCCTGTTCCTTAAAGGGATACTGTCATGTCATCAGTTAATAGTGCTGCTCCAGCAGAATTCTGCATCGAAATCCATTTCTCAAAAGAGCAAACAGATTTTTTATGTTTCATTTTGAAATCTGACATGGGGCTAGACATATTTCCCAGCTGCCCCAAGTCATGTGACTTGTGCTCTGATAAACTTCAGTCACTCTTTACTACTGTACTGCAAGTTGGAGTGATATCGCCCCTCCCGTTTTCCCCCCCAGCAGCCTAACAACAGAACAATGAGAAGGTAACCAGATAACAGCTCCCTAACACAAGATAACAGCTGCTGGGTAGATCTAAGAACAGCACTCAATAGTAGAAAAACCCATGTTCCACTGTGTTCCATTCAGTTACATAGAGAAGGAAAAACAACAGCCTGCCAGAAAGCAGTTCCCTCCTAAAGTGCTGGCACACATCACATGACCAGGGGCAGCTGGGAAATGGACAAAATGTCTAGCCTCATGTGAGATTTCAAAATGGAATATTTAAAAATCTGTTTGCTCTTTTGAGAAATGGATTTCAGCGCTGAAGTCTGCTGGAGCAGCACTATTAACTGATGCATTTTTAAAAAACATGTGTTCCGATGACAGTATCCCTTTAACCATGGGTTTCCAGATGTTGTTGTCCTACAACTACTAGAGTTCTTGAATATATAATTGAGGGTTAAAGCATGCTGTTGCAGCCAGCAATGATATAGCTCTGAAGATATGATGAACCTCAGAATTGTTATAGTGACAGAATTCACACCCACAATATTTTTAATGTCTAAAACTTTCACATATTCCACAGCACTTTTCAGAATACATAATTCATGTCAGAGTTTACGCTGTAAAGTCCCCATCACAACATATCAAAGATCTTACTATGTATATCTTACTAAGATATACTGAGGCAGGAGTGCCCATATTTTACGAATACTTTAAGTGATGTTGTTCCATTATGATCTACATCCATAAAAGCATTGATAGCATTTTGTTCCATGGATAATACGACTTACATATTATATTGATTTATGAAAGAATTTATACTGCTATGTTTAACAAACTATTTCTTCTGTAATCTTAGCATAAAAATATCTTAAATAAAGCATGAAGCAGGAGGGTGATATGGTCAAACTGTTTGTTGATCACCAGCTAAAGGTCTACTGGTAGATCCCAATATACCTTTTGGGCCTGTACTAAGGTATACTTTGCTATAGTGTTCTATTTTTTTCAGTTGAAGTTGATTTTCCATTGTTATTTCAAAGATATTATCGTTTATATATTATGAATATAAATGCTGTGTTAGCTTGAGGGTTACGTAAATACACAAGTTCCACCTCCAGTAATTCCCACTCCGCTTATTCTGCTGCCTGGCATTTGAGAAATTGTGCAAACAGCTTCAGCCCTGCACAGTTTTCCATGTACCTTACTTGCTAAATATGGACTCCTCCCAGGGAACTGACATAGACCTGATGGTTTCACTCACACACAGCATTTAAAGAGTGCAAGCACATTGGGTCCATGAGAAGTTATGAGACCAGCTATGTTGTGGGAGAAGCAGCTGCCTCTCTCAAGCTTTTAACACATCTCCAAAATCTAATGCAGACAGACAGAGCAATGTGCATAAAGGTCTATTCAACCAATCCTTGGGCGGCAGTCACGGCAGCACTGAATAAAAACTTCTGAAATGAAAGCTCGGTATTCGTTTCAAACCACAAATAACTTTGAAATGACTAAAATAAAATTCAGTTGCAAAATGCTTATGTACATTTCCTATGAAAAGGAAAATATTATAATTTTCAATTTTTTATTCTGACATTTTCTGAGGAAGTAAACCTACCATGTAAGAACTGATAAATAACTTACTCAAAGGGAAAAACAATTTGCAACGACAAACCATTCATAAGGAAACATAAACCACAAATGGCAGCTTATACTATAGGTCAGGGCTATCCAGCTGGAGTTCCATGAGTCAGCACAGTCGAATGTGCTGGAAATTTACTACAATTACTCCTTTTCTGAGCGTGTTAGTGAGCCAGATTGCTGGAGTATATTTGGCAATACATGGGATGATGGAATGAAACTGGGAAAACATATCGGGGCTCATAGTAGCTGGCTGTATTTGCTGGCTTTCTATAGATGCTGTACTGCAATCAGACAGTAAGCCCCAGTGCAAAAGCCTGCCCTTCTCACCTCACCACTGTCACCTCCACATGTTGGATCAGATAGCTGTGCTGGAGCAGGGACACTACCTGGTGCACTATCCTCTTCACATGAGCATTGCTGCCTGTCCTGCTCCATTTCCTCCATTTGACAATCACTCCTTAATTGCTTCTCATTAAAGTTCAGATGAAAGGATACTGATGACTAGTCCTAGAAAAGTCTTCCAGCACAAAAAAAAAAAAAATCTCACAAAGTGCTGCTTTCAGGATTTGTAGTACAGCAAAATGAAACTTTCCTCCTTTGAAAGAAGTGCAGCCCCTGTAGTTGCTTGAAGAGTGTTCCTTAGTACATTGGATACATTAGGGTTAGGAACAGAAGCAGGTTTGTATGAACCTATCCCAGAGAGGAGGTAGCAGTTCTTAGAAACACAGGTTTCATAGAGAGTATCTCACTGCTAAAAATAGCTGAACATAAGGAGCCATCAGTAAAATGTCATTGTTTCAGTGGTAGGAATAAGAGCATATAGTGCACTTACCATCATATAAATGGTTGACACATGCTACTCCTGCTAGTTCTAGGAATAGACAGGAGAAAAGGACAGTACATCTCAGTGATATTTTAGCACTAATCCTAGATAAGGAGTTATGTTTCCTAGTCCTACCGTGGTAGAAATAAGATTGGTCTGAAGTAAAGGGCAACTCAGGGGTGGAGGAATTAGAAGTACCTACTAATACTGTACTCAAGAAAAAAATATGGCAGGAAGCAATAACTAAGCACTGAGTGTAACTCCAGCTTTGGATATCCCAGTCATTAGTAACTTTCCATTTTAAACAGCAGCCAGGCACATTGCACTTGGAGAGTTTTGCAGAAGTGCAGAGAACCACACATTAAAGGACAAGGAAAGAAGAAGGTAGAAACGTTGTACATTATGTTTTGAGCTTCTGTACCAGCCCCAGGCAACCAAAGCCCTTTAGGCTGGGGACAGACAGGGAGATTCGGGGAGATTCTGTCGCCTGGCGTTTTTAGCAGGCGACAATCTCCCCGAATTTCCTTCTCCCTGTCTGCCGCTAGTATTAATGACAAAGCGCCAGCGCCTGTGCACACGCGGCGTGGCGATTTCCGGAATCGCCCGAAGTGTCCTCATGAAGTATCTTCGGGCGATTCCGGAAATCGACGCGCTGTGTGTGCACAGGCGCTGGCGCTTTGTCATTAATACTAGCGGCAGACAGGGAGAAGGAAATTCGGGGAGATTGTCGCCTGCTTTTAAACGCCAGGCGACAGAATCTCCCCGAATCTCCCTGTCTGTCCCGAGCCTTAGCAGTAAAGATCTGTGTCTCCAAAGATGCCCCAGTAGCTTCCCATCTTCTTTTCTGCTGATTCACTGATTCACATGCTCTGTGCTGCTGTCACTTACTGAGCTTAAGGACCCACTCACAATATACAGTACACATAGAATAGAAATGTCACAGTATAAGGCTGATTAGTCATTAATACAGATAAATACTACATGGCAGCACAGAAGCCAGTGCAACTGGCATCAGAATTTAATAATCAGCCCTGTAGCATCAGCTTATATTACAGGCCAACCTCATTTTCTGTTTGATAATTTGTGACAACCCCTAAGCTTAGCTTCTCAGCAGCTGCTCAGAGCCCACTGAGCATGTGAGTGTCACAGACACTTTCCAAGATGGTGACAAGTTTTAAGCCCTGATCATTGCTGCTATTGACAAGCTGAAACTTTAGGCTGCTACAATAATTTCAGTATAGAAAACATGGCATTTTTAGCCCTATTTATTTTTTTAGGGCTTAATTCTCCTCTGGTCTGTCTGCTTCAGCCACATGAAAGCAAGAACTCTGAAGCTTCAAGACTCTTAGATACACACCACCTGAAGCAATAGGAGTTTTGCCTAGGAGCTTTATAGCACTTCTGAATGGCTTGTATACATTTTTGAGCTAAAACTGCAGACAATGAAAGCTCTTTTTAGTTCTCTTTATTCATAAAAAATAAACGGCAACGCAACCTCCTAAATAAACGTGTCAGCATACTCTTAAAGGAAAATTGCCTGTGCTGAAACAAATCAGCAATACAGACAAATGACAATCAAATACTTAAATAATATAGATATTGCCAATGCTGGATTCGCTTTGAGCTTCAACCATAGCTTGGATTTTTTTTTGCAATGGCCCAGCAGAATCACATCAGAATGTTTAAAATCGTGTAACTTTAGACCAAATCTTTCTATAGCATTCAGTAGTCATCCAAATATGAAGAAAGCCGATTTGGTGGATATCTACCACAGTTTAAATATAAATTAATTATACAGAGCTATTCCTGCAACAATTAAATGGTGTATTGCTGGGCATTAGATGGACTGCCAAAGAGAGCAGTTGATTCTCCTATTGACATGAGGGGTTTTCTATTTATCATACGTCAGGGAGATTAGTCGCACTGCAACAAATCGCCTCTTCTTCAGGCGACTAATCTCCCTGAACTGCCTTCCTGCCAAAAGGGTTTCATTCTCCTTTAATTGTGGGGTCTAAAGAAAAGTGTGTCCAGATGAACAAGGGCGTATCTTCCTTGGAAATGAAAAAGAAATACAAGTCACTTCATTAGAAATGGTTTGACTATGACCTTTCCATGGAGGGCTATTGCAAGAAAATTAGGAAAATGGAACCTGCCTCCCCAGACTGATGTGTGGAACTTTCAAAAACATTGAATCAGTATAATACTGATCGCAAAAAAGCTTCTTACAGTACACAATCAAGTTAAAACTGTAGCTATTCCCACACATCAGAGAAGCATATAACATAAATAGTACAATAAATCATTTCTAAAAGACCCCTCTTAATGCCCCAATGCTTTATGTAGTCAAGAAGTGGCAACATTGTTCTAGGGTCTGTGTACTTTACAAAAATTCCAAAATATTGCCTGTTTTGAAGGTAGGAGATAAAATGACTGGATGTTGCTTTCCCATGTACATGTAGGTTGGTTTGGGCATTAGATAATCACTCTAGAAGATCTATTGTGGCCTCAGGCTCAGCAAAGGGACACATTCACGGTCTTCTTAGGAAGTAATAGGTAGGCGAGGCAGGATGCCAGGAACAATCATTAACAGATTTCATTTCAACCCTTCAAATAGCTCCTTTGTCTCGAACTTTTGACAGAAGCAAGTTAAAGAACCTTAAGAAACTTGGATTAAGCACAATGTGATGAGAAGTTTATATGCTTGGGCAATATTATATAAAGCTGCCATTGCTATATGAATAAAGAAAGATGCACAAAAATTGTGTGTGTCTTAGAAAACAGTAGTCAGCATCAAAGTAATATTAATGTGAACTACTACTTAAATACTACCTCTTCAATACTACTGTCTTTTAAGTGAAATAAGCTGGCTTCAATTCTATTTTTGCATATATTACTGTAAAAATGTCTACCTGTAATAATAAAATAACAAAGCCTGGTTCTGTAGTCTGCTCTGCTTATAAAACAAAAAAAAAAAAAAAAAAACTATCTGCATGTTGGTACATTTAAAATGGCAATTTTAAAGGATTTAAATGGTAAATTTATTTTGGTGTTAGTTATTACACAAGTCATTGCCACATACCTCAGTTATACACAGGGGTGAGACGTTATTGCACCACAATGTTGTGGTGGTTTGTTGGAAAAATTAATTAGTGCAAAGGTTTGTTAGAGATTACAATGAATAGTGGGTAATCTAGAAATACACCTAGATGAATGTGCGTGTTTGTGTATAAAAGCATTCATATTTTCCACAGGCATTTTATGTTGCATTTCATTTCATTTAAGTTGAATATTAAGTGACTGGAGAGGTGTACTTCAAATCTTAACAAAGGTATTTTGAAAGTTCAGCGGTAGATCAGGAAGTTTTTGATAGGTCAAAAAATCATAAATTACAAATATAAAATAGCAATTTGACAATATATTTTATAAGAAATGTTATTTCTTTAAATGGAAAAAACACACAACTATTAAGCTGTGTATTTAAAAAATAAAAAAATAAAAAATTGTGATTCCTGATCCAGAAATCCATTATGCAGAAAGCTCCTGATTATGGGAAGCCCATGTCCCATGCAGTGTATTTTAGGCAAAGAACTATATATAATTTAAAAAATATATATTTTTCTCTATAATAAACAGTACTTCAAGGGTAGTTTAGCTGAATGAATCCACAAAACAGTCCTATTAAATAATTATCAGATACTTTACCTGTATACTTAAAAAAAAAACTGTACCTATTTTATTACAGAAGGTTCAGTGTCCTTTCAAATGCCTGACATACCGAAATGCAGAACATCAGTTCTAAAAAAACTATTCCTAACTTTTTTTTCTTTGGTATGGCCGGCTCTCATGCACTCAAACATAGGAGATGAATACCTTGATCACATTACTGCTGGAAGTGATCCCACTTTGTGTGGTGGCCCTGCTCTCAGTTGTTATGGTCCTTGTCGTGATCCCACTGCTGGCGCCATCATTGCTTGTGCTAAAGCCACTGTTGATTCTAAAAGGTGTACTAGCGAGTCCCAATGTCAACTCTGGAAAAGAAAATTAAAGTAAGAGTACAGAGTAAGGAACGGACATAAGCATAAACATAAACACCAATAAATCCCAAAATGGCAAGAATCATTGCTCAGTTGTCAGATTGCAGGGCAGCATTCAGCCATCCAAAGTATTTCAGTTTCCCTATTTTGTACATTATTTAATTACTTAACGGTTTCAACGGTAACTTAACGGTTTCACAAATGTTAACAAAGCATTTGTGCCACTATATGAAAGAAAAAAAAAGGAAAAAAATAAAGGATGCTAGTTTACTATACCATTAAGATGCACAAAAACACTTCTCATCTAACTGGCTAAGATGATGCTAAGGGGCCTATTTATTAAAACCTTTTCTGGTTTTTAAAGTGAAAAAATTGGAATAATTTGAGGGGGCAAAACTTTTTATTATTTGATTTGTTATGCTCCACAGTTGCTAAAAATCCAAATACAAAATTCATCCAACTACAACTGGTTGACATCAAGTCAATGGCAGATGTGCCTTTTACAGTTTTAAGATGTTTTTCGCCTTCCTAATTTTCAAGGGTGTTGGCTGTTTGATGACGATTTTTCGTCTGAAAACCCCAAAATGTGTGGTTTTCGGGTGACAATTAGAAAAAAGTCTCACAGTTCAAATTGTTGCACGATTTTATTGCAACATTTACCGCACATATGAGTTATAGTGAATAAAATGAAATTAACATTTATATTGAGAATCTGAATTTAAGTAGACTAATTCACAGAATCCTCCAGAATCCAACAACTGGCTAAGGTTGTTGTGAACTGTAGTTCACACCAAGAATAGGGCCCAGAAACGGCCATCTCTGCAATGTGTGACAATCTATATGGTGTTTGGATGTACATGACGGTTTCAAAACAAGTAGTTAGCCGCAGCATCACAATTATCTACTTTTACTTTAAACTGATCATATAAGGTGGCCTTCAAGTATTAGCTGCAGCAAAAGAGTTAACAGAGGCAGTACAGTCCTTTGGTTAACTGCACTATGTATTGTGACATTCCTGTTAAAAGCCAGCACATCCCCATAATAAGTCTTGTGTTTATTTCCATGATCTCATGGGATGCAGCATGTGATGTAATGGAGCCAGGTGATTGGCAGGTTAATTGGAGACATTGCACAGGATCAGGATTTTCTCGTGGCCCTGGGCTACTGATTCCTGGCAAATTTACTGTCTGAAAAAACAAGGATCCACAAGGAATATCCTATACAGATTAGTGACTGCACATATAGTAATCATGGGTGATAAAACTCCCTTGGAAATACTAGAGTCAAAGCAATAGGGGAATACAGTTTGCTGCAGTGGCAGGATTTGGGTTTCTCTCTCAGGGGAGAGCAAACTCTAGATAAATCATTGCATCTTCTAAGCGGATTGTGTCTCCCCTGGGTACACTGCCATTAAACTCTAGGCGAGTACTACCAATTATGGCATTTTACATCACTGTGAACTAAACATAAGAGGAGAATAAATATCAAGATATGCATAAAGGGAAAGCAGAAACAGCAAGTGTAATCCCACTTCTTTAACTACCTTACTGCCTATGCACTGCCTGAAAATTAACTAGAATATGTTCTAGTACTAAATTCTGTGTGCCTTATTCCATTTAAATCTATGATTTAAAAAAAAAAATTTAAAAGAAGAATATCATCAGTTAACAGCATACGTTAAAGCAACAAACACACACAAGCTATAACCTAGTTCCTTGCCGTGTCTAAAGGGTAGCATTAAAACATCTTGTTATTCCTACGTCTTTTCTGAAAATGGGGTTTGTATCCCATCTATCCTATTGGGATTTTTCCAAAAGATTATTATGGCATTAAACTAGTATATTAAAGTCAGTGCTCAGTGTGTGATCAAAGGCTGTTAATATGCCGTGATGCAAAACATGTTCACTTTAAAGTCTAATTACAATGTTATGTGGCTTTTGTACAAAACATAATATAACATAATATTGAACAAACGAGTAAAAAAAAAAAAAAAGTACCCCAAAAATTATTTTCTGGCAATAGCGTTAGCCAGTCTTTTTTACCTGCTCGCTGGTTTCCAGGCTGACCCACCACCCGACTACTTGTAGTCGGAGTTCTCCCATCTTTAATTTCAATAGTAAGCAGTGTCTTCATGTCAGTGTCCTCTGTCTCTTTCTGAGTGCCAGTGGTGGATTTGCAGAGATGTGTAGAGGATTGAAGGCTGCCTGGTTTCTCTGATACTGTATTGGCTCCATCTGAGTTTTCAACTATCCTCCCCCTTTTTGTCATGGGTAGGGGAACTTTTAATTGGTCTTGATGGTTCCTCCCACTGTCCTGCTTGAGGATGAAGGAGCCTTGGCTTTGTGGAAGTCCTCTATTCACTTCCCTGGAGGATGTGCAGTGTCCTGTAGAGCTGAGAGATGAGGATCCTTTTAAGGACGTGCTCCTGGAATTGTTTAGCTCAGGTATGAAAGGGGATTTAAATGACTGTATTTTGTTAGTGCTCTGTGTCCCAGCTGTAGAAATTCCATCTAACCTGCGGCTACAGGGCCCTGAAACCGTACGAGTGACTTCTTGTTTTGTGACCAGTCTATCATTTTGTGCAGCTTTCTGGTTATTTTCTTGTCCGACAGAAAATAGGGAATGATGCTGCAGTACATGTGCTCCTCTGACTGGGGCTCTCTCAGCACGCATGCTTCCAAAACGAAAACCCAAGGCAGGGGTTGCACTGGAGGACTCCTCTGAAAACTTTTTCACTCTGTCCCTTACTGAATAAGCTCTTCTAAATGGAGGCATGGAGGTCTGATCATCTACAAAACAAAAAAGCAATAATTGGCATTATATATTTTTTTAAATAGATTTAAAAAAAAAAAAAAAATGATGAGTGGATTAGATAATGGGACAAATGAAGAAACATGTGGGGGGAGGATGTGACCGTAAGATAGACAGAATATTGGGTGACGCTAGGTGTACATATTAACCATGAAACACCAAGAAAGAGCCAATGGAGGGGTTATGGAAGGAGAGGGTAGTGTGAGCCATCAATAAATAGAGAAATGGCATAGAATTAAAGAAAAATAATTAACACACAGTACAGTTCTTTAAAAGTATGTGACCCCCCCTCCACCCTAAGAGAAAGCATTGTGATCGTTAGCAGGCGACCGGTGCAAATCTGAAACAATGAGTAATGGAGGGCTGTTGGCCAATCCGATTTAAAAAACTGTAAATGAATGAAAAGCAGTGTCACAGTCTAGTTCAGTAATAACACTATGCAGCATAACAATCTTATACTTATATGCTTCTGGAGTAGCTCTTTTCATAGAAATTCTCTGGTTTATTTTCTATCTTCCTGTCACAAATAGCAGTGTATATGTGGTCACAGGCAATATTATGGATTAATCAAGTGTCTTCAAGCTGCTATTTGTTATATGATGTTGCTTCATCTTGTATAGACAGTGAGGGGACCTTCAGTTACCATACTGAAGTTTATCAGAGCACAAGTCACGTGACTGGGGGCAGCTGGGAAACTGACAATATGTCTAGCCCCATGTCAGATTTCAAAATTAAATGTAAAAAAAGTTTGCTCTTTTGAGAAACGGGTTTCCGTGCAGAATTATGCTGAAGCAGTACTATTAACTGGTGAGTTTTGAAAAAAAAAAAACATGTTTTCATCAAATAAACCCAAATTGATCATCTTGCCACCAATATTGATTCACGCAGCTTTGTTACCATCAAGTGCAAGGGAACCATTTAAAAAATTTGAATTACAGGTACACCATATTCCATCTAGTCAATTTTAAGAAAAGAAGTTTAATTTTTAAAAATGGTTACCTTGCACTTGATGGTAAATCTGCGTGCCTGTAAGAACTGGAAAACTAAGGTGCAAATTTAGCTAAATTTAAGATTAGAGTTTACCACAAATAAATTCACTCACTTTCTTTTCATTCCTATGGGATTTTTAGAAGTGTATTTATTAATGGGTGACAGAATTCACCATTTGATAAATACGTTTCTAAAAATCCCATTGGAATGAATAGGAAGTGGGTGAGTTTTTTTGTGGTGAGATCAAGGCTCACATTGTGACAAACTTGCCCCTAAGTGTGGGGTACAGTTTTAAGAATAAAGAAACAAGGGGTTAAATTGTGAACAGAGAGGGATTTATGCAAATAAAAAGTGGCATGGAAAGAATGAGAAACAGGGTAAAAGAAAAAAAGAAACAATTTCATTAAAAAGGGACTAATCCGAGCAATAAGTATGGTGCAAAGGAAACGCAAGAGAGTAGAAGGTAATCTAATCGTTTCAATTAAAAAAAAACATTTGGATTAAGTAATTTTCCAATACCCTTTTCCTCACAGAATCGTGCAACTGTTATAGACCTGCTTTTAACCGAAACAGAGCATGCATTGCTTCAGAGGACGTGGGGGGAAGCATGTTTACACTGCTTCCTGGACAAGACATTGCTTCTTGCTACTCTTTCATGGCAATATGTACAGACACAAAGATGAATGCTGACAGAAAACCATAACAAATGCAGAAGTACCATAACAGCTCTTTATAAATGTTGTTCTTTAGAATTACCTTTACAAGGCCCAGCACAGATTTGTACCTGGATTTCCACAGTGTGCAGTATTAGGCACTGCATGATGAGGACTGTACAGAGGTGAGAGTCCAGTTCAATGTGTATATACAAGAGCAGTTCTTTTTTAGGGTCACTTCCTTCCTCTGCACAAACTTAGTGTTGGGTGCGGCAGATAGAACAATACACTGGGGGGAATTCCCTTAGGGTCTCTGTCTTTTCACTGATGTGCTAAAGTGCTCCCATCCTTTCCGACTATTCTACCTCTGTAACGCTTACCAGAAAACAGAAGGAAGGCCAAGGAATTATTTAGCTAAAGAATAGTTGGAGACAGCTTCTCGTATTAAAGACAGAGATATAGGGCATTTTTATGAGGCATGTTTTGCTTTTGCCTATGGGTAAGTGCCCATTTGGCATGAAACACATTAGGCTATACAAGTCCTATTAAATACCTAAATACCTTTTAAATTTTACAAGTACTTTTGCTACTGCATTAATTGTTAGTAGTCCTCTTTACCTTTGTGGTTTTTCCAGTTTTTGGCAACCCTCAGACTGGGGTTTTTGAGATAAGACCGCATGGCGTTACTTTTCTGCAACTTAATATTCATACAGACTCTTTTGGAGCATACATACACACCATTTATGTTTTGCTTTAATGGCTTGTTACTAAATGGCCACAAAATAACATATATGAGGCTAAATATTGAATTCTGCTTGTCATTGGGGACAAAACAAGTCACTAATTAATTGTTGATTAAGTAACTTATTGAATTCTTATAATCAATTTTATCATAATCAACTGATATGTAACTATTTATGTAGCTAATTAGCACTCAGCACTTATGAAGGATTCTTATCATTAAGGAATTAAATCTTGGTGTAATTTTAGGAGATTGAAATCAATCAGCACAAGCACTTATTATTAATTTATCTAGTATATTGAATAATAAAATTTTATCATTTTAATTTAATTATTAGTACTACAGGTATAAGAGGGGATTTCTTTTCTATCCTATCTATCAATCAATCAACCTTACTGACATAAGTCAGATTGTCTCTTTTATCTTTACAAGACTGGGAATCAGATAACTTTCTCTCTATTAATTATGACAAAACAAGTAGTCACTCCACTTTGCTCTGTACTTCTAAATGCATACTGTAGTCCTGCTGTTCCATTTGCTGCAGTCTACTCCTCAAATTATAACCGTACAGCTATCACAGCACTACAGTTTAAAGACATGAACATCAAAATATTATTTTGCCTTTCTTCTTATGCAAGAAAGCATATGGAAAATTTCATATTGCCAGGAAAAAAGATAAGCACACATGTCCATCTATTCTTTCTTTGCTCTCTCTCCCCCCAACATGTTGCTCTCCAACCCCTTGGATGTTGCTCCCAGTGGTCTCAAAGCAGGTGCTTATTTTTGAATTCCAGGCTTAGAGGCAAGTTTTGGTTGCATAAAAAACAGATGTCCTGCCAAACATTCTCTCCTGTAGGCTGCCAGTCCATATAGGGGTTACCAAAAAGCCAATCAGATAAAACCAATACTGTTATGTATAATTCCCCAAGCACTATAGCCCTTTTCAATCAGTAAAAGCCACTTGATTGTTCTAAATTACAGGACCAGGGAAAGCACTGCAATTTTTGTGCATAATTCCTTTACAGGAAAGTACTGGTGGCAAATTAGCAGTACAGGTATTGGATTAGTTATCTAGAAACCTGTTATTATGAAAGCTCCAAATTATGGAAAGGCCAACCTCCCATAGACTACGTTTTATCTGAATAAATCAGTTTTAAAAATGATTTCCTTTATCTCTGTAATAATAAAACAGTACATTGTTTTTAACCCAAACTAAGATATCATTAAGCCTTACTGAAGGCAACACCAGCCTGCTGTGTTTATGTAAAGTTTTTCTAGTAGACTTAAGGTATGAAGATCCAAATTACGGAAAGATCTGTGATCTGGAAAACCCCAGGTCCCAAGCATTCTGGTCCCATACCTGTAGTATACATATGGTTCTGAGATGGACATATGTATGTTCCATACAATGGACTGTTTTACACATGTTGTTGCTGTTCCTACGCAGCTGCCCTTCAGTATTTGAGAACATTCTAATATTTGTACTGGCTAGAAGTTGGTTCTAACCATGCATGCTTCAAATATGTTAGACGCAGACAAGCTTTGGGAAATATGATTGATACAGTTACTGTGAAGCTCAAGGTGAGAGCTAAACAGATTATAGAAATTTCCGTTATTATGGAAAGAACATTTGTTCACGTTTCTTTAATAAGAGCAGAATAATATTGGCATGTTAGTAAAGTTGGAGAATAGTAAATAAATATTTACTTTAGCTATGGTGTTCACCTACACATAAAACATTGCAGACCTCTGGGTATCCTTTACAGATCATGATAAAGCCACAGGAATTGCTGCCAGTAAAAGATTTCCACAGAGAACCACCAGAAATGCAGGAGAAGGCAGTTTCAGCTGTTACATTATGTTTTACTAGTGGCAATTCACACTGACATGAAGGTATTTTCGAATGCTATGTCGCGTGTGCTGGAGGAGAAGAAGTGTGAGTGACAAAAAATACCGCAAACCAATTTTTATATAATAGGAGAATCAAATGAATTTTTTAAGCCACAGTTGCTCAGTGGTTAGCGCTGCTTTTATTGCAGCATTACGGTCCTGAGTTTGAGTTTAACCAGGGCACTGGCTGTTAAGGAGTTTGTAACTTCTTCCAGTGTGGGTTTTCTCCAGGTACACCAAGGTTTTACCGTAACAAAAAATCACACCGGCACATAGGAATTGGTATGCAGGGAAGACCCTTGCAAAACTTTTTACTGCGGAAGAGGGAGCGTGTCCTCCGAAACGTTGCACTTCTGCAGTAAAAAGTTTTGCAAGGGTCTTCCTTGCATACCAATTCCTGTGTGCCGGTGTGATTTTTTTGTTACGGTGTATTGGGAGGGTGCCGCATCCTCCAGGCAATTGGCACCAGGTGAACTCGTTTATCCCTCAGCACTAAGGGTGTGCGAAAGCTTTTCCGGTACACCAAGGTTTTACCCACATTCCTAAAATATACAGACAGGTTGAGGGGGATAGCGACCCTGGTAAAAGGGAATGGAGAGCTGGCATTATGCACACACTCTGCAGAGTGCTATGCAAGTCAGAGTTGTCTTCCTTGTTTCTACAAGTGTAAAGGCTTTACACTGTAGTGGTTTCTCAAAGTCTAGGCTGCAATAGCATCATATTAAATTCTTTTGTCACTAGGCCTGCATCTAGCTGGATTCTTATAAGGGTATAGTAACACACAGCAGTGCTAGTTTTTGGTGGTCTTGATCATTCAAATATAGCATTATGCTCACTCAGGGGCCTACTACAAACACATATGGACATACAATCTGGTTAGAACAAACATGAGTCCATTAACAAATTAAACTCTCTTAGGTCAGCTTTATTCTCCTTGCCATAAATGTGACATGTAGTCAGGTTTGTGTAAATGTAGTTACAGCTGAAATTTTCCTTATTTTATACCAACAGGTTCTGTTAGATTTAAGAGAGCTCTCTGAAACTTTAACAGTTTGGTGATAACACAATGAAACCATGAATAGTACCAAAAACATACATTAGTCCAAAATGGCTGGTAGCGTTTGCATATCCCAGTAATAAAAATATTTGTAGGCTTCAGTTGCTAAATTTCCAATTGCTACTTTTTACTTTTAGGATTACAAACTGCACCCTACTCCACTCAATAATTCACAAGAGCTTTCAGTGGTGCAGAGCTGCATTATTAGTAGTAAGGATATAAATATAGATTTAGAATACACAAGAGCCATGAATATCCTGTAAATTGTATCCTTATAAACCATGTTTAGTGAGGTCACAATTTATAATCGGAGCTTCGTCATGTAATTTCCGTCTTTCATGATTCAAAAACTTCATCCTCAAAATATGAGGATATTAGAAGTCACCTCAGAGTTCCATGACCTGTCTATGTTCCATCGTCTTGGAACTCTAAGGGGACTTTTAATATGCTTATATTTTACACGGGGGGGGGGGTACCCATTTTATTTCAAGCCCTGTATTTCCATAAAAATATAAATGCATATGGCTGTAGACAGAGCACTTTTTTTTTTTTTTAACAGATAACTGGACTTTTACATGTAACAAATTCCTTATATTTTAATAGCTGGTATATATTTGTTCTACTCCAAAATAATAATGGAGATTATTAAAATGTGTCTTAATATTTAATTTTGAGCAATCCGTATTTTTTTGTTTTACCTATGCCTAGTTTAATTTTAGAGAACAGAAATTGCAGAAATTAATTTCTACATGCAAATGTTAGATAATAAATTCACCCATTTTCAGGGTTTGCCACCTTTATTTTAATCTTCTCAGCAAAAAAATGCATATGTAAAATATGGTCAAAGTCAGAACCTTGCTCTAGAGAGTTTTTGTATAACAATAGTTAAAAGCTGTGCGTTATATTATGGAGCAAATGGCATTGCTACTAAGAAAACCAGTCCAGAAAAGGATTTCTTTTCTGCATTTTATTTTTGACAATCAAACACCAAATATCTGCACTAAATTTGAATGCTTCTTGTGTATTTCCTCCTCATTATTTAAAGCAATGAAACAAAAAAGCAGACAGCAAATTAAGTGCAGACACTGATAAAAGGGGCACAATAGGTTAGAGGTAATAAGCACTGAAGAATGTTATCATATCAAGTGTTGGATGTAACTACTGTAGGCAAAGGAACGGTGCAACCAAAATGCTGGGAGCCACAAGTGAGATGATGTTTCATTAGGTGCAGTATTATAGACCTGTGTTCTGTACCTCTCTCTGCCTCAGGCTCTTGTTTAGACAGAGCTCTGCCTGTGTTTCCATGAAAGGAATAGCACTGGATGCTCCCCACTTTTGCATATTTTATCCCAATAAGGCTGGGAGATCAGCACTTGTTTAGCTTTCCCTCCCCCTCATGCTCACGGATTTAGCTTTACTCTCACCATTTGGGTGAAAAGTTCACTTTCTGCTGAACAAGTTTTGGGTTTGAACGTGAGACTCTAAAAACACCTCACTTGGGGACTGAATAATGCTCTTACTGCGGCTGGCAGTTCAGCTTGGATCAATGTAGATCAGAAATCACTGCTATAACTAGCTAATTCGGGGCCATAGTTCCATCGTTACAAGTATGAGCATAATAAATGGAACAAAAAGCAGTAATTCTACATTACGTAATATGACCTTGTGGAATTTGACAAATCTTAGAGGAATGTTCATAAATTACATTTGACTTTGCCTTTATAAAACTTTCCTTGGGTAAATTCTTCCCAACAAATTTGGTTTCTTCTAATGATAAATGAGAATTTCTTGCATTCCGAGGATAACACGATTGTGTGCCTTTCTTATAGGTGATTACACTAGAATATCTTTTAACGTGAATTGTTAGAACTTGTGTGCTAAATAAGCTACACTGATAATTTGCAATACAGTGGTGATACAGAACCTATAAAACGTCCCACAGTAAATGCTGAAGTAGTTGCACCCAATTCCATATGGCATTCATATATGCAAAATAAACTGAACTACATTTCCCTTTGCCCTATTCACAAATATCTACAAATATTGGCTATTGTCAATTAAAGACAATTATGCACAGCAATGTACAGAATGTGACAATATGCTAAAATACGGACAATAAATGATTGTGTTTCCCAATCATAGGTCAGGAAACAGATGCAGATCATGGATGCAAACCTGAGACCACCCAGTTATTGTTCAATAAGTCACTAGAAATCCACCAAGCTTTGAAGCTATAGTTCAACAACAGCTGTAGGTTCAGAGCTTGAACCTCCCTACTGCAACTGAATACCAAACAATTTTATCAGATATTTCCTGAACAATTAGAGATTCCTTTATAGCTGGAAGGGGTTTCTGCGTGCACAAATTTAATTAAAAGGTTGAGAAATATCCTGGCATATGAAGTATTTTTCAGTTCAATCAATACAAACGCATCCACTGACATTGTTACTAAGAAACATATCATACAAAACACATTCTCCTGCTGAAAAATGCACCCTATTTCTAAGTGTGGATTTTCTTTTCCTCAAAGGGAATTTCTTTGAATGGAAATGTGTGATACTGGGAAAGAGCTGGTAAGCATTAGCGCTGCTTTTGATTATATACATCACAAGTGAAGAACTCTTATCAGTCAAAGATAAAGCAAGTTGTGATCATCATGCTATGGTGAAAAGTTGGCAGCAGCACTAACTAGTAAATAGGGATGGAGTCAATAAAAACTAAGAAAACATGATTATACATGAATACCCCTTCCAGTAATTTGTGTGGCCATGGACTATCTAAGCTAGTAGGGGTACTGCAATGTGTTTTTTCTGTGATGGCTAGGGTTGCCACCTGGCCACTATTTTACCAGCCTGACCGGTAAAAATTATACTTGACCCTAAATTATTAACAGGGGAAAAATCTAAATATATAGGAAGGCAGGCATTTTTTTTTCCAAACAAGGTGGCAATCCTAGTGATGACATTTTTGTTTGAGAAGCATACCAATAGAAGGCTCTCCACAGGAGAACACAGATTATAATATTACAGTTTAGTGTGAATAGAAAATAACTGTACATCACAAAGAGCTTGCTTGTGAATACTAGTGACACTTACTGTTTCCCAAGAAGAAGGGTATAAGCTTGCGAGAAATGCCAAGCCTCCATGCCCAGGAAAAATCTATTGCAAAATTAGATCATGGAAAACACACATGCTTAAGTGAAACCTTGAAGTGCAGCACGTTTGCATGACCCTTTTTTGACTGTCATCCCTGACCTTGCAAGTGTTTGCCTCAAATCTACCACTAACAGCATCAGAACCCAAAGTCATGCATTGATGTAGCTGACACCTACATAAAGCTAGCTACATTAGTGTTGGCCATGAACAACTTCTGTGGCCTCAGCTTTGTTTAGATAAATTCTCAGCCATAAAGAATAACATTACAACTTAAACACGCTATATTTTCATATTCAAAAGTAGCAACTAAATTAAAGGGGTTATTCACCTTTGAGTTAACTTTTTGTATGATGTAGAATGATATTCTGAGACAATTTCAATTGGTTTTCATTTTTATTATGTGTAGGTTTTGAGTTATTTAGCTTTTTACTCAGCAGCTCCACATTTTGCAATTTTTGGAATGTGATTACCCTAGCAA
Source organism: Xenopus borealis (assembly GCA_024363595.1). NCBI lineage: Eukaryota > Metazoa > Chordata > Amphibia > Anura > Pipidae > Xenopus > Xenopus borealis. Next base: position 156,194,265 of record CM044431.1, on the reverse strand, counting down.
CCATAAATATGGATAGCAGAAGGCCTGAATAAAAAGACAAGTAATAAAAATCAATAATAAAAATAAATTTATAGCCTTACAGAGCATTTGTTTTTTTAGATGGGGTCAGTGACCCCCATTTGAAAGCTGGAAAGAGACAGAAAAAGAAGGGAAATAATTCAAAAACTATATAAAAAAATTTTAAGTTGCTTAGAATTCTCCATTCCAGAACATAAGTCAACTTAAAGGTGAACCATCCCTTTAAGGGTTACTGCAAAACTACTTGCATTACAAATTTCATTTTTTGATGAACAGACACACCCAGGTTACTGGGATCAAGCTAAATACTAGTATTTATTGCCCCATTAAAAGTTCCTACCATGCTGACTAAAGCCACATTATTCAGAGTTTTGACCTAAAGATAAAGAAAAACTTTCATACTGTTAACCCATGGTAATAGATTCATTCAATTTGGCACAAAGACAAAGTAAATTACACAACACTGAGCTACAGCCCTTTAGCTGCAGATAACTCCAAGCATCTTATGATAACGTAGTAGTATTGAGATTGTGAGAGTTGTATCACAGCAGTTGAAGGACATCTGGCTGCATCCAAGTAACACAGAGAACGTGTATCTCTTCAGCTTTTGTCATGGTAAAGAAGAGAAGCCACAACTTAACATTTTTTTGTGGAACAGTAAAAAAGGAGAAACCCATACCTGGTTCAGAGCAGGACGCAGATGTCACTCCCTCCAGAAAAGATCCTTTGTTATCAGCTGCCAGCTAAAACAAAGTACAGCATTTGTTATGTTCACTGCATATAATATTTATCCCTAAACTTGACATTAACTGCATTGCAGAAAAAGAAGCAAGATGATCACTCCCAACATTGCAGAGAGCATGTCAGGTATCAAGCATTCTGAATATTGTTTCAGTACAAAGGTGCTGACAACATTCTCAGTCTTATCCTGTGCTGCTTTGTGGTAAGCCCATGCTTTTATATTATCTGTTTAATCACATCAGTGTGTTTTGTCAGCTATTAACTCTTCACTGTTAATGATTCCACTTTCAAATGACCCATATATTAACGTACAAAGTGTTTCTAGTGACTAACATGCACTTAGTGTACAAAGTATTGTTACTGCAGATTACATCTACCCTGGGGGTTGATTGCATTCTTGGGATGTTAGCAGGGTTGAGAATAAAGGGTAGAACAGAGGAAAGGGGACAGCTGTGAGCAAAGAGCAGAGATGCACAGTTAGATTCAGGGAGATGAGCCACCCGCCAGCAAATCTCTTCTTTGGGGCGAATAATCTCCCCGAGCTGCCTTCACTTCGTTCCCGCTGGTTAGAACGTAAACTGATCTCCCTGAACTGCCTTCCCGCTGACAGGAGTGTAAATCGCCGGCGGATGGTGATCTGAGTGCCATCCGCCGGCGATTTACACTCCAGCCAGCGGGAAGGCAGTTCAGGGAGATCAGTCGCCCCGAAAAGAAGATGTCTCCGGGCTACTAATCTTCCTAAATCGGACAGTGTGGCTCTGTCCTAAGGATACTGAAGAAGTTGATGTGAATATCAGCTTTGCCAGTCCATACTGGCAAAGGCTTTTTTTCTGACTCAACACTCTGTTTGTGGAAGGCCACATCTTTATCTGGTGGTTCCTCTATCGCAGTACCAATGTCCTCTGCTGATGGATCCATAAACACCTCATTTCTGCTATTGTGGGGTAGTCCCTCCAACTCTGCACTTACAGACAAGAGCTCTGTAGCTTGACACTGCAATGAACTGGAAGGTTCTGATGAGGAAGAGGTGGATGAAGAGGAAGAGGTTGAAGAAGACAATAGTTCCTTAGTAGGAACTGTGTGGTGCAGCATCGTATCAGACTGTATTTCTGCAGGACAAAAACAAACTAAATGTAACTTTCAGAAAGCTGGAACTTTGTTTCAATCAGCAATATTAAACTGTACAATTGGCACTCACATCCACCTTCAAAAGAAGTCTATGGAAAGGAGTCTCTAAGCAGGGGTAAGGGTACCTGGATCAGTTTTACACTACAATCAGCCAAAAAGTTGGACCTAAGCCTTTACAATGATTGCATATGTACAATTCTTGCTGACATTCCAAAAAACATTAAAGATTTTCAATAGTTTTTAAGTTATTTGTAAATATAATTGCAGTTGAAAGCAGTCAAAATATTTCCCCCGTCATAGGTGCAGGCTAAAAGAGCTGGCGGGGGGGGAAACATGTTTTGTAAAAACTGCTCATAGAGAGCGTTATGCTGAGGAAACTTCTGGTTCTGGTGTCCATGTTGGGATACAGTATGCAAATGAGGTTTAGTATACCGGATTGCTCACATGCAGATAATGAGCATGCCAAACATGGCTACCCAATTGGGGGCTCCATCTCCATTTGGGAACTACAGTGATCACTTCAAGCAATTTTTGTACAAAAAATTATTACCCCCAACTGGAGTGCGGCCAATATGAGACTGCACCTCTTCTGGGGGTAACAGTTTTCAGGATTCACAGCCAGGTATGCAGAGAACATAAACAGGCAGATTTTGCTTTTGTAGCAATTTCATTTTCAAATACAGTTAACAGAAAAAAATTATATTTTAATATACATATTGGAAAGTTGCTCACAAATACAATCTCATTCACTGCATAAAAAAAAAAAGTTTTGTGGTAGATGAAACCTTTAAAGCTAAACGAGTCTCACCAATTGGAAATAGGTAAAATTTCAGGTGTTTTCACATCTGGTCATTGCTACTTAAAAGTGTTGAGGATTACAGTACTGCAAATGCAAATAAAATCTTGCAGGTTGATGCCCTACCATGTGAGTTGTTGGTGGGTATAGAGGGGATCCTTGGTAGGGTTGCCACCTGGCCGGTATTTTACCAGCCTGGACGGTATTTTACCGGCCTGGACGGTATTTTACCGGCCTGGACGGTATTTTGATGGTTGATCCCAATGTTATTAATAGGAAAAAAGATAAATAATAGGAAGGCTGGTATTTTTATCAAGAAAAGGTGGCAACCCTAACCCTGGGTCACCTGTTGGGTATCTGTTATTAGGTCAAATCTGTGTTGACAGCCATTGTTGATTTCCTGGTAAGTCTATATATGTATGCATATGCCACTACGTGTATATGCAATAGTGTACATTCTATAGCACATAAAAAGTGCAGAAAGGGTAAGGGTAAGTAAAAAAATTATTTTTATTTAGCTCTAATGAAAATATATCTGTATAAAGTTATAAAGTAATGTGTCAAGAGACACAGTAAAAAGGCAAACTGCATACTAGAGCTAACTCTTTCCTCATAGCAATAGGGTCTGGTTCCACTTTATTTATTTTATGAAAATAAAGAAGGCTTGCGGTTCATGGTAACCAAGTCTATAATCAGAAAAATAAGACAAATGTAACCTCTACTTGCAAATAAATTGTTGTTTGACTTTTGCTCTATTAACATGGCTATAAGCTGGCAGATAAAAGCTGCCCTCAGACCAAAATTTGGATTAGCCCAATTTGGCCTAGTTCACAGGTGGCAAAGTTGGACAGAGATAGGATCATCTGGTGGATCTCAATGTGTCGACCAGCTTTATATTTAAAAAGAAAAAAAAAGTATGGTTAGGAAAAGTTAAAAAGCACATGTGTCAAACTACAACTATACATGATCAGGCTCCCACTATACAAGTTTTTTATTTTAGTGCAAAGTATATTCCATTATGTCTGCCCACTGAAAGATTGATCAGCATATCTGTCACTAGAAGTTCAGGGTACATTCAGCAGGCACATGGTTTGCGGCCATCACCTTTGGATCCTGCAATGTGGCTGTCACCATTCCGTGCACTCCTCAGTTCATGAATCTGAGCTCTAATTTTATGCCTTTCTTCTAGGTCTTCTCTCTCCTGTGCCTGAAATAAACAGCAGTCCATAAAGAGAAGGTGGTGCAAGAGTACAGTATTAAGAGTTGGGAAATTGGCAAAAGTATTCTATTGTGCCTTCTGTTTTTTAATGTAAGAAATATTCTGGAACAGCACACCAACAAAGGTAAGGAACAGCACATGTGGTGGCCAGTGAGCAAAAAGACAAAAATATATAACCACCCCTAAGGAGGGGAAGCTGACAGAGAGGAGGATTGATAACCCATATCTATTTGGCTGTCTTTTTTTATTTGGCTGCAGATTAGAATGTGAAAACCCATTTCTATTTGGGAGAAAAGGTGAGTTAAATGGGGAGACAACCTGTAAAAGTGAATGAGCAAAGCTATGGAGCAAAGTTTAAAAAGAAGCAAATGTATAGTAAATTCATTTTATGCCAGCATGAATACATGCTTTCATATTTCCAGCCCAAACTCTGGTCTGTGTGTATGAACTGACTGGCAGAAGACATGCCTGTTAGTACATACTAAAGCCAGGGTTGGAACCGTGGATTTAATGGGTATTACTCAAAATGTGGCCCTCCAACTAGAAAATACTCCTTAGCCACCTCAGTGTAGACCTAAATTCAAATTAGGATTATTGCTTATTTAGATTTATCTGGATATTAGGGAACAGCTTTTCATGAGATGCTCTGGAGGCACAGGGAGTATCTGGTTCACAGGAAATTGCTCAATTAACAATATCTATTAGGGTGATATGGAGGTTGTGAATCCACAAATGGCTTCTGAATTACTTTCAACAGCTATACAGTTTTGAATTCAAGCAGCTACAAGGTTCCAATGTACCCTAGCAAACAGGCAGTGGTTTCAATGAGAGACTGGAATTTAAATAGAGGAGGGCCTTAATGAAATGGTAAATAAAAATAACAATACAATAACAATTACACATTTAGAGAATCACAGGACAATTGTTTTTTCAGCTGCAAGGGTCAGTTACCTGATGTTACAAAGTTGAAAATAGGCCTGTAAATTTTTAAAGTGTGGGAATAAACCACCAAAATGACTTTGTATCCCATTTTATCCTTGCAGAGAGTACCTTGGCTGGCATTAAACATGTGATCCCAGCACAATGCTAACAATTGTAATACTTTGCTTCCCATACCTGCAAACTATATTTATACACACAAGCTTCAAGTGGAATTGCATGTCAATTTTTTTCCCAAGGAATGTAATAATGTACTCTTTTTCTTATACTTTACGACATAAGATTTGCAGTTATACAATCCAAATTACAGGTACTAAAGTGTTGTTCTTATATTTGATTGTGTAACACTCTCACACTGAATGCCCACTGTCTCACAATAAGGAGACAATAACAAAGAAAACATCTTGACAAATCAGCAAATGACCGTGTCACTTGTTATGTTGACCGTGCAGCCAGCCCTTGGATGTAAATCTGGTGCTCTTCACATTGGAAAATGTCACCAAAGATAGAGAATTATGAATACTTAAAACAATAACCACATCAGTGGGGCAATCATTATTTATTCCCTGTAGATTAGGGCGCTTGAATCGTGTTAACACCAATGAGTGCACTTCTCAGGCATATTACCTCCCTGCTGTCACTTACCAAAGATGGCACAATGTCCCCAACAGCATCTTGGCTTTTGTAGACTAGCTTTTCATTGTTCTGGTCACTATTTCGTCTAATCAGCATCCCTCCCAGCGATGCAGCTGAAAATCCAGCAGGTAGTAGGTGAGTTACCAAACAAGACACCATGTATCTAATCATAGGGCACCTAGCAGATTTTGTTTTGGTCAACCTAATCTGGTGTTTAGGACTTCTGTTTACATGGATACTTGAACGAGGCAGTGGAATCATCTTTAAATAAAAAAAAAAAATCTAAAACTACCAATCTCCAGATTGCAGGTGCAGACCTATATCGTATCTGGTAGTGTACACAGATTTTCCCATTTTCTAGCCAACACTCACAGAATTATGGCAAGCAAAGTACATGTAACTTCATAAATAAAATGTATTTACAATAAATCCTTTTTTTTTAGAAAATTCTTGTACTGAAAAATGCTTTCACATTCCAAGACATGTGCAGCCCTGACACAATCTGTAATATGTTATCTTCTACGGACTAAATGTGCTACACATAGACACAAGCAGGAGAATTAGCCAATGTGTCAATTCCTGCATGTATAACTATAAAGGCAGCTTAAGGGAATTCTGGTTTAACGGACATATTCGCATGCGGTTAATAAAAGGTGTTTTAAAAAATTCTGTTTTACCCTCAATTTCATCATTTCGCACTTTTCGAATAGCTGCTCTGATCAGCTTTCTCTCTTCATATTCTTTAGAATTTCGGAGCTACAACAGAGAATACATTTATAAGTATACTTCATAACCTTGAAAGAGAGGGTTATCACCTCCTAGTGCCATCTGGCAAGTGGATTCCGTTTTCAAAATGTTCATGCGCCATCTACTGGCAACTAAATTGTTTGCAGAAGTAACTACTATGGGATAAAGGAATTAGATTATTATTATGCTGCATTTATATAGTGCTGATGCTACTGTGTGCATTACTTACTGTTCACGTATAGTGCGAGTATACATGATCACATACACACACAAGTTTTTGGTCTGTGAGAAAAAAAACTTGGGCATCTAGAGGAACCCTTCACAGCCAAAAGAATAACATACAAACTCCATACAGATCATCCCTTGTGCAGAACTGAAGCTAGGCCTGCTACCCCTACAAGGTTAAGTGTTAACCAGTGACCTACCACTCTACCTTTGATAAAAAAAGAAAAGTGGAAAATCCAACAAATACCTATTATAGCTGGATTTAAGGAACTCTATGCTCAATATCTGTTATGTGTTCACAGCAATATTAGGTAACATGTACATACCAGAGACGCCAGCTCCTCCTCATCACTGATATTTTGAAGCCTTACAGCCAGGGAATTCAGTGCTCTCTGCTGTTGTTCCTCTCTGTCAACCCTGCAGGAACACAAACCCCCGCTTACTGAAGCAGCTTACAATAAATTACCACAGAGAAGAGTGGATTATATTGGGCTCATCCTTTTCTCATCTGGAGTTTTACAACACGTGTCGATACACATAGGATTTACCGATTACATGGCCATCTCTGACCTAGAGAATTGGCATATATAACTGGAAGCCAGATCGATGGCAAGTTTTTTTGCTGGAAGATATGCCATTAAATAGGCAATAGTGAAAGGTTGTTGTTTGAGTAGATAATTAAAGATTTATTGAAATGAAATGCTTTGTTCATTTTGCAGTGAAGCATTTATTTGTACATACGGGTTCACTGAAGGTTAAAAAATGTTCCTTCTACTTTATCTAAATGTAAATTACTTTTGTTTTGTCCGGTAACTTCTTGCATTTTCTCACTAAAGCATAAAGCTGTCCATAGATGCAAATATGAAGTTGTAGGAAATGAAGGTACATTCAATTTTTGGACTGTGTGTGGATTGCCCAGACATTTTTTTTTAGGCGATTGGTCGTTTAGTCGATTGGACAGGTTAGCAGATTTTTGTTGGCCAACGTTAATCTCGTTTGTATATATTGCCTATGTGACGATATCAATGAGAGACTATTTACTGGACATAACTTTCGTACGATAGCTGCCTGTGGTCAGAAACATTGTCTGATGTTATTTTTACTACATTATTTAATCTGAATGGTTAATTGTAGGTTGTAAGATCCCACTGAGCAAGCATTGGTTGGAAATAAGAAAAAATCTGCATGTCTATGGCCAGCTTAAGACCCCGAAAACTATGCAAACAGATGGGATCACCAGTATTAGAAAGGTGGTTTTCATGGGTGGGAGGTGTGTTTATTTGTTAGAACTTGGCTCCTAGTACACGCCACAAAAAAAAGAGATACAGAAAAGTGTTAAGATCTGGAATTTAAATAAATTACTCTTGAATTCTTTTTCAGAGTTAAAAGTACCAGCTCTAAGGTTATTTCACTTCTGTGAACAATGTGTGTTTTTACTACAAAATAAAACCCCCACAAAAAGGACCAAAATTATAGTATTTACACTGGTAGCTAAATTACCTACTTAGCAAGAGTAAATCTACATTTGAAATGTAAAGTGATAGTTTTTGTTGGTTTTCTCCTCCCAAACACGGTAAACAAAGTATTTTACTTGACTGCATTAACTTTTTTTGGTTTTGAGGAAATGGTGTCAAATGACTTCCAAGCATAACTAATGTTTTTGAAATTCCATTTAAAAAGAAAAGGAATAAAAATAATTTAATGTTAAATATATTACAAGACTTATTAGACACTAGTTGGACAAAATAATAGTAAAAATGTAGGTTGATATTTTAAAGGTATGACGTTTCACTTGCTGTAATTTTTTTGTTTAGTGCCGTCTGTACCTCTGACCAGCAGAAGGCACTACAGTGTTTAGGTAGCAATATTTCCTGTCATAACAGGGGAATTCATACAGGCACAGTGTAGGAAGAGCAAAAAAACCCTTTCACCAACATCTTACACTGGGGAGTGCAAAATTCAGAAGAGAGAGTTAATATTATGAAAAGAGGACAATACCAGTGTCAAATGAAAATAGAATTGTTCCCCTTCTCTAGTAAATCTATGTCAGTGATGCGACTATATTCAAAAATATGACCCTGATCTTTTGGAGTATCACTTTTGCATGAGCTCTACTGAAATACGGGTGGACAACAAGTATATATTGCACCAAAGAATGACCTGACTGCTAGGTGTTTTGGAATTATTACAGATTGGCTACTGTTGCATAGAATGTGGCAGGGAGAACTAGAGCTTACTTCTACTAAACAAAAATAATATGGGGACAATATAAAAAATGTCTGGATGGAAAGTCTGCTGCTTTTCTAGTAACCTATAGCAATCAATCAGCAGGTGTTGTTACTGTTTAGCTGTTTAAATATAAACCTCTGACTGGTTGGTTTGGGTTACTAGATGTGGGATATACCTCTACCTTACTTCCTTTTTATTAAAGTATGCTTCATCTATGCTTCCAACACAAGTTACTAGTAGCCTCATCTTGATAACTGACCCTGGCTGGTTCTCCTTGTTCTCATGTTCATTGCTCTTCTCTGAGCGAAACCGCTTGGATGCCAGTGCCTCCTCACATCTCTCCAGCTCCTTTCTACGTAGCTCACGGATTGCTGTTCGAATCTCTTTCCGCTCTGCCAAGTCCAGCGTCACCTCCAGCTGTGTGAGAGAGTTTAAATTTTTTTTAGAATGTGTGATCTTTGAATTCTTTACATTTACATACAGTGTGCAGATCTCAGGCTTTGCATTTGGTGGCTAGTACTCAACTACCCTAGCAACCTGGCAGTTTAAACATAAATAGGAGAGGGCCTGATGGAAGATAAATAGGAGAGCGCCTAAAAATATAATTAATAAAGAATAACAATAACACTCAAACTAAAGACTCTATGTCAATCAGTCAGGAATTCAGTTTACAGTCTGGAAAGAGGCAGAACAGGAATGCAATGATACAAAAAGCATACAACATGAACTTCTGAATGTTTCTGTTATATATCCAATTATGATTCATTTTGAAGTACCAACAACTAAACCAGTGGTAAAGCTGCAAGTTAAGTTTTTAAGTGTCAAATAGCATTAGTAGATCATTTGTAAAGTTAAAAAAAAATCAGGACCAATTCACAAAAGTTTACAGACTTACACAGTCCATTGTTTTACCAACTGCTAAGTAAATGTGACTCATTTGGACATTTCTCATTTAAAGCAAATTTCAGTATTTCTTCGGTTACTACACAGTACCTGAATGAAGTCTGAGGACACAACATTACAAATACTCTCCCAATTGCTCTATGAAGGTCACAATTGTGACCCCCCCCCAAGTGTAACACCCCTCCTCCTTACTGTGGTGTGTCACATTCTGGAGGACCTCGTGGGAAGGATGGGAAAGATTTTGTTGTCACAGCCACTTAACTCTAGTATTGAATTAATTGAGCTAATTTCTATGGCCAGCTTGCCCACATTGATTGTCCCTTGTGTTACTATTTATGTAGAACTATCTGACCTACATAAAAAGGTGTTGTAATTAATAAAAGGAGAAAATCCTCAAAATTATGCTGGTGCCTGAGACTCTACAAGAAAAGTATGTAACATTCTTTACATAAGAGTGGGAGCTAAAACACAGGCATTCTTCATAAACATGAGTACATTAGATTAATCTATGAATCAGGAAAGTCATACTGCTGCTCCCACACATATGTATAAATGTACATTTGCAAACAAACATAAAAATACAGAGATGTGACTCTTTGGACATAAGCAGAAGATGCAAGACCCTAGCACACAACATTGTTATCCATCCCCTGCCCTTTAAAGGGCACCAATCACAGCCAAAATCAAACACATATTAACAATCTGACCAGTACAACCTAAACATGTTTAATCAAACTACATATATAGTTTTTGGGGGGAAAAAACAGCAGTTTTTTTAAAAATCCCATACGTTGTCAAATGGTTTCTTTCACTGAGGGAGTACATACTGTGACTATAACATGCAGCTGAGTTCATGAGCATGCTCAGATTGTAGCACTGCCCTGCGTATTCTACCCAATATACCTAGCTTTAGTAAACTCCCTATCTTATCCCCCAACCCCTTGCTGGTGATGTTATTATGCAAATGAAGGGCAGACACTAACGTCCAGAAGGTGGCAGCACTACTGAACAGCAGCTAACACAGAAGTTTGGCAAATTTCAAAATAGTTTAGAAGGTTTATTGGGCAACCAAGAAATTTCAACTGATCATGTGTAAGATTTCAGAGCTGCAGTTGGCTGTGAAGATATAGGTAGGAGGAGCCAGTGAAATCCAAGATGCCTGCCTCAAGTAGAACTGCAGTGGAGATAGGGGAGATTTTGCAGAAGGTATAGTGAGCTGATGATTTACATTATACAAACAATTCTAACGGCTTTAAAAAAACAAACTGATTTCTTTAACTTTCACATAGTGTATTTACTTCGGAGCCCTTTAAAATAATATGAAACAGAGACTATTCAACAGCTCCAGTGACTTATTTGCATGACATCACACTGTTATTACACTCTGGCACCTAAATGCAAATTACAGTCAATAAATTGCCCACTGCAGTAGAATAGCATGGCAAATGTTGTTTCTCTTATAATAAAAGCCACCATGGCATATTAGGAAGTAAGGAGGGGTGTGGGATTGCCTCATAAAATGATAAATATATATAAAGTTCCTTGCCATTTTAATTACGCAATCCTAGTATTGGAAAGTATATTCTAATCCATAAGATTGTTTTTCATCATGCATCTTTGCAGCTGTGTACGCTTTGCATATATACATTGTAATATAAAAATATGTTTGTGCTACTGTGGTAGTCGGAATGTTAGAAAGCTGCAGTCAATTATACTGCATTACTATTTATACACTAACTGTAAACAGCTTTTCCCCTCTCTCTTGTACTGCTCCAGTTTCAAATATATTTTGGAAGCTTATTACAGATGTGTAAAAAAACATGCCAAAATTTCCATATGACTAGTTCTAAACAAGACCAAAGTATGTTTAGATTACATTTTGGCAGATGTTTATTTTAAGTAAATTTGCACTTTTTGCCAAGTATAAATATCTGAGATTTAGCCCTAAACATATAAGTAATATTTTAGGTCACTGTGAAAAAATAAAACATCAGTATTTTATAAGTAGGACTAACAGCTGTTTGCTTGACATTTTGCTCAGAGAAAAGAAACCACAGATAAAGCGAGCCTGCACTGTTCATTAAATGCCTATCTACAAGGTTTATACTTCGATTTATTTAAAGGTTCACAGTTTAGCATGCTTTCAAAACTCATTCCCATAGCAGAATGAACTTAAAAGAGTTGTTTAATGAACAGTAATCAAAATAAAAAAAACAGAAATTGTATCAAAATAATTATATATATATATATATATATATATATATATATATATATATATATATATTATACTGTTGCTCTACACTAGTAAAGCTGGTGTGTGTGCTACCGAAAGATTACTATAGTTTATATAAACAAGCTGCTGTGTAGCAATGGGGGCAGCCATTCAAGCTGGAGAAAAGTACAGGTTACACAGCACATAACAGATAAAACACCATTGTACTAGACAGAGCTTATCTGTTATGTGCTATGTAACCTGTGCTACACAGCTGCCTGTTTATATATGCTAAAAGCGAACACACAGCTTTTACCAGTGCATGCTAACAGTAAATTATATGTTAATTACTTTTAAATGCTTTTTTTTGGTGTTAATCTTCCTTTAAATATGGCAGCAGCAAGGTTTCTAGAGTCCTGCTGTAAAGAAGCACTTAAATGGAGGAAAACATAATGCTCATGGGAAATGGAGTTCCAACATGGTTCTGTAGGAGGGAGAGAATTTCCAGGACTTAACTGTGGGTAGGCTGGTTTCATTGAAAAACTGCACATAAATCAGAATGTGTCCCTCATGTGTAGTACAGGGGGTTCATCTGATGCAATACAAAATGCCTTTGTCTTGATAGGAATGCAGACATTCCCTGTACATAGCGTCCTTACAAGCAGCTAAAATGTCAGACACTGACCTATAAATATGGAATGGCCTCTTGAAATAATTTTACATTGGATGATATTACACAATTCCATGAAAAAAAGAATTGCTATGCATCGAAGCCATCAGGTTAGAAGTGGGTTACTACAATTACTTTTTTCACTCTGAGTTACATATGTTGGTGCTTATGAAATAGTGTGGCTAAATGATTAATTATTTCTAAAGCATTTGGCTTTACTTTATTATTATTACTACTAATAATGGTTGAAAGGTTTGCCATAAGACATCACATCACTTGCAGTACCACTCGTGATATATTTGATCACGTGCACGTGCGGTTTGTCCTATGTTGGGAAAACGGATTTGACTCTCATGCAGAGGATGGATGCACATCGGTCAGCAATAAGCACGGCGTTTAGGGATGGCAAAACCACCAAGCCAGTGGCTAAACATTTTCTGGAAAAGGGCCATAGATTACCCACTTTACACTTTGCGATCAATCACATGGATCACTCCAAAATTCGACTTAAAAAGGAGGTATTTTGGATTAAAAACGAAATACCTTAACTCCGCTAGGTCTCAATGAAAACTGCCCCCAACACGCTTTTTAAATCAGAGAGGAGTCTTCTATGGTCCGTTTCCTTTGGTCTTTTCGTGGCCACTGTTTGGTTTACATTTCTGTATGATACTTATTGTAACAATTAACTGGTTATTTTGCTGTTTTTTGACACAAGGATACTATTTATTTTTGCCTATATGTGCAATATGTTTGCAATATGTTTCATCAATCCGTTTAATTTGTCATTGATACTCATGTCATGATTTTAGTTATTTTTTTCACATTTTGTCTTTCTTCATCACAGGTAGTTTCTTACCCAATATGGTTAATGTGTTACTAGCTGGTGATTGGTCTTTTCTAGTCTTGATCAAATGATCAAAATCTGCTGCATGGGATTGGGTGAGTGTGCTTTTCTTTGGTCTATTTGAAATGTATATTTTAAAACTTCATGGTCTTGATAAAGGTCCTAGCGGCAGACCAAAACGTTGGCCTGTTTTTAATGTAACTTAAAGGAAAACTATACCCCCCGGACAATGTAGGTCTCTATAAAAAGATATTGCATAAAACAACTCATATGAAAAACCCTGCTTCATGTAAATAAACCATTTTTGTAATAATATACTTTTTAGTAGCAAATAAGGACAGCCTCCTAGGATCCTAGGATTCAACAGTGCACACAAACATACCAAACAAACTATAAAGTTAGGTCACATGAGCCAATTAACAGACAGAGTTCTGTCTTTCGCTTCCACACTTCTTCCTGTTAGTTAGAATTGAAATATTTCTGGTCAGGTGATCTCTGAGGCAGCACACAGACCATCATGAAATGGTGGTTCAAGGCAAGAGATGTAAAAGGGCAATATTTACTTGGGTAAATAGATAGGCTGTGCAAAATAAAAAATGTTTCTAATATAGATAGTCAGGGAAAAATGCAAACTATAAAAGTTGGAGTGACTCGATGTCTAAAGCTCCCCATAGACGCAACTATCTTTCCCTGCCGAACGACGATCTTACGGAAGTCCGACCAATCTGTCAAATTATTGTGCGGTTAGTGGGATACGAATGTCTTACGATTTTTCGTCCGACATCAGTCTGAAGATTGATTGGCCAGGTTAGAAAATCTTTTTCGGTCCCCATACAATCTACCTATGTTTGCAGGGCCAAGCAGGCTGCGATCCTTCAGTTTTGCTTGCAATATCACCTGAAATGGTCTTTTTAGTTGGACACATCGGGCATTTAAACGATCGTTTTGAGACAATCGTGGTCTCACGATAACCACTGGATCTTTAAAAAATCTTCGTCTATGGCCAGCTTAATATAATAGCCAGAATCCAACTCCCTGCTTTTCAGCTCCCTAAATCTGAGTTAGTCAGCGACTTGAAAGGGGGCCACATGGGACATAACTGTTCAGTGAGTTTGCAATTGATCCTCAGCATTCAGCTCAGATTCAAAAGCAACAGTTATGACCAATGTGGCCCTCCCTCAAGTCACTAATTGGTTACTGCCTGGTAACCAGGGTAACCAGTCAGTGTAAACCAAGAGAGCTGAAAAGCAAGAAGTAGTATTCTGTTCTGTTATACTTACAGTAGCTCCAGCCTTTATACATTACATTTTTGCCTAACTAACTATATTGAAAACATGTTTTATTTTGCACAGCCTATCTATTTACCCAGTTTTTACTTTTATACTGAACAATTCCTTTAAGAATTGGCAAGATTGTAGTCAGCAAAGCAGGAGCTGTGGTATTGTGCATTTAGCAGATGGCACTTGCAAATAGATTAACGTAAAGGAATGTTAGAATAGATGAGGGTAAATAATTTTGTTAAAGAGTTTTGTTTAAAAATTCTATAGGAATTCTATAGGAGTGCAGCCCTAGCAAAGTCTTGAATGCGTGTATGTGAGGAGGAAAGGGAGATGCAGAGTAATCCATTGCCAGAGAACCACTTGGTGAGTACTTGGAAATAAATTCAGAGCCATAGTGTAAAATTGTCAACTGCCTTGAATGTCAGGGCCATACAATAAAAAAAAGTGCTTTGAGTGCAGAACAAGCACAAAAATAATTTTATTAGAAATAGTAAAACACTTAAATGAGGATGATTATTAAAAGTACATTGAGATCCTTTAAAACCCCTACAGCTCAACATGTTTTGCACCTCTCTAATGCTTCCTCAGGAAAATGTTAGGGCCCTTATGCTGAAGGCTTCTCAAGGTGTAAATAAGAAAGCAAAGTACAAGACAGAAAGTGCAGTTACTTCTTACAGACAGGTACAGGCCCTAGACTAGCGGACCTTTTTGCACCAGAAAAAAATTTGAAGCACCCTCGGTACCAGTGGAATGGAAAACCCTAAGTGAAATTTTGTCTGGCAGATAACCTTCCCAGGGGCTGTGTGTTTGTGAACTTCAGCTCAGTTCCACGACTCCCGAGGGTATGGAAATTACTTCCCAGGTGCTGCTACAGTTAATCCAAGCAGCGATTTTTCCCACAAGTGATGCATAGTTTGTGTTTCTAAAAATTAATTCCAGTGAGAAATGTCACTAAATAGGTAGGATTTAATTTTTCCATAAGCATTAAATAAATTGTTTCTTAGTTAGATATTTGTAATGGAAACAAAATTGCTACAATGTAATTTGTCATGATAATATTCTTTTACCGTTTGTTAACATTTATTTCCAGCTTCAATAAAAACTGTTATTTCCCTTTTGAAAGAGTAAACAATGTAACTTCTACTTGATTTTCAGCTGATGCAGATTTAGAAACGTTAAGAAGATTAAAGCAATTAATAAGATTTCTTTGTACTAAATCTCCGAGCATGGCTATGTTCAGGTAATGGTCAATATAAAGTGAAAGAAAGAAACATCATACCGAGAAAAGGCACTTCCAGATAAGATAAAGTTCCTTCGGGTAATTAAAGGAATTGTTCAGTGTAAAAGTAAAAACTAGGTAAATAGATAGGCTGTGCAAACTAAAAAATGTTTTCAATATAGTTAGTTAGGCATAAATGTAATGTATAAAGACTGGAGTGACTGTAAGTCTAACCTAACAGAACACTACTTCTTGCTTTTCAGCTCTCTTTTGTTTACACTGACTGGTTACCCTGGTTACCAGGCAGTAACCAATCAGTGACTTGAGGGAGCGCCACATGGGTCATAACTGCTGCTTTTGAATCTAAGCTGAATGCTGAGCATCAATTGCAAACTCACTGAATAGATATGTCCCATGTGGCCCCCCCTCAAGTCGCTGACTAACTCAGATTTAGAGAGCTGAAAAGCAGGAAGCTGGATTCTGGCTATTATATTAGACATCCAGTCACTCCAGCCTTCATACATTACATTTTTGGCTAACTATATTAGAAACATTTTTTATTTTGCACAGCCAATCTATTTACCCAGTTTTTATTTTTACCCTAAACTGTTCCTTTAACAAACAATCATGCAAAAATGCTGACCAGGTTCAAACAATGGATTAAATGAACAGTGGTCGTTCACCACGGAAATTAGTACAGTGTCCTCATTCCTTTATTATGCCATTATTGTTAAATATGTAATCTGAACAACATACTCCTTGTATTGCAGCTGTAATATGGCTCAAAAGTGGTCAGTCCATGCTATGTATATTTACCTTTTTTTTTTTTTTTTTTTTTTTTTTTTTTTTTTTTTTTTTTTTTTTTTTTTTAAATGTATTTAGCTTTGTACTCAGTAGCTCTCCATTCTGGAATTGTAGCATTGTATCTGGTTGATAGGGTGCAATTTTATTTAAATTGCACCCTAGAAACCAAATGATAAATATAATAAACTGGTACCTGTTCCTCTGTGGTTTAGTTTAAGTATCGCTTCACCTTGCTTCCATCCAAAGCCATCAATAGTAATTCAAAAATGGTAGGTGTCGATACAAGACAGCACAGAAGTTCTGCTGCAAAGGTACCTTTATTTAACACCATTTAAATAAAGGCACTTTTGCAGCAGAACTTCTGCGCTGTCTTGTATCGACACCTACCATTTTTGAATTACTAGAAACCAAATAGCAGCTAAAATTGCAGAATGGAGAGCTAATGAACAAAAAGCAAAATAAATAAATAAATTAATGAAAACCACAAACAACAAAAGAAGACCAAATGCAAATTGTCTTAGAATATCACTATGTGAAGCATACTAAAAATGACTGGAAGAGGAACAGGAGAGGCCTGAATAGTAAGAAAAGTAACAAGAAGCAACACAAACAATACAATTACAATTTATGGGCTGCTAGAATCAGTACTCCCCATGTAAAAGCTGGAAAGAGTCAGAAGGTGGCATATAGTCCAAATTGACTGCCCAGGATTCCAAATTAGGAAAACCAAGTCGTAGTCCTGCACCCTGACACCACAAGTCCTCCCATCTCTGCCCCCCCCCTTATGTCACCTTCCTCCCCCTCCTGCCCCCTTTAAGATCACTTCGGCATTCAATATTAGATAATGTCCAATCCTTAGCAGTGTTTGAATATATTATACTAATAGTTAAAGGTAAACTACCCCTTTTAATTATGCAAAGATTAAAATTAAGTTAAATTGCTCAATTGACTTTGTACCTCTGCTACACCTGGGAGCAGTTTGGAGTATGAAAAGAGGAAAAACAAAGTCATCCCTACAGGAACCTAAAGAACAGAATTTATGAGAGTTAAGGAGGGAAATTGTTTAATCTCAACTACATCAACTGTGGTACATAATGAAAGGCAATTTCGTAGCATTATTTTAGCTCTGGCTCTGTCAGCAAGAAACCTATAATATTTGAGAATGCTAATAGGAATATATATTCTGTAACTTTATGATCTGACATCTCAGTAAATCCAGCCTAATTATTTGATCACTAACAATTGTCATCATCCATTTTTCATTGATCCATTGTTTATTTACAAAGGAAAGGAGGGCCAAAGTTACATATTTGTGTGGAACCCTAACCTAATCCTAAAGTCATTTAAAGGGGAAATTATAATCCGGTGTTTCAGTCAATGGAATGATAGGTGTGAGTATAGGAGACTCTGCCTTATTTTAAGAACAAAAATCTTGCTCTTCACTATCCAAGGCTGATCTAAATGCCCAGTGCATTCCAACATAAGAACTTATCTGTGAAAGATAAAGACTTTCATGAACTGAAAATCAAAAGAACTGGTCTTTCAGCAACACCATAAACACACAATGAATCGTCAAAGCAGAAGAAATTTAATATTTTCAAATGAGTCAAAATCTTGACCCTTATCCTATAGAAACATTGTTGAAAGACCTGAAGCAGGCAGTTCACAAGAAGAAGGCTGGAGTTGAAGCTGTTCTGTAAAGAGCTTTTGGCTAAATTCCCTTGAGCAGATGTGCAAACTGATAAACAGTTACCAGAAGCATTTAGTTGCAGTTATTGCTGCACATGGAAGGCACACACAAATATGTAACTTTATATTCTTTTCCTCAAAAAAAAAATCAGCATTATGCTTTGCCTCATTTGCTTATTTGGGATAATGTTATACATTTTTAGGACTTGAAAAATAGATCAGTCTTCAAGTCATATTGTATTTAAGTCATATTTATGTATGAGGCTGATCTAAATGCCCAGTGCATTCCAGCATAAGAACTTTATCCTATCTGTGAAACATGGGATTGTCAGTATCATGGTGTGGACCTGCTTTGCTGCCTGTGGACCAAGCCAGCTTGTCATTATTGGTGGAACTATGAATTCTGAATAATACCAGAAAATTTTGTCCATGAACTGGAAATCAAGAGTGTCAGCAAGACAATCACCCTAAATACACCACTCAATTAACCAAAGAATCGTCAAAGCAGAAAAAATTCAATATTTTGAAATTAGTCTTGACCCTTATCCTATAGAAACGATTTTTGAAAAACCTCAAGCAGGCAGTTCACGAGAGGAAGCCCAGAACTGAAGCAGGCAGTTCACTAGAGGAAGCCCAGAACTGAAGCAGGCAGTTCACAAGAGGAAGCCCAGAACTGAAGCAGGCAGTTCACGAGAGGAAGCCCAGAACTGAAGCAGGCAGTTCACGAGAGGAAGCCCAGAACTGAAGCAGGCAGATCACTAGAGGAAGCCCAGAACTGAAGCAGGCAGTTCACGAGAGGAAGCCCAGAACTGAAGCAGGCTGTTCACAAGAGGAAGCCCAGAACTATAGACGGCAGTTCACAAGAGGAAGCCCAGAACTCAAGCTGTTCTGTAAGGAGCTATTGGCTAAATTCCCATGAGCAGATATGCAAAACTAATCAACAGTTACCAGAAGCATTTAGTTACAGGCATTGCTGCCCATGGGAGGCACACACAAATATGTAACTTCATTATTTTCCTCAATTAAACAAAAATCTGCATTATTTTTTGCCTAATTTGGGATCTTGTTATACATTTTTAGGACTTCAAAAATAGATCAGTCTTTAAAGGGGTTGTACACCTTCAAACAACTAGTTGTTTTCAGATAGATCACCAGAAAT
>CM044431.1:156141396-156173770 GCA_024363595.1 Xenopus borealis | reverse complement strand
CTGGCACTTTTTTATTTAAACAGGCGGCGGACAGGGAGAAGGCAGTTCGGGGAGATTGTCACCTCACAGAAACTCCCTGAATCTCCCTGTCTGCACCAGCCCTTATACTCCAGAGATGTTGCTGTGAAATGTATCAATTAAATGTTGCAAAATTGTATCAGTTTAGAGTCTACACCTGAATTACTGAGCTGTCAGACTCAAACACCAGACACACCAACATTCAACTTTAAACTTAGATTTTGGAAAAACAGTAAAAGATAAATAATGGAAAGTAATTGAAAAAAAGTCTTTATTTCTGGGGAACAATTTGAAAATAACTGAACAGAAAAAAGTGTTTGGAAGGTGAACAACCCCTTTAAGTTATATTTATGTATGAAGCACTGTATATATACAAATAAACATACACAAAGTGTTTAGGACAGTGTTAACAGCCAAGACCTATTATTATACTTAACATTACAATTAACAGGCTGTATATATTTGAAAGTTACTTAGTTTATTATAAATAAAATCAAGGACTGTGCTCTGAAGAGAGGACTATATATATAGCCTCGCTCATTGAACCCATTTCATACAGGATAAATCACAGATTCCTTAGATAAAAATGGCAGTGAGATAATTTATATATGTAGGAATAATCATGGCTGTCTCTGATTTAAGCAGAATCTTTATCCTTTAAACCATTCTTTCATTGCAAGATAAATGTGTAAAAGCAACCTTCTTTAGTATCGTGTACTAATGGGTCATTCTTTACAGCAACGGAAGGCAGGTTCAGCTAATACGATAAGTCTATGGCTAAGAAGATTATGTAAGATAAAAGTAATGTAAAGAAAATAGTATGTTAAAGGATGTGTGTGCACGAAAGTCCATGCAGTAAGACTTACAGAATAAAAGCTGCAAAGTCTGCCCTCCTCCATTGCCTTGTATAGATTGGGGGATAGGTGGGATGTTGCATTAGTATTAAATCAATTAATCAATAAAGTTTAATAATCTCCCAGAACAATAAAAGTGGATTAAAAAAAAAAAAATCAGGTTACAGAAAAATAGTACAAAATAAAACAGTACAGTAAAACAAATGTCTGTTTTAAAAGGGAAAACTCCATGGTCTCCTCTGATGAATAGCACAATGGTGGAAAATGTGCCTGGACAGAGGAGCTCATGGATCATGGAGCACTATACAGCATTTATACATCTATCAGGTGGCTTATTCCTAAATACTTGTTCTAACGGAATGTCAAAATAAAAGTGCAATCATTTCAAGTGGACTATTTTGAAACATTCAGTTTGAAATGCATAGCATACAATTTGGGCAATGGCACATGGTAAAATTTCTCACCAGTGGTTAAAAGTCTGCAACAAAAATACTGGCAACAAATCTTCAGAAAATGACATCCCTCTCCTCCCATCCATGCCTGGGGGTTATCTTGGACAAACCCCTTTCTTTCTCAAACAGATTAATTCCACTGCCAAATCCTGCTGCTTTTTCCTGCATAATATTGCCAAGATACACCCCTTTCTTTCCAAGTAACATGTTAGAGTACCTGGTGGTCTAGTGGGGTGGCTCAGGTATTGCTGGATTTCTTTGGCACGCCACTTGATGTCATCATAGTTGGCACAAAATTCAAAATTCTGCCTTGCGGAGGCCTGTGCCGACCTCTGCCCTGCGGAGGCCTGTGCCGACCTCTGCCCTGCGGAGGCCTGTGCCGACCTCTGCCCTGCGGAGGCCTGTGCCGACCTCTGCCCTGCGGAGGCCTGTGCCGACCTCTGCCCTGCGGAGGCCTGTGCCGACCTCTGCCTGACTATTTGAATATTCTCTGGATCCTGATTTTTTAATGATACTATTCTTTTAAGTGCCAGGGCTGGGCCAGACAAGACATGTTGGAAGGTAGGAGTCTGAGAGACAGTTTGGAAGGCAATTTCAATAGTCCAAGCATGATTGGATAAGAGCATGGATCAGTGTTTTACATGGTTGGCAGGACATGGGGAAAAACCCGGTGCCCCCCCAAATCCGTGATAATCATGCTCCTTCCTGCAGTAGAACATAGTGCACATCAGATCCATGATTTTCACGCTAATTCCTGCCAAGACCAGTGTAAATCTTAGTGTGTGTGCATGTGCAGATGTGCATGCACTCTACGGAGCAGCGGCAGTGGGCACCACAGCAGTGGGGTACGGACACAAGGTCTTAAAGTGAGAGGACCAAGGGGAGAGTTTCAGGCTGACATGGGAACTGTAATGTGTACAGGAAGGATGGGGAACAGGGAGCGTGGTTGCGGATCAAGCTGAGGTCCATACCAATCAGGCAGTGCAGTAAAGAATCACAAGTCAGAGACGTAGGTCACAGGTGGAGCTAACTGCAGTATAATGCAGTACAAAGTTGGGATCTGAGAGACCGACAATTCCCAAACTCCTACAGTTTCCATGATATACAGCATTTAGCAAAGAAGAACCCACCAGGATAAATGGCAGGGCATTTAAGATTACTGAGAAAATCCATGTACTAAACTTAAGATTATGCTTTTTTTTTGGCAAAAAAAGCAGTTACCCCAGCTAATAAAACTGTGCAACAGGCACTAGATGGTAGATACACATACTGATGTTAATATAGCAGACAATGGCGTAAGAGAACAGAAATTAATTTTAGCGTATCAGTGAAAAGCTAAAACATGTCTAAGAGAACTACTAAAGCAGACAGTATGATGTTGCATTGTCTATCCACAAAGGTATGTATACGCATCAGTTCACATCCCAGGAAGCCTACACAGAATTATACACATTATAAACTCATTTATATTGCTAAAAGAACTAGCTGCATTCCATGACTGTTTGGTTCAGTTGCTGCCTTAAAGGAGAAATAAACACTCTTTAGGCAAAAGTCCCCACTGGACCCCCTCCCTGCCTTCCCCCCTGCAGTGTTACCCCTGAATTGTGTCCCCTCTTGAAATACAAACATCATATACAGAGTCAGCACAGAGTATTGGTGCATGCGCAGTTGGAGAAATCTTCCGGTTTGTTACAACTTCACATGCACCGAACGTAATGGAAATTGCCAAAGGGAAGGAAGAAGCCAGGAAGAATACCGAAGACCCAGAAGATCGCGCCCGTGAGCTCCGCTACATTGGCCCGTCATGTGTTTTAAAGGAACAGTTCAGTATAAAAATAAAAAATAAGTTAAGTAGTTGGTATATACAAAATATACGAAGGTTTATAATATAGTTTGTTAGCCAAAAATGTATTTTATAAAGGTTGGGATGACTGGATGTCTAACATAATAGCCATAATTTACCCCCCCCCTCAAGTCACGGATCAATGGAAACCAAGAGAGCTGCAAAGCAGGAAATAGTGTTCTGGCTATTATGTTAGACATCCAGTCACTCCAGTCTTTATAAATTACAATTTTGGCTTACTAGCTATATTAGAATTTTTTTGTAGTTTGCATGGCCTATTTATTTGCCTAGTTTTTATACTGAACTATTCCTTTAAGGATAGTATGACAAGTCCTATAATATTGTGTTCTATTTGTGAATTAAGCTACCAGAATGTTTTAAATAATGCTAGTAGGGGGAAAAAATGTTACGGGCACCTAACATTTGGTCCACAAGAGTCTAGTACTTCTTACTGTACTGTAATGCTAACCACTATTGTGTCATTGTTGCAAATTACATTTTGGATTTGGTTTTTAAGACAATTTTTGTAACACAATTTTCCATTTTTCTTTTCTGGGAAAATACAGAATAGCCACTGTTCAAATGTATTATTTTTTTTATATAGTGCTTATGTGCAAGTGCTCAGGTGAATGGGAGAAAGCTTAAGGGCAGATTTACAAAGGGTTGAAGTGAAAGTTTGAATAAAATTTCTAAGTAATTTTGGGATACTATGACTATCTAATAGCCCAAAATTCTATTCGAATTAAAAAAATTAGAAAATTTGAATTTTGAAATACTTGCCCTTTAAAAATCGACTATTCTACTTCTATTCAACTTCGACTATTCGCCAGCTTAACGCTGCTGAACTGCCATTTTAGCCTATGGGGGACCTCATAGAACCTGTCCTGAAAAATTTTCTCAGTTCCAAAAATTCGAAGGATTTTCGATCGAATGGAACGATTATTTATTTGACCGAAAAAAATACTTTGAGGGTTGAATTTCGAAGTTTTTTCACTTTGAAAATTCGGTCCTTAGTAAATCTGGCCCTTAGTTTGTGGGATGGGAACAGAAGGATGGGGTATTGAGCATTTTTAGATGTCAATCAAATACAGAAAATATTTGGCTGAGGAGCTACATGTCCAGCATCACTTGCCTTAAGGTCAGACAGCAAACTTGGTAACAAATAAGACTCACATCTGGAAACAGTTTGTGGTCATACACAGTATTCCATACACAGTACTTTATGGAATAGAAAAGCTGCTGGGCAAAATATACTGTAACAAACGAGGGTGTCCAAATCATACAAAAAGCACATATTGTTATTTATATGGGGCAAGCATATTTCTCACCCTTGTGAAATAAATTGCAAAGTAGTACACAGAAATTGACAAATAAATAAGAAACAAACCAATCACAAACAAGAATAAACAAGTTAAGAAAATAGGTCAGAAGGCCTGGCCCACTTCTTCCTCTATGCAATAGAAGGTTAGAGTGCAGAGGGACCACTTAACCTGTCCATACCAAAAAAAAATAAAAAATGTATTAAAGATTTTAAACAAATCACAAAAGGAGTTTGACAGAAAGGCACAATCCATTCCAGGTGGAAGAACATACTGCAGTCAAGGATTTCTTTAATATCCATCTATCAATTTAGTGGCTACAAAAATGCATGATATCTGGGGTACAGGATGTATTTTGACTTAAAGGTCCATTTAAAGTGAAGAAATTAAATGTTTTTTATATTTTTGCATTTAATCTGAAATGGTGTCCTAGAGCTACACATCAGTTTATTCATGAAACAACTGCAGCCCAAACACTGCACACTGACATCATTTTAATTAAAAAATACTTTGATTAGTTACTGCATTTAGGGTTATGTATGGAAATGCCCATCCAAAACACTGCAGCAAAACAAAATGAGTGTATCCAGTGATACAAGCATAACATACTTGTGCGGAAATGCTCATATTTGCTGAGTTTACATAAAGGAAGGTAGGGAGGAAAACAGAAGCAAAGAGCTGACATGCAGTTATAATAATCTACCACAAGTAATAAAAATACCAGATAGAGGTGTGCAGTTAAGAGATTTGGCTTTCAATATCCAGAATATAAAATTAGCAGTTAATCTAAAACTAGAGGTGTAGTCTAAAGGCTAACCATCCCAAAATAAGACAAAAATAATTTTAGTAAATGGAGCAATGGAAACTAGACGATAATCAAAAGGGAGTGGTTATGATATATTGAAGGGACAGAAATATCTGGACTTGTCAATGATCCAACCAAAAACGAAGGCCTAATTTCACCGGTATGAAAGAAGAAATCTTAACCTAAAAGGAAGATTAGTACAACAATGATGTACCAGTTAATCTAAAACAATTTGTATTTGAATACTTTTCATACAATGTCCTTTGCAGATGTTTGTACTGAAATACAAGGTAAACTGGCCACACATGTTCATATGTATATATCAAATGAGCAGATCTCTCCCAGATATTTCACCAAAGGCAAGGCAATATCAGGCTAATCTGATCATTTGATCCTAGGGCCATACGATCTGATTAAAATATTGGAAACAGGCACCAACTGGACGAGGATTGCTTTGACTCGCCGTTGCGGTCCTCGCTCGCAGCGCAAAATAAAACCTGCCCGAGCGATATTTGAACAGATATTATTATTAACATTATTAACATGTATTCCCAACTTATTTTGTTGCGTTGTCAAGGACCGTCGGAAGGCCCCATACACGGCAGATAAATCTGCCCCTTTATGGCCACCTTAAAAGTCTGACACAGATTGGGTGAGGAGGAGTTAATATTAGTTTCACAAATTATTCTAAATACAAAGGAAGAGAAAGGAATAAACAAATTAAGTAAGCACAAACACACACATACACACTCTTTCTGCAATTATTTTTTGGACTGGGTAAAAAAAACACATTTCCTTATATAGTGTAATGGGCACATATTCATAGAAATATGTCCAACATACACAATTTATTCTACTGTATGAAAGTAAAAAAATTGTACAGACTGTAATACAGAACTCATCTAGCTCCCGCAGAAGGAAATTACAACTGGATTTTGTGATGAAGGGAAGGAGGAAGTGTGGAAGGAAATTAGTGAAGTGGAGTGAGGGGGAGACGAAACAAATTGTCAGTTATGCAGAGTTTTTCCTTATATGGTGTAATCCTTACTCTGTGCCATGCCAAAGAACGTCAGACTCAAAAAAAGCAGGGAAGCATAAATTCTGAGCAAGTCACTGTGGTCTAAGGAATACTGAAGCAAATGACCAAAACACTAACATCATTAAATACAATTTCTAAGAAATGAGAAGAAAAAAAAAACGTGCTGCTGGGCACAACACACATTTAGCCCTCATATTTTAGACATTAAATGAACAGAAACATGTAGAGCATTTCTCTTTCAGCAAAAGATATAGAATTTTAAGACAAACTTTAGCAATAACAATGGTTGAAATGTAATTTGTAAATCTAACTACTGATGAAAGCAGTATCGATCAGTTAACACATTATGGGAGTTCTATTCCAGCAACATAAGGGATGTATTCTTAAAGGGATCCTGTCATGGGAAAAAAATTTTTCCCAAAATGTATCAGTTAATAGTGCTGTTCCAGATGAATTCCGCATTGAAATCCATTTCTCAAAAGAGCAAACAGATTTTTTTATATTTCATTTTCAAATCTGACATGGGGCTAGACATATTGTCAATTTCCCAGCTGCCCCAAGTCATCTGACTTGTGCTCTGATAAACTTCAATCAGTCTTTACTGCAAGTTTGAGTGAAATCACCCCCTCCCTTTTCCCCACCCAGCAGCCTAACAAAGGAACAATGGGAAGGTAAACAGAGAACAGCTCCCTAACACAAGATAACAGCTGCCTGGTAGATCAGCACTCAATAGTAAAACCCATGTCCCACTGCATACTATTCAGTTACATTGAGAAGGAAAAACAACAGCCTGCCAGAAAGCAGTTCCCTCCTGAAGTGCTGGCACAAGTCACATGACTGGGGCAGCTTGGAAATTGAGAAAATGGCTACCCCCATGTCAGATTTCAAAACGGAATATAAAAAAATCTGTTTGCTCTTTTGAGAAATGGATTTCAGTGCAGAAGTCTATTGGAGCAGCACTATTAACTGATGCATATTTTCCCATGACAGTTTCCCTTTAAAGCAATATTTAAAGCAATATTTAAAGCTTAACATTTTTCCCAGGACTCCAGAGCCAACAGCCCATTAAAATGCAGAATCCAATAAGAATTCTACGTGATCTGTGTAAATCTAGATTTCTGGTGTGCTTTATTTTTCACAACTTCTTTTAATGTATTCTGTTTTATAATAAACGGCTTAAAGGGCAACTAAAGTCTAAAATAGAATAACATTAAAAATGCTGTATTTTTATGCTAAATATAAACATGAACTTACTGAACCAGAAGCCCAATTAAACAAATGATTTATGCATTAAAAGTTGGCACAGGCGGCTGTCATCTTGTAACTTTGTTAGACATCTCTGCAATATCAAGACTACACACATGCTCAGTGTGGTCTGGGCTTCCCTGAACTTAGGGATTGTCATAAATGATCAAAACAGCACAAGTCAAATAATATTTGCCATAGAAGCCAATACAGCAAGAATGAATAATAATCAGAATATACAGACTACACTGGGTCTGTGGATACAAATATCTACATGGTCACTGGCTGTTTAACAGAGAAACAGACAAAGGTGCTAGAGTTCTGGGAAGTAAGGAGAGGGGGCCTGCTGTTTGAAAGTATGACCGTTTCCCTGCAGAGCAGTTAGGGACCGTCTGACAATTCCTATCCCAGCAGTAAATGTAGGGAGAATTTCACTGTATAGTCAGTTTCTTATAAAAACGGTAGACATTTTTTTAAATTAAAGTATACTGGAGAAAGATTTCTTTATCATTAAAGAAAGTCAAAATGGGATTTAATTTTTTTGC
Source organism: Xenopus borealis (assembly GCA_024363595.1). NCBI lineage: Eukaryota > Metazoa > Chordata > Amphibia > Anura > Pipidae > Xenopus > Xenopus borealis. Next base: position 156,165,650 of record CM044431.1, on the reverse strand, counting down.
CTTTACACTCCCTTTAAGAGCACCGGAGTACTACTAGAAGCTTTCAGGATGTCGCTGTGCATGTATAGTACGTTTCCTTCTCTCAAGTCTTACCCTAAGGAGTGGGAAGTAATACACATGGATCGAGAGTAAGGCATTTTGTCTGTGTGCCGACTGCCCAGACCTAACCCGATATATTTGTATCACTTCAATACTTTGTAAAATGTTTTAGGAGAATAGGAAAAACACTGTACATAAACTTGACAGGCGTAAAGCCCCTACCAGAGCAATAGTGATGTACGGGCTGGACCCGCTGCTCCCCTTGATGGTCACAACCTTAGATTGCCGGTTTCCGACTTCTTGTGTTCTAAAGTCGCCCCTCCCACGTATATTCTGTGTTGCCATTGGTGGGCGGGTTTTTAAATGGAAGGGGGAAGTTGGGGGCGGAAGTAAATAAAATACATAGAAACAAACAAATGGTGGACCACCCTTTAAAGGGTAAATAAACCAGACCTAATTGAGAAGGTTAGAAAATCCTATTGGGGGTATGAATGCATAGGTGCATTAAGTGATGCAGACACCAAAAAACCATGAACACACTATAATGGGGTTATTTATCAAAGTTCAAGTTGTGTTTTTCCCAAAACAGTGAGGTTTCGAGGGTAGTTTAAGTAAAAACAAAAACAACAAAACTAATTTTTCTGGGATAAGAAAAACACTAGATTTTTTGAGATTTATTAAGCTGCAAAAAGGTTGAACCAAAAATACTCCAACTAAAACCTACTGAAGTCAATGGCAGAGGTCCCTTGAACCATTTAAAGATATTTGTAGCCTTCATGATGCCAAGGTTTTTTTCTGTAGTTTGAACTTGAAAACTAGACCAATATGAGCTATTCATGTTTTTTTGCTGATAACTCAATCAGTTAGAATACTTGAGCCCCTCCCTCATTTTCTAAGCAATTCTTACTTCTAGTTCCTAAACCGGACTGTTTTGCCAACCTGACTATTCCTTCCCAACCTGTCAGAGTTTCTAATGCAAACAGACTTTGCTGTGCAACTATGGCAGCCCTCTCATACAGGAACATGAGGGATCAGCTAAGTAGTGTAAAAAGCATTGGGCAAATACTTTTATGGCAAAATTGTAAATAGCATGCAAAGACAAAAATATGATGGATGTAAAAGAGAAAAAAAAGCTTTTTTTTCTTCTGGTGTAATTAGATCTATAAAGGAGAAAGAAAGCTACCAAAGCAGTATATTGCCAATAGATTAGCCACACTGGTGCAAGCTATAAGGCTACATTTATTCTTCAGAATATTTTACCAGACCTGAGTAAACCACTATAGAAGCTCTCTCTGTTTGTTTAGGATAGCAACTGCCATATTAGCTCGGTGTGACATCACTTTCTGTCTGAGTCTATCCCTGCTCACTCATAGCTCTGGGCTCAGATTACAGCAGGGAGGGGAGGATGGAGAGAGGAGCAAACGGAGCATGCTCAAGCCCCGCCCTAGAGGTTTATGCTAAAAGAAATTACTTTGATACAGAACTCTATGTGTACACAATAGAAGGAAAGGAAAGAAATGCAGTGTTTCTCTTGAGAGTGGACTCAGAGCAACATTACTTTGAGGGTTTACTGGTGTATTTATATAGACCTTTCTGATAAATCTTACTTAATTTTAGTCTTTCCTTCTCCTTTAATGTGGTCCTCTCCCAACAGGTCTCCATAGGCCCCTATTAGTCTGCAGCACAGAGGCCACAAACAAAGAATGATCTCACTGCTTGGGCTTTGGACAAACAACTGGATGAAAACAGATGTCTATAAAGAACAGATGGGGTGCATGGCATTCACATTCTCATCTGGTCAACTCTAAACATAATTTTCAAACAAGCCAATCCTCAACAAGATTTCAGTGAGCCAGGTCACCTCATACCCAGCCCAATAAATTATTGACTAATGTAGCTGTATGATCAGAAGGTTAATATATGGTCAAACAACACAAGGCAAAAACTGCTAAAACTGTTAGCTCGGTCAGTAAGACGTTCATAAAAGGTAGTGAACAAAAAAAGTAAAAAAATATAAAGGACGAGAGCTACAAACAAAACATTAAAGGTATAGTGCTCCTTTTAGTTTTTTGGTATTTACTTATTCAGGTATTGATGGTGGTCAATACAGTCCCTTAACAGAATATTCTGTAGTCGGGTGAAAAGACAAGATTTGGCTACTGCCATTCCCTACCAGAGGGCATCAGCTGCTATAAAGACACATGTGCCATAGGTATGGGATCCCTTATCTGGAAACCCATTATTCAGAAAGCTCCGAATTATGGAATGGCCCTCCCCTATAGACTCCATTATAATGAAATGATCCAAATGTTTAAAAATAATTTCCCTTTTCTCCTTGTAATTGATCCAGACTAAGATGTAATTAATCCTTATTGGAAGCAAACCCAGCCTATTGGGTTTATTTATTGTTTACATAATTTTCTAGTAGATTTAAGGTATAAAGATCCAAATTATGAAAAGATCCATTATCTGGCAAACCCCACGTCCCGAGCATTCTGGAAAACAGGTCCCATACCTGTATAAAGAAAATGATGTTATTTTGCCAGATATTCAATGTATATTCTTTATATTCTGCTTTTTATGATACACATTTTAAAAACAAATGATTGCAAGCCTCCAAAAGGAACAAGAGAGAAAATATATCTTTAAAAAAGAACACCTTGTCTGGCAGAAAAGCAAGAAAAAAACAGTCTGCTGCAGACTGTGGATCATACATGGTTTTCCAGTTCTCTACAATCACCTTTAGGTCACAGATTATGCTTTATAGCCAAAATGAATTATTCTGTCACTGGAGTTGCTGCCAAGTAAAAGTTCACATTGTGTGACTCATGGACATATACAGCCTTTTATCACACTGATCCAAGCAAGCCTTAAATGGTAATTAACATATTTATAAGAATTGTAAGGTTTTATTGATGGACAAGAAAGACCTGTGATGTAGATTTTTGCTGGACTTATCTGCCCAGGATTTCAGTGAAGAAAAGAGATCCAGGAGGCAGAAGTTTCCAAATCATCTAAATATATATATATTTAAATATCAGCATATATACACTGCAGTTACTTAATAAATAAAAGTAAATACGAGGAAAGAGAACAGATAAGTGCATCAAAGCTAATGTCACATGTAGGGGCTGATTTACTAAGGGTCGAAGTGAATATTTGAATTCAGAAAGTTTGATTTTTGAAGACTTTTTTTGGATACTTTGACCATAGAATAGGCTACTTCGACCATTCGATTTGAAAAGTTGAATAGTAAAATCTTTCGACTTCGAAAATCGAAGTATTGTCTCTTTAAAAAATACTTCAATTTCAATACTTCGCCAAATTAAACCTGCTGAAGTGCTAGGTTAGCCTATGGGGGACCTTCTAGAACAAGTTTTTTTTATCGAAGTAAAATCGTTCGATCGTATCCAAATTTGTTGAAAAATACTTCGACTTTGATATTCAAAGTTGAAGTATTTCACGTCGATGGTCGAATTTCAAAGTATTTTTAATTTCGAAATTCGAGGTTTAGTAAATAAGCCCCGTAGCATTGTCTCCATGGACAAAGAAAATGCTAGTAAATGAAACAGCTGCTCAATACTAACAGAGCAAGATGAGCTCAGTCTTTTATATATTTTTTTATCAGTTTTATGCCTTTTACTTAGCGAGCGGTTACAAAGTCATGGTGTTAGGCATTGTACTGAATACAGAGACGGTTTCTCCAAGGAGACAACGCTCTACATATGCTGTGCAGTTTGACGGACATCTTTAAAATGACGTTGGTTCTCGCCAGCTTAAACAGTCCTCCAACATGGAACTATCTTACGTAGTGGACTCCATGAACCCATATGTTCGTTTCTAAACAAGCAGTACATTACTTGTTCTGCATTTGATTTTTCTCCATAGCACTAAAAAAAAACAAAAAAACAAATTCAACTATTTGACAGATAATAGTATCGTTGAGTCTATTTGGCGGGTCTGTGTTTATTATATTGTATTCTCAAGTAGATGTTTCAAATACAAGAAACTAGAAGGTTCCACTGAAACAGCTGTTGATATCTTTATTTGCCAAATCACATGCTTTTACATCTAGCTTGATACAGCTGGATTTCAATATGGGCCTTAATATAAATATTGCAGGTATTACTCATTCTTAATCAGAGGAAGCACTAGAAAGCAAAGCCACACAAGGGGATAAAAGTCCTCTATGACCTCATATGAAAGATGGATGGTTGGGAAATGCTTCTTAAAGGGATTCTGTCATGGGTTTATTCTTTCTCTACCTGCCCAAGGCAACTATCATGAAGATCTGTGTCTCCAAAGATACCCCAGTAGTTCCTCATCTTATTTTATGTGAATTCTATGTGCTCTGTGCTGCTGTCAGTTACTGAGCTGAATATACTGCATATATCAATATAAAATTCATTATTAAAATAATAGAGATTATTAGTACATTACAGATCTGAAACCCATTAAAGGAACAGTAACACCAAAAAATGAAAGTGTTTTAAAGTAAAGAAAATATCATGTAGTGTTGCCTTGCACGGTTAAAACTGATCTGTTTGCCTCAGAAACACTACTAGAATTCTTATAAACAAGCTGCTAAGTAGCAATGGCGGAAATTAAAAAACAGCTATATGGCACAGGATAAGTAATGGATAACAGATAATATTATGTTCTACAGAGCTTATCTGCTGTGCAACTTGAACCTTTTCTCCTTCGACTAGGTGCCCCCCCCAGGCTACACAACAGCTTATTTATTTAAACAATAGTAGTGCTTCCGAAGCAAACACTGCAGTTTTACCAGTGCAGGGTCACAATGCATTATATTTTTATTACTTTAAAACAATTTCATTTTTTGATGTTACTGGTCCTTAATTAACAGTTGCCCAGAGCATACTAAGTATGTGCGTGTCACAGACACTTCTAACAAAATCCAAGATGGGGGATCTCCTGTCACAGCTTTGAAGGCCTGAAGCATTACTACTATAGAGATGCTGAATGTTTAGGTTTGTGCAAGATATTCAGTGTATAAAAGATGGAATTTCATTTAGAGTTGTGTTCTCCTTTAAGAAGAAAACATGCAGCTTTACCTATAAACATGACCTTATCTTATTTGCCAAGGTCTAGCACCAACTTAATCAAAATATCATTAATATACCAGTTCATCAGCTTGTGAATTGCAAAGGAAAGCAATAAAATGTGGGTAGTGCAGGGTAAACTGATCCCCGTAACTATACGGTTTGGCTCCAAACAGTCTGGTGGAGGCCCTTTTGGGATCTATGGAATACAGGATTTGGTATGTATGCTAAACTCTCTGGCACTCCAGGAGTTCTACATTTTGCTGACGTGCCTAAATGTAATGCAGCAGGATTAAGAAACCTTTGGCATAGGCAACACACACATACATTTCCTGCAGATGAAAACCCAACAAAATTAAATCTGACAGTATTATGCAATCACAAAGTATTTCAGAAGACAAAAACTATGCAAAATGAATTAGGAACGAGTATCTAACTAAAGCAAAGAAAGAATATTGGTATTGCTTGTGTACTACTATAATTCAACTGCTGCTTTTAATGGAGCTATAACCAGAGCAGCAAGCAAAGACCCTGTAAAGGCAAATGTTTTTCTTCCCTCTTTGTAAATAGGATATCCTACTATAACATACAAAATCAGGTCATTAATACAATCTAGATAGAAATCTCTCAATTTGAGATTGTGGAGGCATCCTAAGTACTTGGAGTGTAGGATCTTGAAAATGTTCATTACTTTGTTTTAGATCCAAATTCTAAAGCTTGATAAAGAGCACCTTTTGGCTTGAACCATTGCTCTGTCTACATTACACAAATAATTCAGATTAAATAAAGCAGTAAAAAGAACAAATCAGATAATATTCTGCCCATTAATTGACAGACATCGATTGTACAAAAGTTAAGTTCAAGGAAAGGCGTCAGTCACCCACTGATATCGTGAGATATCAATACATGCAGATTGTTTATTCGATCAGACGAGTTAGAAGGTTTCTGTCGGCTAACTATCAATTGGCATGGTACCAAAAATACCGGGATGATCCACCCATGGACCGAAAATCGCACCAACCTTCGTTTCGAACGGCTGAATCATTGAATCTATGGCCAGCTTAAGTATTCTTCTTAGTAAAGCCAAGAAAGACGCAAATCAGTTTCTCAGGATCTGTCCATTGATTGAATCATGTTCAATGATACCCGAAGAAAGCTTGGTTTGTTTAATTTGTTTGGAAAGGTTTTTAGAACTGGGCATCTGTAAATATCATATGTTCAGAAGATATGTCCAAGAGCAGTAAAAGATAACATTTTCAATATGATTTCAATAAACAAGCATTCCTCAAACAGTGGATGCCATACATTCTAATCTGTAAAACTGCTGTAAAATTAGGTGTGAGGCATATTTTCGATTAAAAAATGTAACTTTGCCACACATCAAAAAACCTGTATTCAGGCTTTGATTATATAGGAGTATGTCAATTTGAAATTATGTTCTTCAGTGGCGCTTCTATTTTGATTCATCCATATTTCCCAAAACTGGCCATATACGGTTCACCGATTCTTTGCTTAGTGGTTCAGTTCAGATCCTTCCCATGTCAACATAAATCAGTGTACAGTCCTACTTTAAAAGATTAAAATGGGGTTGCTGATCACTAGAGGCCTGTGTTTACCATATTTTCAATCTTTGAGGAATTGTCTGACATAGTTAGAACATCTGTGTCTGTTTCACTGTTTATAACACAGAAAACATTTATTCTACTAGTTCCTGCTTATAAATTCACTTCATTTGGTTTTCCATTAAAACCTAAGATGCAGATTTTAAATCAAGCATGGTTTAGAAAAAGAGTCATGGAAGCAGCCAAATGTTCCTCTGTATGGGAGCAGAATTTGGGGTTTTATGAAGTGATGGCATCCTTTTTTCTTGTGGAGTTCCTTGGACTGCACTTGTTCCGACAGTTTCCATTGACTTTTATTACTTTATACTGGGAAGACTGAGCTGGTTGGTACAAATGATGTCATGCTAGTTATGAAACTATTTAACCTTATGCTGTAATTTAATGTTCCAATGCAGGCTATAATTGAATTTATAAGAGTGAACAGAAGATGAATATGCTCTGAAGACAAGCTATGATTATATACAAGCTGTGCTTTAAGGAAACACATTTTTGGTATGTGGCAAATAAATATCTCCTTACATTACTGATATGATGCAAATAAATACCACAGAACCTCTTAAAGCTGCTGATATCTGTCTTTAGACCAATTCTGCAGCTTATCTGCCAGTGTATGGGGGCTTCCGACGGGTCTTCCCAATCGATATCTAGCCACGATATCAATCAGGAAGGTTTGATTTTTCCGACGACCAACCCATCAGAGCCCATAGCCCTAGGGCCGAATGTTCGATTACCCCCATATAGCCCTGCCGTTAGTGGCATAGCGGGGAAATATCCGGATTTTATAGTGTATGGCCAGCTTTACGGCTACAATGCCATGAAGGAACCTACTAACTTTAAAAAATGACCTGTAAATGTGAGGTACAGATGAAGATCATGCAAAACAGGTAGCAAGTTGCTTGGAGGAAAAAAAAGCACCAAAATGGTGCACAAGCATTCTATTATAAAAGCCAGGCTATAGCTCACCACCAATAAGAAGGGTTCGCTAGGAAACCTAGCATGGAGAAAGAACTTGGGCACATCGGGAGGCGTGTGCACACCCACACAATTGAAGGAGAATTTGCCAGAGGACTGGTCTGACAAAAGATATAAAGATGTGTTGGTGTCCCAATAGGAGGGGTGGGGGGGGTCACTGACCCCTGCCTCAGTGGCGTAACAATGACTTTATCTGGGCCTACTCTGCCCTCCCCTCACACTCAGTGGGGCCAGCAGGGGATACAATATGTCTGTACATGTAGGGTAGAGATTCTGAACCCAGGCCCTTAAATTGAAAGTAATGCCACTGCCCCACCTAAACTACTTTCATACAGAGATTGCCAGCAGGCAACAGAAAGGAGCCAGAGCCAGTGAGTCAGTACTGCACGTTATATCCTTTGTTCTTTTTTTTGCTTAGGAGTTTTCTTACACACCATGTTGTACTTTATGGATGGTTTTAGGGTACCCGCACAGAAGGGGCAATTCTGAAAGACTAGCACTTTTTGAACTGTTGAGGACATTTTGTGGTGTTCAAGGTATACCTTCCTTTTGAGGCAGGTAAGGATGACTATTCAGTACTCTTGCAAGTTGATTCACAGCCTGCTTAATAATTCCATCTAAGACAGATCTAAGGAAGAAGACAATGGATACCACACTTATTCCCTATGCTTCCCTCTATGTGTCTCTGCCTGTAAATAAAGCTTCAGTCCAGTGAACGCTCCTTCTCTTGCCCACTCACCTACCATTCCCTGCTTAGCTTTATTAATGTATAGATTGAATAATGAAATGCATTACATTGCAAAAGATTTCAGTTATATAAATGCTATATATTATAAAGTATATCCTGTCAATTAAAAAATGCACAGTTTTTCACGGTATTCCAGTGACTAGTGGGCCTCCCAGGGCTCCAGTGCAGATATAATTCCTGCATCCCCAACACCTATGTAACTGGTTATTTGCAATTCGAATAGCTATTTAAAGCAGTATCTTTCTGTCCCTTTCTGTTCCTTCAACTGCTCAACTATATGTATTATTGATAGTGTGGCAGGAGTGATTGTGGCAATTTGTGCCACAATAACTTGCACACTTTTATATTATCAGCCTTATAAAGAAGAATATTTAGAGAATGGGACAGACTGGTTTAACAGTAGTTATACTGACATTTTTACTTCATGAATGAAATTGAAATCTAAGCATCTTTTAACATGTTTATTTGTTTGGTGTTTTCCTTTGAATACTTTGGGTATATACCATCATATTTAGTCAACACCAGTTGCCATAAGTGAGGGAATGGCTTAGAAATTTGCAGATTAAAGTGTTATGTTATCTGTTTTTTGCGGAGAGAGTTTTTTTTTTAAGTAATTGTTAGTTGAAGTTCCTAAACCTGACTGTTCCACCTTAGCCTGTCAGTTAAAGTTTCAATGTAAAAGCATTGGGCATGCAAAGTCAATTTTAGCATAGATGTAAAAAAAAGGCATAATTGCTACTACAGGTATTGGATCCATTATTCGGGAGCCCCTGCTCTGACTTATGGAAAGGCCAATTAATCCAAATTTTCAAAAATGATTTCATTTTTCTCTGTAATAATAAAACAGTACCTTGTACTTGATATAAAAAAGATATAATAAATCCTTAGAAGCAGAACCAGCCTATTAGGTTTATTGAATGTTTACATGTAGTAGACTTTAGTGATGAAGACCCAAATTACAGAAAGACTTGTTATCCAGAAAACCCCAGGTCCTGAGCATTCAGGTCTCATACCTGTATTTCAATTATTGTATTTTTTGTGCTGTTACGGTCTTGTTCCACCAAAATGGTTCACACAGGCTCACACATGCATGCCCCTCCCAGTCTGCTCTTCACTTACCTGTTGTAAAATCTTTAGACTTCAGTTAATCCTTGGCCTCTGTTTATAATATATGTACTCTAATCTATGCCTCACCTACATAATAAAATAGAATTCAGTCTTTAAGGCATAAACCACTCTGTGTGCATCAACATGAATCAATGTGCACACGGCAGACTTTCAACTAGGAAAATGCTATGCAAAACGTTAGCTAATATTTTACAACATGACCCCCAGGAGCGGCAGAGTATGAATAACAACAGGAAAAGAAAAGGAGTTCTGTACCCTAGACATGTTAATTGCGCAGAATGTATTATGTATTAATTGCTTAATATGAGTAGGAAAAGATAGGTCTAGTCAATTACATTCATAAGAATTCATTATGGATTCTATACCCACAAAGTTAGAAAAAAAAACAATGTGCACAAAAACCTTAGGAATTCCTGAGTTGTTTCATAAAGAGAAAACATTTACAAACAAAGGATCATAGAATCTCTTCTGAAATAACTTTAAAGTCATGGATTTGTAAAGTATTTCATCAGTTACATCAGCAAATCCTGTTAAACTGATGGACTGGCATGTAAGGCAAGCAGAAACTGCTCCTGTCCTGTGTGAGACTTGTTCAAACAGTAGATTTTTGGAGTATTTAAAAAGAAAAATCACAAGTTTTCTTTCAATATCTGGGGACCTCAATATCAAGAGGAAAGTGGAATCCAAACAACCTTGTCAGGCTCAGCACATAATGCCTACCATACAACTTTTGTAACCTTCAGGTACTCTAAAACACTTTTTTAACAAGAACAAACCTACCACTATATATATTTAACTCTAATGTTGCATATTTCCTATTCAAATTAACTCAAACATAGGGCACTAATTAATAGCATCTGAAAAATAATTGTATCTGTCTCCAGAACTTGACCATTGTTCTTGAGTTCAAAATCAAATTCTAAGGACAAATTAAGGGGGTTATTTATCAAACCTCCAATTTATCTGGTTGGGCTTTTTGGAGTAAAAACTAAAATTTTTAGTGGGAAAAAAAACTTTTTGTTTGAGATTTATTATACCCAGATGCTGCTGCAAAAAGCCAGAATATGAAAATTCACCATCTTAGACCCGCTGAGGTCCAGTCAGTGGGAGAGGCACCAATCTCAATTCTCAGCACGAAAATCTGAAAAATTCTGGGTGATCAACAGAAACCGGAAAAAAAATCAAGCAATTCAGGCAAAAAAAGTGCAGACCTTAGTAAATAACCCCCATAGTATTGCACCTTTTGTCTACTTAAATATAATTTACTGGCACCCAAAAACATGATTTTTTTTAATGACATCACAAAGGTTAGGCAGACAGAAATACTTCAAAGTATGGCATGACTTGCATTTTTGTCTGCCAGATCTCCCTAAACTACAGGTTTGGAGCGTTGCACCCGAGCCATAGGGGTAAATTTATCAAAGAGTTCCGCTACTAGAGTGAAATTCCGCAGCTCTCAATTCATTTCTATGGGATTTTGAAAGGCATATTTATCAATGGGTGAAGTGAAATTTCACCCTTTGATAAATACGCCTTCAAAAATCCCATAGAAATTAATAGAGAGTCGCGGAATTTCCCTCTAGTGGCGGAACTTCACTCTTAATTCTTTGATAAATATACCCCCCAGACTTCGAGCGGTGAGTAACCCGATCTTAATACTGGGAAACCCTGGAGGTGCCCAGTCTTGTTGGATCTCAGAGGCCTGGACACATTGGAAGAGTGAGGAGGGAATAAAAGCAAACTTTCCACTTCAAGTTAATGACTTGTCTACAACACTTTATAATGACCCTATTTTCATTCCGTTTTGTTTTTTACCAATTTTGGTTATAAATATTTGTAAATCGTAGCATAACCTGCTGGCGCAATTTTCATAAATGATGATGTTGCCTACAGCGGTGATTCTCAAACCTTTTTCACCAACCAGACAACACCCACTACACAAAGGAGCAGCAGATACTGCAACTTATTAGAAGCAAAAATCTCACTGTGGTCTCATCAAAGCTGCAAGCAAAATCACTGGCCTACAGCATTTCAATTTTCACACCCTGAAAAGGGGGGGGGGGGAGATGGAAACAAAGTTAAACATTAAAAACTTCTACTTCACTACTGTTTTTTTCCCTCAGAATCTGGAAGAGCACACAATAAACAAGAGGCACTACCTTCTAGTTACACCAGTGCAATATTAGTATTCAGTGCTGTCACCAGGGTGTTGCAACAAAAATGTGTGTGTATTAAACCATATAAACTCTATGCACAGATGTTTCTTGTGTGTTTTAAAGTGCTATAGTAATTTCTACAAAGTGCCATCTCTAAAATAAAATGATATTAAAGGGGTTGTTCACCTTTGAGTTAACTTTTAGTATAATGTAGAGAGTGATATTCTGAGACAATTTGCAATTGGTTTTCATTTTTTATTATTTGTGGTTTTTGAGTTATTTAGCTTTTTATTCAGCAGCTCTCTAGTTTGCAGTGTCAGCAATTTGGTTTCTAGGGTACAAATTACCCTAGCAACCCTGCATTGATTTGAATAAGAGACTGGAATATGAATAGGAGAGGGACTGAATAGAATGATAAGTAAGAAAAAATGGCAATAACGATACATTTGTAGCCTTACAGAGCATTTGTTTTTAGATGGTGTCAGTGACCCCCCATTTAAAAGCTGCAAAGAAACAGAAGAAAATTGCAAATCATTAAAAAAACTATGAAAAATAAATAATGAAGACCAATTGAAAAGTTTCTTAGAATTGGCCCTTCTACAGTATACTAAAAGTTAACTTGAAGGTGAACCACCCCTTTAAAAGGCACCTATAGTATAAAAAAGTTACCCCCAACCAAATGTGCTGGCTGATAGAGCCCGCATTCCAGTTGGGGGCACTAGTACTTTTTATTTTTTAAAATGCCCCCCGCCAGCACCAGCAGGCTCGCACCGAGAGGGAGCTCCCAGTGCGAGCCGCCATGACAGTAGGCGCGCATGTGCGTTTGTGAGCTTGTGCCATCACGCGCATGCGCATCAAGAGAAGTGGTCACTGTTTTCTTAACACGCATGACGTCACAAGTGCGCACTCTCGCCTACTGTCATGGTGGCTCGCACCAGGAGCTCACTCCCAGTGCGAGCCTGCCGGCGCTGGCGGGGGAGTGTACTAGTGCCCCCAACCTGAATACGGGCTCTATCAGCCCGCACATTTGGTTTGGGGTAACTTTTTTATACGATAGGTGCCCTTTAAGTAAAACAAGGTGCTTGTAGTACTTTCTTCAAAAGGTAAAGTGAATTAAAGCAAGGTGCAATTGTGTTTTCTTCAATCAGTAAAATCCAACACTCTGGTGGGATTAGCAATTTACAAGATTCTGGATTTCAAACAGCAAATCAATATTAACGCCAAGGTACACATAGGAGAGGGAGACAATGGCAGAACACATCTCTTTGCACCTCTACAATCTGCACTGTAAGAATGGATTGTTTAATATGGGCTCATAAATGTGATTTATAAAAAGGAAAACCCTGGAGTTGATATTGATATGAGGTTTTGAAATTAGGAATCTTGTAAACACATGCATGCCTTCAATAAAACAGAAGTATTCCTTCAATAAAATAGCCAGCTGGAAGTTCTTTCCTACTGTAGGGGAGCAAAACTACGAATTCCAATGACTGAATACACAAAAGGATGCCAATAAACTGTAATCTTTGTTCTTTCGCTCTTTACCTGTGGTAACAGGCATAGGAGGCAACAGCAGCAGACAACATATCTTCACAGAGAGACATAATGGTAAACATTATTATGACAAGCAACCGAATTGCACTTCATCACTAACAAAGGCACAATTCAGCTTTATTGGTGTTAAAAAGAAAAACTCTTATTTTACCTGACAAACTGACAAGTTAACCTGGCCATAGACGTGCAGATATATCTGCAACATCGAACGAACAATCTCCCAACCTGCCACTAACCTTTCAGATTAAATAAAGTTGTAAAAGAATAGATGAGACTATGTTCTGCCCTGAAAGCAATCGTACGAACGTTATGTCCGACAAAAGCGGATAGTCTACCACTATCTGCAGAAAAGGAGATTCGTACGATCAAATCTTTACGTCTATGGACAGCTTAAGTTCTGTATGAATATACATAGCAAGCTTTGCTCTACAAAGAGAGTCAATTCTACACTGGATGCCCACATCTTATTTTACAGAGAAAGTAAAATGCTCATATAATACCATTTAATGAAACACTGTATGTATATATATATATACATATATATATATATATATATATATACACACACATATACATATATATATAAATAACAAATGGCTATCATACATGGTACATTACAAACAGCAAGAATATGATAGAAACTCAGTGTAGTTCATGGCACAGTGTATCATCAGGATGAGTGAGAGACAGAGAGGCAGCTGAATCAGCAGCAGTCCTTTCACATGCAGATTTCAAGCACAAGGGAGTGAGGTTCAGTGGAACCAGTAGATGAGCTGATTGAGACAATACTCGCTGCGATTTGAATCGTAGGGGAGCGGCAGGCGAAGATAAAAAGTGTCCGTACCCGGGAACTAGTGTGATCAGATAGGCAGGGTGCTCCTGGAAACCATTCACACTTACTGAGGTCAAACGCACAATAGAGAAAAGAAGCGGCAGTGAACTACGACGTGCCAATCTCCTGAGGCAAGTCTGGTACCCAAGGGGAAATGAGGGGACAGGATAATGAAAGTCTCCCGAGCCCCGAGGTGTCTATACGCACACACACTAAGCAGCCAGCAGAAGCGGCATCCACAACATAAACTCTGCACCTGTAGCCTGAACTCCAAGCGCATAAAGCCAGACACAAAGGCTGTGACAAGAGTTCCTGGCGGCAAGAGCCCGTGACTAGACACTGACACACGAGGTTCCATGAGTAACTAGTGCTAGGCAGTGCCATTTACTAGACTGCCAGAGAAAGATGTATGAGAGCGCCATCCCGTGCGATTAGAATACTCACAAGCTTGCGTAAGGTACCCTCGTCCATACAGGAGAACCTTTCCCCGGACATGATTCTGTATCGTGGGTGCTTCTGCCTCCAGGTTACCCGAGACGCAATCACTACTTGCAATTGCCACTCTAGACTCTCATCTGAGCTCAAACTATTCATACACTTTAACTTCAAATCACTACGTTTCCGCTACTAGCTGGGCATTTACCCAGCCCTTAGCAGCTAAAGACCAATCAAAACACAAGAATACACGATTAACCCGCCCAACAACTTTGTGATTGGGCGGATTGAATTATCCACGCCTCTCGCAAGCGTCTTCGGGATTTGTAGTTTACCGTAGTCAAGAGTGTAAAGTGCAGGTAAATAGGAATATTTCAAATCGAAACTGTCACTGGCAACGGTTTCAGCAGTAAAATAGCTGGCTGTTTGTCTACATGACACCAGTAACTTAAACCTCACTCAGTCTAAGCAACATAGCTTGCTGGCTGTTCTGTTTTTCTCAGGCACATATATATTAATCAAACACATGAGATTATTGACGCAAGTAGGTTAATTCACCCCAGAGATGTATCAAAAAAGTTTCCTATATTTTTTGGTTTTGATAAAACATGGAAAAGCTATAAAGTGTTGAAGGGTGTTGTGCCAGGAACTACTTGCCACCTTTTCTTGAAAAAAATACCGGCCTTCCTATATATTTATCTTTTTTTCCTATTAATAACATTGGGATCAACCAACAAAAATACCGGCCAGGCCGGTAAAATACCGGCTAGGTGGCAACCCTATCCCCCAGTTGTTTTACAACACCACATGACCACAAAGGTTCAAGCAGACAATGAAATGTGTGTTCCAAACAATATAACAGACAAAAAGACACTGGAAGCAAAATCTGCAAAAGGAGCAAAACAGTCAGCAATGAGCCAGGACCCAAAGTGTTGAGTTATTGTTTGCTTGATATAGGAATGCAGGTCCGCCATATACTAAATCACGGGGCCCTAGGGTTGCCACCTGGCCGGTATTTTACGGGCCTGGCCGGTATTTTTGATGGCTGATCCCAATGTTATTAATAGGAAAAAAAGATAAATATATAGGAAGGCCGGTATTTTTTTAAGAAAAGGTGGCAACCCTATGGGGCCCTGGATAACAATATTTTCTGGACACCCTACAAGTTAAAAGAAATCATTGGTGGTCAGGGCCCCCCCATAAGTAAAAAAATTGGCAGCCAGGGTCTCCCATAAAAGATATTTTAAAACATCGGTGGCCATTTTCTCCCATAAAAGTTTAAAAAGACTTTTTTTTTAAAAAAAAGACCACTGGTGTTCAGTGGGTCTTCTTCATTCTCGTCTTCTTCAGGTCCAATCGGAGTCTTTCGGCTTTTGGCAGCTTTTGGGTCCAATCAGAGGCTTTCATCTCTTTTCGTGGCTTTCGTCTTTTTTCGTGGCTTTCAGCTGCAAATGGTGGCTTTTCTGCTGTTTTCATGGTTTTCGGGTCTTTTCGAGGCTTTCTGCGTTTGCTAGCTTTCGGGAGGCTTTGGAAATTTTGGCAGACTTAGGCAGGTTTCGGCAACGCAAAGGGGGCCCAGCTAATCCAAGAAGTTCAGTATGCATGGCCAGGCTCTAAAGCACCGACCCAGTACAGCTGTGTCCTCCTGAGGTTGGCCCTGTAGGGATGTACACAGCAAAACACAACTGTGAACTCAAGATTGTGATAGGAGATTCCTGGAATAATTCACAGCTGTGAGTATTCAGTTGCACTGAGGACTAGTTCACCTATAAGTGAGTAATGCTTCTGGGTTTTGCTAATATTATACCTGTGTAAATAACATCCAGAGGATCAAAAGTCTTTAGTATTTATGAAGTGACTGAATGTGTACCATTTGTGACAGGCCTGGACTGAGAATTAAAATAGGACCTAGCATTTCAGGTACACATAGGGTTGCCACCCAACCGGTATTTTACCGGTTTACCTAGCCGGTAAAACACCAGCCAAGGCCGGGGCCGGTATTACAAATTTACCGGAAATGTAGCTGCCGGTAAATTTGTAATACCCCTTTAAAAAGGCCCTTGCCCTGCCTTAATTCCAATAAAAACTTACCTTTCTCGCCGTCTTTAAGCTTTGAGAAGGGGTTGGATGGCTTTTTAGAAAGTGAGGGAATACAGGGTTATGGAAGATAGCTCATTATACAAGTTGATCCAGGGACTAGTCCGATTGCCTTTTTGGAGTCATGAAGGAATTTTTTTCCCCCTCTGAGGCAAATTGGAGAGGCTTAGGATGGGGTTTTTTTGCCTTCCTCTGGATCAACTAGCAGTTAGGCAGTTAAAAAAAAAAAAAAAAAGGTTGAACTTGATGGACTTGAGTCTTTCTTCAGCCTAACTTACAATGTTACTATGTTACTATGTCTTCAGCCGATCGCTCGCTGTGGCTCCGCCCCTGCGATATCACGCCCGCCCCTTTTTACATCACATCCCACCCCTTTTTGACCCCGCCCCCGCCGACCGGTAAAATTTTTACAAAAGGTGGCAACCCTAGGTACACAGAGGTCCAAAAAGCCCCCATCAGCCCACTAAATACTGACTTTCTATGGGACCTTATAGCAGCCCCTCTGGCATTTGCCAGAACCCACAGATTGCCAGTCCAGGCCTGATTTGTGATGTATTTACCAAACTGTATTAGATCCAGCAAATAAACAGTTTTTTACTTGTTTTAAGTGTAACCCTTTCTTGGCTGTATTAGAGCCAAACCAACTAGCATGAGCAGAGCATGGGTTACACGCGACTCTTGTATTCTCAGGTAGGGCTTTCGCTAAGTGGAAACACACATGTGAGGTAGTTGAGCTACACCTCAATACTGCATGTAGTGTAAAATAACAAGTGTTGGGCGCCAGGGGTTCTTTGAAACAAATAGAACAACCTTTATTTACATAGATCACCACAGGGTAATATCCATACTCACGACCAATGGATTATGAACAGCAATTGCATAGCATAGGTGCAGCAATAGAGCAAGCCCTCAGATAGGATGTGGAGGATGGGAGTTGTAGTTTCACCAGCCCGGTTAATGGTCAGTTCAGGGGTTAAGTTCTATTCCTACAGTCCCTACACACTGAATCCCTTCACTTCAGGCAAGATAGAGCCTGGGGGAGAGCTACTCCCTACTATCCTCCTTGTTGGGGCTTGAGCTGCCCTGTCTAGCTTCCCTCTCTTCCTCACTTCTCCTAGAGAGTGCTATAACAGGACTATCCTATCTCTGACTATTCCTCATTCACGGGGCCCTGTTCCCCGACTTAGTTATAGTGATGAGGTACCTGTGGTTTCACTGGGGCCTTAACTCCAGGCTCGATGGAGCACTGCCTCTCTCCTCTCCTGTGCTGCAGGCCAAAGAGGAAGTCCCCCTCCCTGCAAGTACTTTTATTACAGCACTGCAGGGGTGGGTCACAACCTTTATCTAATAATTGGATACAATATAGCTATCTGAACCTTAGTCCAATAGCAGGTAGCTAATGTAAGGGCAAGGGAAGAAGCCATAAGGGCCATGCTACTTATGGGTCCCTACATAAGAATCACTGGTGTCCAAGTTATTTGAAAGATCATATGTTATCTTTCAAATAACCAGTACCAGTACTGAACTCAGGTAGTCAGTGATTTGAAGGGGGGCCACATGTAGGGTTGCCACCTGGCCGGTATTTTTTATGGTTGATCCCAATGTTATTAATAGGTAAAAAAGATAAATATATAGGAAGGCCGGTATTTTTTTCAAGAAAAGGTGGCAACCCTAGCCACATGAGACATAACTGTTCAGTGAGTTTGCACTTGATCCTTAGCATGCAGCTCAGATTCAAAAGCAACAGTTATGATCCATGTGCCCCCCCTCAAGTCAGTGGAAACCAAGAGAGCTGAAAAGCAAGAATTAGTGTTCTGGCTATTATGTTAGACATCCATTCATTTTGGATAGCTAATTATATTAGAATTTTTTATTTTTATTTTGCACAGCCTCTCTATTTACCCAGTTTTTATTTTTACACTAAACAATTCCTTTAAAAAAAATTACCCAGGGTCCCACATAAAAGTTTTTTAACAAGCATTGGTGGTCAAGGCTACCCCTATAAGTTAAAAATAAACTACTGGTGTTAGGGCCCCTATTAAAAAATCATTGGTGGGCAGGGCCCCTTACAAGCAAAAAAAAAAATCTTTGGGTGGTCAGGGCATTAAAAAAACAGTGGCACCAGGGTCCCCATAAAAGTTTTTACAAAAACATTGGTGTCAGAGCCCCCTACAAGTTTTAAAAAATCATTGGTGACCAGGCTCCCCCTATAAATAAAAATAAATTGCGCCAGGGCCCTTCCGTAAAACTTTTTACAAAAATATTGGTGGTCAGGGGCCCCATAAAATATTTAAAAAATCATTGGCTGTCAGGCCCCCGCCCCCCATATAAGTTAAAAAAAAAATATTGGTAGTCAGGGTCCCCTACAAGTTTAAAAAAAACTGGTGGTCAGCCCCCCTATAAATAAAAAAAAATGTACCAGGCCCCCCATAAAAGTTTTTACAAAAACATTGGTGGTTAGGGGCCCCATAGAATATTTTAAAAAATAATTTTAGACCAGGGGTTCAATAAAATTAAAAATAAATTGGTGTTTAGAGGAACTTACCTTAGGTTCTTCTTCAGCTGCTTTGGTTTCCTTCGGCTCTCTTTGAGGCTTCAGGACTTCAACTTTGGGTCTTTTCATGGCTTCGGACTTTTTGGCATGGCTCAGGGTCTTTGCCATGGTTTCAGGTCTTTGGCGTGGCTTCATGTCTTCAGGGTGGCTTCAGTTTAATCGATTTTAATCGATCGATCGAATTTTTTATATTCGATCTCAGCTAAGGATTGCCCATTCGGTAGCTTGATCCTGGTGAAGTAGGTGGTCAAATTAAAATTTAAAGGGGAAGTATTTGACCATCGAATATTCAACTATTCGAATAAAATTTTATTTGAATCATTCGAATTTGAATGTTCAATGGTCGAATTAGCCTATTTTGCATATTCAAATTTAAATTAAATTCTATCGAACTTCGAATTATTCACGTGAATTTTGTAAATCTGCCCCTTAGTGTGTTAAAAAAAAAACATATTTGTTAATGTTAATGCACAGTTACATTTTATTTCTCATACGTTAGCACATGGAAACAAAGATTATAGTAATTATGGCATGTGCAAAAGATTGTACACACTAGTAAATCAGTGTGTACAGCACAGATTACAGCTTGTGAACTCCTTTTTTATCTAGTTAAGAGTCTTTCAATTCTTGGAATTTTGCCCACTATTCCTTGCAGATAATCTCAAATTCTGAGATAGTCTTGGTCCATCAGTCACCTTTAAGATCTACCCACAGATTTTCAATAATGCTTAATTTAGGAGACTATGAGGGCCATTCCAAAACATTCAGATTGCTTGTCTTTAGGTAGCTCATATTGGCTTCTGAGTAAAGCTGGCCATCAGTGGCGTAACTACTCCCTGGTGGGCCCCAGTACAGGATGGGCACCTGGGCCTCCCTGTCGGGCCCTTACCTCTATAAATCCCATGCTGGAATGTTGATAGCATGTGTGCTGTAAAATCTACCCCTAGATAACGCCTACCATAACCATTATTGTGGCTCCGATGGGCCCCAAGGGGGTGGGGGTCCTGGTGCAATTGCACCCCTGGTAGTTAGGCCACTGCTGGCCATAGACGTAACAATTACTATCTGTATCGGAAAAGATCTTTCCAAGAAAGATTGTTTGTTTCTGCACGCACGTATAGAGCTGAACTGTCAGATAAACAGGTAGAAACAATAGAATTCTACCTGTATCTGACGACTCAGCACTAACAATGGCCGATGTTAAGGGTGCCTTCAAAGGCATCCAATCAAAATTTTCTGTCCAGCCCGATCAACCAGCCGACTGATATCTTAATTCTCTGTCAATAACTATCAGCTCATTTGCCACCATACACGCACCAAATATCATACGAAAATTCATTTTGTACGATATTATCTGTGCCTCTATGGCCACCTTTAGGTTTAGGATTTTGTCATGTTGTAGGAATCATACCCTTTTTAGCTTCAACTTCTTGGATGACTTTTTCACTTTGGCATCCAGAATGTGTTGATACTGAGTCGATACTGAATGGAATCCACTCTTCCCTCTACACTTCCCATGTTTCCTGTGCCACTGGTTGCCCCATGACCTTCATATAGTTTACACACTTGTTTCCAACATGCCTCTGGCTTATCTAGATGCCCTTTTGTATACTATAGTTTTCCTGCCTTGACTTCCAAAGTTTTTCTTATCTGCCATTAATTATTATGAACAATTGTGAATCCAATGTATTTTGCAATCTTTATGTAACCTCCCCTGCTTTGTAGGCATCAGTTAGCTTTATTTTCAGATGTCAATCAGTTGCGTAGGGGAACCAATGGTTCTTGATCTTGAATGACAACCCAAAGTTTGGGATGTTATAGATTTTGCAATTGTCAACTCAAAATAGCTTCTAAGGCCTTATTAGGTACTTAGCTTCAGGGACCTCGCAAAACCAATGTTATCATTTGCACATGCCACAAATACTGTATTATTTCCTTTGTTCCTACAGTATGTTTTAAATTTGGTGAAATAAAATGTAACTCTGCATTAGCATTTGCAAATATGTTGTGTATTTAACCAAATTATACCTGCAGTAGTTGTTTTACTACTCTACAGTTACAAATTTACACACATAGGGGCAGATTTACTAAGCTCGGGTGAAGGATTCGAATGCAAAAAATTTTATTTTTTTTGGACTAATTCGACCACTGAATTTGCTAAATTTGATCGAATCAAATGATTTGAATGAATCATTCAATAGAATCGAACAAATCATTCGATAGAATTGAACGAATCATTCGATAGAATGATAGAATCTAATGATTTGAATAAATCGTACGATTTGAATAAGAAAATAGTTCGACCATTCGATGGCCCTTTCAACTTTTATTCAATTGCCTACTTCGCCAGATTAAACCTACCGAGTTTCTATATTTGCCTAGGGGAAGCTCCCATAGGCTTTTTTCAAGTTTTTTTTTTTCATCTAAATGAAATCATCTGATTTCTCAAAAAATCTTCGTGAAATCAGATGTTTAGTACAATTATTTAGAGAAATCGGATGATCGCAATTCGATCGTTCGATAGATCAAATAGCGGTAAAATCCTATTAATTCGATTTTGTCGTATTTTACTTTTGTTAAAAACCCTCGAATTTCAACCCTTGATAAATCTGCCCCATAAAGTGGATGGCATTTTTAGTAGATATAGCCATAAAATGTCATAATGTTCTCAATACATTAATATGGGTGCAGAGGATTTCTTGTTTTTGTATGAATATTGTGGTCACACCCTCACATATTGCACCACCTCTGCTTAATAAGTTTGACTTGTTTAGTGCTGAGCAAAACTTTCCTTTTTGCTATATATATTTTAGAGCTGAGGATGGATCTAGTTAGAAACTGTTTTGTTGAAATACGAAAATACATTTTAGGAAGGTTTAGCATCTGGAGAGAAGGCAAAATGTCAAGATCACTTCTTACTGCCAAAATAGCCTAATAAGGAAATTTAGTGAAAGTAAAGAGGCAGTAAAATAATAACAGTATGTGGAGTGTTTAAATATTGTTTCTCAACTGAACTGCAGTTCTTAATTATCTTTAAAGTTTTAGTTTTTAAGAACTTTTTGGAAAAGCTCAAGATAATAGTGATTTAGAGAGGCCAATTTAGTCGTTATGGGGGGGCTCGTGCAGATTATACGTTATATACTACTACACTAATATAAATGGAGTAGATTCATTTCATTATTAAGAGAGATGATAGCATTTACTGTCAGCACCATCTTCTAGAGTTTAATTATTCAGGGCCCTTACTGTATCATGCTCTGGCTCTGAAAATAGAACTCTTGTTCTAGTATCTGGAGGAGAGTAACTAGTAAATGCAAATAACTGTAAATCTGTAAATGCAAACAACATAATTATTTTATTCCATATGACTAAACACAGTGTAGTGGATATATACAGTTAAACAACATAGGAGCAAATTCACTTATTCACTTCGCCAGTAGCAAAGTTGCACTACCATTACTTCATGAAGCAAAGCGCATTTATGCTAGTGATGCCTAATTTGCATACGGCATAAAGTATAATAGAAGTATATGTTACAACCACTACATTACACTACACAAGCCCAGGAAACCTTTAATAAGTAAAATAAAGTTGCCCTATTGCCCTAAACATGTGCCCACTGTATAGTTGAGTTGCCATATGTTAGGAAATGTAGGAGGGAAGGAGTGTAACCACCAACAAAACTTACAATATTTTTCAGACTATCACCCTAAAAAATTAAAAGACGCCAGCGTTTTTTTGGGGCTATCTATTGTATTGAACGTCATCAGGTCTGACCTGGCAAAGTAAAGTCTTGCGCAAGAGGTAACGTTCAGTAAAATGGGCATCTTAGTGAATTATCGTAGTTACGTTCCTTCACCTGGTGTAAGATTGCGAAGTTGCGCTAGTCTACTTCGCTAGTTTTAGACGCTTCGCGCTTTAGGAAATTTGCCCCATAGTTTTTAAATACTAAAATAGATTTACATTAGGTTCAAAATCTGCAGAAGGCAAAATATCAAGTAAATTACTGACCAAACAGCCTATGAAGGCATATCTGTGAGAGCAAAGATGCAGTGAAATAATTACAGTATGTGAATTGTTTCATATATTGTTTTTCTACTAAATGTATTCTTGTAGGACATATAGTCCTTGTCACAGAAATCATGTGTATTTGTATTTTGTGTGTTTTATGGCCTATCATAGGCATTACAAAGCTGTTCAGTATCTGCTTTATGACCACACACACCTTTAAATTATTTCCCTACTGATTTGTCTGGCCAGATGGTAAAAAATGCAGTGCCCACCCTTTGCTGACCTGAATGGCTGAAGGGGTTCACACCTCCCACTCAATACTCTGCTCATTTCTTTCCAGGGAAGGCACCATGATGTTGTCAGTTTTCATCTTAACGCTGCTTCAGAAATTTGTAGTCTCATGTGATTAACCATACATTTATTAATTCCTTACCTGTGAGGAAAATGTTTCTGGAGATAACACTACAATGTAATAGCATGTCCAAAGTTTTTCCAACTCATTCACTCATTTATATATTGCCACAAGAACAGTTGCCCCCCCCCCACTGCGATTTTTCCTTAGTCACTTGTGCATTAAAGCCCATTCTTTAAATGAAAACTATACCGCTCACAAAATGTAGGTCTCTATAAAAAGATATTGCATAAAACAGCTCATATGTAAAACCTTACTTCATGTAAATAAACTATTTTCATAATAATATACTTCTTTAGTAGTATGTGCCATTGGATAATCATAAATAGAAAACTGCAATTTTAAAAAATAAGGGCAGCCCCCTTGGGGTTGTATGATTCATGGTGCACACAAACAAACCATACATCTTAGGTCACATGAGCCAACAGACAGAGTCTTTTGTTTTGCTTCCTCGTTTAACACTGTAACAGTTAGAGTTGAAATATTTCTGTTTAGGTGATGTCTGAGGCAGCACAGAGACCATCAGGAAATGGTGGTTCAAGGCAAGAGATATAAAAGGGCAATATTTACTTGTTGTTCACCTTCAATGTCCAAATTTTATGAAACCACTAAAAATGTGCTCACTGTGTTA
>CM044431.1:156115344-156138280 GCA_024363595.1 Xenopus borealis | reverse complement strand
TGCTGCTATTTTACCCACCAGTCAGTAAAATGATGCATTTTGCCAATGTTATAAAAAGGGTAGAAATACTATAACTCATACCATCATAATAACTGTATAGAAGATATTGCATTTCCTTCATGTGACATTTAACGTTATATGCTATAATTGTCTACATTGTTACAATAACTTCATGTATGTAATGAATAGATAAACAATAAAAAATTATTGGAAAAAAAAAAGGGTAGAAATATAAACACAGGAAGGACAGTATTTTACCAAATTTGCAATTTCAGCCATTTGGTTGCTAGGGTCCAAATTACCCTAGCAACCATGCACTGATTTGAATAAGAGACTGGAATATGAATAGTAGTGCGCTTGAATAGAAAGATAATACGGTGGCAATAACAATAAATGTGTAGCCTTACACAGCATCTGTTTTTTTAGATGGAAAGCTGGAAAGAGTCAGAAGAAGAAGGCATAGAAGTAAAATACTATTTAAAAAAATGCAGACCAATTGAAAAGTTGCTTAGAATTAGCCATTTTATAAACAAGTCGGCTTAAAAGTGAACCACCCCTTTGAAACTTTCCCTTAAAGGGGTAGTTGACATTAACTCTTTCACTGACAGTTAATTTGGTACTTTAAAAAAAAAAAAAAGTTCCCCCCGGCCTGCGCATGCACATGCGCAGAATGAAAAGCTGCCTGAAATTGTGGCAGCTTTTCATTCGGCTTATGCGCATGACGTCACATGCGCATACTGCGCCTGGGGTGTCATGGCGGCAGGCAGGGGGGATTTTTTTTTTAACTACTAGAACCCCAAACCGGAATGTGGGCTCTATCAGCCCGCACCTTCGGTTTAGGGAATTTTTTTAGCCCCATAGGTGCCCTTTAAGTTCCCGCCGAATGCAAATTAGGCATCGCTAGTGTAACTGCGGTTTGCCTGGTGAACTAATGGTAGCGCTACTTCGCTAACGTTCGCCGCCCTGAGCGCAAATTTGAATCTTAGTGAATTTGCGTAGTGCTGCCGGAAATTCACCCGGTGAAGTGTGGTGAACGTTAGCGAAGCCAACGCTAGCGAATTTTCGCATCTTAGTGAATTTACCCCCAGGAGTCTACCAGGATGCCCAATATGCATAGATATACAAAAGTATGTGGTTATGTATGGACCCCAAATGAAAATAGTGCATATACCAAAGTACCAAACCTCAATGCTATGCTAAACACAGGGATAAAATTGTGTAATTAGGGGTCAAAATAGTCATCCCATAGTCACGCTGCCATTGTATGTAATGGGTAAAGTACATGTGTGCGCATTTTATCCTATCAGAGGGAAATCAAAACAGCAAGTGGATCAGATGCATGTGGATGTATCCAGAAACCCCCAGCTCTCAAGCATTCTGGATAATAAGTCCCATACCTGTACTAATAAAACAGTAGCTTGTACTTGGGTTTATTTAATGTTTACTTAATTTTCTAGAAGACTTAAGGTATAAAGATCCAAATTCTGGAAATATCCACTATCTGGAAAATCACGGGTCCTGAACACTCTGGATAAAAGGTCCCATACCGGTACCACAACAAATCTCCAAAAAAAATAAAATTTTGCGGGTGAACTGCTCTGCGCATGCGGGCTGGTGCTGTCCTTGCATATACATACCAGCATGGGTGCTGCATCATAGGACACTGCATTTGTTGATTTTGGGGGGGGCTCTGGACAGCAGTCCCTGTGGGCCCCAGGCCCCCCAGTCCGACCCTAAGTTGGTGTGTAAAATAAATCCTGTTACTTCAGCAAATACTGCTAAAATGTAATGTAAGTGACACAGGTAGAGTTGTGTGTGTTTGGAAAGGGACAGTGCAAAGTCAATTCAGTATATTATACAGACAAAATAAGACTATGCTAAGGTGATGTGCTTGTATTGCTCATTTATTTGTACAGCTTGCTGTGCAGAACTTTTACCATAGTATCATTTGAAAGACACACTCCAGAACCAACATGAACACACCCTCTCTACACTTATTCCTTCTAGAAAATGGCAGCCACTTGCAACTTACCCCCCAAACAATGAAAAATGTCAGCTGAGCCCTGCCTGAGTGACTGAGCTCTCCCTCCACACAAGGCCATTCTCCAGCACTCCCCAAGTACAAAAATGTTAGTTTTCTCCTCACAAACCCCATTATAAGACCCTACACACACACACACACTTCTCCCTCCTCACATGTCCCCCCACAAGTGACAGACCTCCTTCCACCCAGTGCTGACTTTACTTTCCCTCACACACAGACACTCAATGAAGCCCTCCTACCTCCTTGTGAATCACACAACAGCTAATTCAACCCTACACAAGTCTGTGCACCCACACCCTCCTCTTCCCTCCTGTGAAAATGAAATGCCAGCCTCCCAAAACACACAAGAAACTTAAGGTTCTCCTCCTTCAAGTCAGCCCCTTCACATAACACACATATGTCTGTGTACATACATGCTGCCATACCAAATCCTATCAGAGGAGTTCTCCTCTCCTCACACACTGGCCCAGCCCCGCCCTACAGTGTAGTGTGTATGCAAATTAACCACACTGACTAGGGATCAGAAGCTGACAGGAGAAGCAGCCAATCAGAGCTAAGCTTCAGAAACGGCTGCATTTGTGCACTTCCTGCTGCTGCCAGGAGTGTGTATGATGTAAAATAAGGAAATACAGGAAGTCACTGTAGCGTTTTTTGGGGGTCTGTGACCTCCCCCCACTGGGGGCCCATGATTAAGGGACCCCATCTGCAAAAGGATCCATCTGAGAATATCTCATCAACTGCACATTTTTAGTTAAACATTTATGTGGCAAAGCTTGTTATTTTTACATGAACTGTTACATTTTTGAATGTTCTATGAAGGTGAACAACCCCTTTAAATATATAATCCAGTTTGATAAGATTCTTTAATATGCCACTTAATTTGAACTTGATTTCATTTTAATTTGAACTATCTGTTGCTCAAGTATTCATTTTAGGGGTATAGTTTTCCTATAGTGCTTGTATCACACAGGCAAATTCAGGGAGATTTAGTCATATGGCGATGAATCGTCTCTTCTTTTGGCAAAGTTCGGAAACTTTGGCGACTTCGGAAAATCAAATGCTGCGTGTGCTTTAGCACAGGCGACTTTTCATTGTAGCGTATGGGAACACATGGTAATATAGTTTGGGGAGATTGTTGCCCAGAAGAAGAGGCAATTAGTCGCCAGGCGACTAAATCTCCCCAAATCTCACAAGCCTAAGGATACTTGTACTCAGCGCTACCATTCTGAACCACATCAGCTTGACTTCAAACAATGCCCCTTTAACTTTGTAAGTAAAGAAACAGAATAGCTGAGTGGAGCTGACTGATCAGCATGTGCATCTAAATCTTTTCTAACAAAGTGATTACAGACACAGAGCATGCACACTGATTGCTTAAACAGAAGTGTGAAATGACGCCAATCAATTGAAGGAATTGAGACATGCAGAAGGGGGCATAGGAAGGAGGAGCTGGTTTGCACTAGTAGAGGTAGGGATCTGTGTCACGAACGGCACCCAATACCAGAACAGTTGCTAAGCACCTTGGTCTCAGCTCGGCTTCACCAGTTAAGTGACCGCCTTTGGCCTCGGGAGGAGCCCTCAGCTTACTCAGATGCCACCTGGACTTATCGAGAGGTGCAAAGCTAAGTGGTCTGGCTAGCACGGGTCACGATCGTCTCACTAATGATACGGGTTGAAGAATACCGCCAAGTGGAACAGGCGGGCTGGACCACTTGGTGGCAGACTGGAGGCAGACTGGGTTGCTGGTGGACCTGTACAGCAGGTTTCAAAACAGAAACATGAAACAAATTATATAACATCAATATATCAGGCAACTCAAGGCGGACGGAGTTTGGGTTAACAACTTCCAGTACAGGGTATCGACCAATAAATCTAGGCCCCTGCTTAAGAAATGGAACTTTAAGCTTGATATTCCCTGTGGATAGCCAAACCAAGTCCCCAACCTGATATCTGGGTACCTCCCTACAGGACTTATCGGCTGTTCTGCTCGGAACAGTTGTAATCGCCGATAGGGAACTACTCAGCCCTTCTTTCTCTTAACCTCCTATCAATTTGGATGGCTAACTTCATGAGGTCATCCAAACTAGACGAAGGAGGGTAATTGGCCAAGCTGTCTTTGACAGAGCGAGAAAGCCCTACCCGGAATTGGCTATGAAAAGCTGCATCATTCCACCCAGTCTCTACAGACCAGCGGCGAAATTCCGTACAGTACTCTTCAGCTATTCTCCTCCCTTGGCGTAGTTTACGTATTGCGGAATCGGCAGTGTTAGCGTGATCCGGGTCATCGTAAAGCATGGCCATAGTGGCAAAAAATGACTCTAGGGATAAACGGGCAAGATCAAAAGGGGGTAATCTTAGTGCCCAGACTTGTGGGTCACCTTGTAGTAAGGTCATAACGAACCTTACTTCATCCTCACCGGTAGGGAAGTTGTGAGGGAAAAGATAAAGCTTACATGCTTCTTGGAAAACAAAAAATTTACTCCTATCCCCACTAAACTTGTCTGGGAAGGGGATTTTGGGATCATGGGAAGAAACTCTATCACCCAGAGTAGCAGACCCCTCAGGAACCACAGCGGAGGACTGCTGAGATGCATCCAACCTCTCGGAGAGAGGGATAGAATAGTCAGACAGGCTGTAATCAGGATTAGCGAATGAAGAATAGTCAGGGGACAGGCAAGAGGTCAGGATTGGAGATATCAGAATAGTCAGGCAAAGCAATGGTCAAAAACCAGGAGAACACACAGGAATCAGTAGTAATAGCACCCAGAAACTAACTAATAGAACCTAACAACGGGCAATCCTCTGTACACTAAGATCCCTTTAAATACAATTTGAAATTGGTGCCATTGCCGGCGCATAAACCCGGAAGTGCGCCAGTGGGCGCGCCATAGGAAGACCGGTGCTGGGAGAGGATGGATGTACGCGGTGAGCGTCCCCGCTGGAGGCATGGCGGGCGCTCCCGCGTGCATGGGGGTAAGCCACTAGACTACCAGGGAGAAAGTTCATTACAATCTGATTGCGGATGGACTCTATTTTGTCTTTAAAGAAATTACCAAATTCCTGGGGGGAGTGTGTCAGGTTAGTCGATACTGTCGATGAGGGATGGAGAAGAGTATTGAATGTGGAAAATAGGCGTCGTGGATTGGATTTGTGGTTGTTAAAGTGATACTGACACTAAAAAATGAAATTTAACATATGAATGTACATTAATTGTTACCTATAGGTCATGTTGATCATTTTTTGCTGAGAGGTTTGTTTTTGTATATAACTGTTAGCTGATATTTCTAAGCCTGACTCTCTGACACCCTGACACTCTTATTTTGCCAGCCTAACAGTCCCATCTCAGTCTGTTAGTTACAGTTTGTAATGATAACAGATGCCGGGTGCACAAATATGGCAGCCCCCTCATACAGAAACATGGGGGATCAGACAGGTAATGTAAAAGCATCATGCAAATACCTTATGGCAAAGTT
Organism: Xenopus borealis; assembly: GCA_024363595.1. Taxonomy (NCBI): domain Eukaryota; kingdom Metazoa; phylum Chordata; class Amphibia; order Anura; family Pipidae; genus Xenopus; species Xenopus borealis. The sequence continues at coordinate 156,132,763 of CM044431.1, read as the reverse complement.
AGAAGTAGCTTTCAAAGCCAGTTATTATAATAGAGGTAAAAAAGAGTTTGACTTCAGGTGTCAGAATCTCTTTAATAAGGGTACTGTAGTACTTCTGCTTAGCCTTTGACAAGGCAGAATTGAGGCATGAGAGTAGAAATTTATAGTGAACAAAGTCTGCTTGCGTATGGGATTTCTTCCACATACGTTCAGCCGATCTTGTACAGGAGCGTATGAATCTGGTTTGTGAATCCAGCCAGGGTCTTGGGTTCTGAGCTAGGGTTGCCACCTAGCCGGTATTTTACCGGCCTGGCCGGTATTTTTGATGGTTGATCCCAATGTTATTAATAGGGAAAAAAGATAATTATATAGGAAGGTCGGTATTTTTTTCAAGAAAAGGTGGCAACCCTATTCTGAGCATATGTACGCTTAGCCTGTAAAGGGGCAAATGAGTCAATAGTCGAGGAGAGAATGTGATTATACTCGCTTACCAGGGTATCAGGGTCAGACATCTCCTTAAAGGAAGTGAGACTGGACCTGAAGGCCTGAGCTGAGGATGGGAGGTCAATGTCACGTGTATCCCAAACTAAGACAGTGGGGGAAGAAGCAGGTGAACACAGAGAGTGAGAGATAGAAAATGTAATCAAATGGTGATCAGAAAGGGGGAAGGGTTCACTGTTAAAACCAGAGAGAGAGTTTTTTTTTAGTAAAGGCTAGATCCAGAAAGTGGCCATCCTTATGAGTAGGGGTGTTTGTCCACTGCTGGAGCTCAAAGGAAGAGGTTAGGCTGAGAAAACCAGAGGGCCAGGGTTGTGAAGCATCATCGATGTGGAAGTTAAAATCCCAAAGGATGATTGCAGGACTATCAGTGCAGAGGAAGAAAGAAAGCCAGGTGTCAAAGTCAGAAAGGAAGGCAGCAGAGGAGGAGGCTGAAGGGGGTCTGTAAATAACAGCTATACGTACAGAGAGAGGGTGGAAAATCTGAAGGGTATGGACCTCAAAAGAGTTAAATGAGAAGGCTGGAGGAATAGAAATAGGTTTGAACCGACAGCGAGAGGAAAATTCCAACTCCTCCACCACGTCTCTCACGTCGGGGGGTGTGAGAGAAAGAGAGATCACCATGAGAAAGTGCAGCCTCAACGGCGGTGTCATTCTGTGAGAGCCAGGTTTCTGTCAGAGCAAGTAGACTAAGTGAATTAGAACAAAAAAGATCATGGATTAGTGTAGATTTGTTAAGTAGAGAGCGAATGTAAAGGAGGGCACAAGAAAAAGGAAGACAGGGAGAAGGAAGAGTCGGAATATAAGTAAGGTTAGAGAAAGTAGAGGAACGAGATTTGTGTAAGTTGGCAGGAAAACGAGGACAAATATGAGTTGGAATGGAGCAGGGTCCTGGGTTTGGAGAGATATCCCCTGCAGCCAGCAAAAGTAGGTAAAAGAGGGAGAAGATGTGGGAAGAGGATTTGAAGTGACGACATGTCCGGGTCTTATTAGTAACTGGAGGACAAAGGTGTTGTAAGTAGTTATAAAGTGTATAAGAGCTGGAGTATGTGGAAGGGAGCAAAGAAGAAGATTTGTAAATAGAATACTGACAGACAATAGGACGGTTAAAGGAATTAACTACCTTAGGGAGCACCATGCACGCAAACAGAGTTTTCATCAGGTAACTTGTAGCTTATGTCCTCAATGGAGTATGAATGCAGCAGGTAGTGGCTCACAGTGTCTTCTAATTTTGAAATCAGTCAATATTTCTCCCTGTAGCCCTCCTCGTTGAACTCCTTGTTAAACTCTTTCAGATCACTTGTAAATGAATCACTTCTAAATGAAGCCCCCTTGCAAATGCTCTCCCCTAAAGAGGTCTTAAAGGAACAGTTCAGGGTAAAAATAAAAACTGGGTAAATAGATAGACTGTGCAAAATAAAAAATGTTTCTAATATAGTTAGTTAGCCAAAAATGTAATGTATAAAAACTGGAGTGAGTGGAACACAACATCCTGCTTTTCAGCTCTCTAAATCTGAGTAAGTCAGCGACTTGAGGGGGGGCCACATGGGACATAACTGTTCAGTGAGTTTGCAATTGAGCCTCAGCATTCAGCTCAGATTCAAAAGCAACAGTTATGACCCATGTGGCCCTCCCTCAAGTCATTGATTGGTTACTGCCTGGTAACCAGGATAACCAGTCAGTGTAAACAAAAGAGAGCTGAAAAGCAAGAAGTAGTGTTCTGTTCTATTAGGTTAGACTTGCAGTCACTCCAGCTGTTATACATTACATTTTTGCCTAACTAACTATATTGAAAACATGTTTTATTTTGCACAGCCTATCTATTTACCCAGTTTTTACTTTTATACTGAACAATTCCTTTAATGAGTAGGGAGAGTAGAAGCTGGAACTGCTGCACACAGGTCTGGGGAATCACAACTGATTCTAACTGATCAAACACCAAACTGATCACCCAGCTGTGACAGAGAGTGAGAGCAAAGCAAGGCTGAAGATGAATACAGAGATAACCTGACTTACAACATTTGTTTTGAGAGGATTTTATAGGGGGGTAGTAAAATGTACAAGTTATAAGACGAACTTATAATCAATATTATGTGGCTAGTTTAGCAATGACAAATGAACAATGCATATATAGTACAGTGCCCTACTCCCAGTGTGGGGTCCCAGGGCCAGACAACAAATAGGCAGTAGTTTCTTGGGACTTCTCCACCTCTAAGGGTAAGGCCACACGGGGAGATTTCGGGGAGATATCGCCTGGCGACTAATCGCTGCAACGAATTTCCCCAAATAGATTGGTAGTAGCTGCCAGGCAATTTTGAGCGACTTTTAAAATCGCATCGCCGCGTGTGAATAGGCGCGGGTGACTTTACGTGTAGCGGGTGCGCACTGTTACCAAGCTATTTTGGGAGATTAGTTGTGGCGATTAGTCGCCAGGCGACAGATCTCCCCAAAATCTCCCCGTGTGGACGAGCCCTTAACTATTTTCATTTTCCTACTTTTATTTCTCAAATGCTGGTTTTGGTTTATCAATTCACTTCCTATACCAGACAGGTTGGCCTGTCCCTGTTATATCCTACTTTTATATATTTATGCACATTGATTATTAGTGATTGCAATTAGGTTAAGCACTAGCACTTTAAGAGTATTAATTCAAAGGTGGTTAATCTGTGTTTTACCTTTAAATTTAACTCAAGATTGTGTCTTATAGAATGAAAGATGTTAATTGGAAATTATGGTTAATAAGTATTTATTTGACTAATAAATTGTGTTGTTAACACTGTTGTTAACCAAGTAATTGCCAGCTCTATATTTAACAATAATTAACTTATTCAATTATCTATTGCACTAAGCACTTGTTTACATTCTAATTGGTTGGGGTGTGGAGGGAAGGGTTTTTTTTACTTCTTTTCCTTCGCTTTGATTTTAGCAAACCAGACAAGGACAGACTAAAGAAACCAAATTACAACTGAAAAGAACAATAGACGTCAATATCAGGTACAGAAGTGTTTATTGGTGCTGGTTCAACTACAGTCTTTTATAACTGTGAGGTGCAGTTCACATAGACCCAAAAGGTAGGATTAAAGCTCCAGAGAATTACCAACCCCCACCTTGTAAGACTTATCTTTGACTTCCCTTATTTAATATGTTAATTTGAGTGTGAAACCCCCATTTACTAGCTACCTCCAGAAAGTTATGATGGGGTATCTCCTATCCAATGCATAATCACCGCCTTGATATAAAACATGAGGGATCACAGCTGAATTCTGGCTACATTGGTGGGTAATATGTCATCAATCACCCCTAATAAGGAATCCACTGGGTCAGCTATTAGTGGTGTACCCAGTTCAGTGACTAGTGCCTCCATTGTGGTAGCCCCAAATTTTTGTATAGAGAGATAAGACCAGATCTTGTGAATAAACAGCATCTGGAGACTTACATGGGGAACACAGGTCATCCTGTCTTTTGCCAAAACTTTTCGATTTAAGAGGGGTTATATAAACCTGATGTCTTTATGGAGATTATACGCAGTGTCTATGGCTTCCTCCCATTGGTCTTGGTGGAGATCTGGAATAGGCTTTGTCCAGAGTTGGTAGGCTTGAAGAAAAGGTGGTTTGATTATCTCCATGATATCTTTATAAAGGACAGGTCTTGTTATTTAGGAAAGATCTGAAAGTTTTTTAAAACATAGGTGTGAACAGTATACAAAACCACAGTGGAAGGTTGGTAAATAAAGTAGAGGATGGCCAAGAAGCTTCAGGGCTGTGGTCCACACTGTTTGTGAAGTCAAGGTGGACATGTCAGAAGAGTGCCTATAGGGTTATGTACCAAGGCCCTCGACTTAATGAAGATAGAGGCTTGGAAGACCATGTTAGTAGTGCACTGCTATCTTCCACCATCCGTACAAATGTACTGCTCGTGAAGGCTGTTGCATACACATGCTCATTGATGCTCCCTGGGTCCAAGTGCACTTGGTCACTCGTGTGCACTGCGTGCATTTCATCTGACACCAGGTTCCTTGTGCATGCACCTTGTCTAGTTAAACACGACAAATCTGGAATTTGTTGCCAAGTGCTCTTTCCACTTACTAGAAGCCAAGCCCTTATGCTCCTGTTCCTGGTTTGACTTTTGCCTGTCCCTAATGACTTGGTGCCTTTCCTGACCTCAGCCAGCCCAATACAGACCTATGCTTCTGACTGCCTGTCTTGACCTCAGCCTGATACTGACCTACGCTACTCGCTGCCTGTCCTGATTCAGCCTAAACCTGACCTCTGCTACTCCCTGTCTACTGTGGCCTCGGCCTGCTGAAAGATTTCAAGCTGAACACTTTTGGCACTCCTGCCTGTTCATACTACACATCCCCTGTTCCTAACTCCAGGGGTGCAATGTGGTAGAATCTGAAGGTGTTGCTTAGTCATCGGATTCCCCAAAAGTACGTGACATATAGGGCTTAGGAGAGAAACACCAGTGCTAAATAATAGAAATAGGAGTGGGGGGAAAGTCAGTGCCCCTTTGGCGATAGCTGTGATAAGTCCCTCCCAGGAGATGTGGTGGGTCTTATTCACCCAAATAATCACCCAGAATAATAAACAGAATAATGCCTCCCAGTTGATGCAGATTGCAGCCCTGACACAAGCAGTACATTACTTGCAGGGTGGACACCAGCAAATTCAGTCTCAGATTCAAGGTCTCACTGCCTCTGCTAATCCTTCTCCTGCTGCTTCTGTGCCTCAAGCTACATCCCTGCCATTAGCTTCTGCTCCTTCTGTGTTTGAACTCAAGGTGGTGCTCAGGCGTTCTTGAAAACTCGGTGATCAGAATGTTCAGAAACCGACCAACAGGTTGTGCTCAATTGATGCACTTTACCCTCACACTCCTTCCAAAAGGCACATTCCCTGCCACTGACCCACTCTCAAAACTCTGCCATGTAGGTTACACACAAAAAGTACTAACATCCATGGTATTACTTGCTGAACTCAAATTACTTAGATTTACACCCACATGCTATTTGAGGAAATGGGAAAAAGACATCCAGTGGAAAATTGACTTGCCTAGATGGCAAAGATTGTGGTAAACTGCGGCTAAAAGCCCAATATGTACAGTTATACATACAAAGATATACAGTTAAATAGCTATTAACTGCAGATGTGGTAGTATCACACACCAGTACTATTACATGTTAACACTTCTCACACCTGCTGCGGTCAAATAGAAGGAAATATTTTGCATACTTTTTGGACATGCCCAGTTCTTAAAGCATTTTGGGAATCTGTAAGTAAATGGTTGAACAAGGTATTATTAGCAGACATATGCAAACACCCAATAATCATCCTAAGATACAAGATCCCCAAGATCAAAAACCCAGTACAAAGACTAGCGAACTCTATATCAGCAGTAAGATGCTGCATAGCAAGCAAATGGAAGGTAACATCCCCACCAACAGAACAAGGACTATTGAACCAGATCCGACACACAAGAAGGATGGACTTTCTAACAGCCTTACGAAACAATACTGTAGAACAAGTCAATGACTTTAAAGGAACAGTAACATCTTTTTTTTTTTAATTTGTTTTTGACGAAAATAAATGAAACGAGCCATAAATCTTTAAAATCGCTAAGTTTTTAATAAGAAATTACTTACCAATTATCTGCATGCTCTCCTCTTCTGAGATGGCAATATGGTGATGATTCACCTTGCGGCGCTCTATTTCTCCTCCCTGCCATCTATAGGAGATAGGCAGGGAGGAGAAATAGAGCGCCGCAATATGGATTGTCGCCATATCGCCATCTTAGAAGAGGAGAGCAATGTGCAATCGTGATTGGATTAGTGGAAGAGTTTATATGCCAAGAACTTCCCATGCCAGTCAGTTGAACTAAAGAAGCTGCTCGGATGAGTAGTGAAATATCTTCAAAGATTACTCAGCAAGTCCAGTTGTTTTTTTTTAGAATTACTTATATTAGATACACCATGACCTGGATGAATGAAAATCTTCATAGTCGTATTGCCATTCATTTTGGAGAGAATGTTCTAAAACTGGTTCAGGAATATGAAAGAACAGCAAGAAAATTTGCGGACTATCGAAACCATCTATGCTTTAATCTCAGATGCCGACATCAGGGACTCACCCCTTGTAGCCTACGCCTGGGTTCCACCGTAAAAAGTCACAGAGCCAACAAGATTTTACAAAAAGCCCAACAAGATTTTACAAAAAGGCCCTTAAGCAGAACATGCACAGATGGCCCAACACATAAAGAGCAAGGAGAAACAAATAAGCAAACTGATCACCTTATTGTCACGAAGCGGCAGTTGGAAAAGGACAGAAGAACTAACCTGGAGGCAGAAAGATGAGACACCACAGAACACCAAAGACACATGGGTTAAGAAACAGATCAGATAGGGTACTAACTCAGCCGGAAAAGCATGTGCTAGCCAAGTGGTTAAACTATGCAGTGACACCACAACACATCCCAGTAGTTGAACTCATCACAAACCACAGCTATCAATAATAATCACATGAAAAATGAAGAAGCGGAACAACTCCGGCTGAAAGTGTCAGCTGCCTTGTCAAGTGCTAGAACATCTCCCTCTAATCTTACTACACAAGAGAGGGGAGCACTCAGCTCTCTGAGTAAGGACCCAAACATCACTATCCTGCCAGCAGACATAGGGTGATGCACAGTGGTGCTCAACACAACTGACTATTACTGCAAATTAACCAGACTACTCAGTGATAGCAATACATATGAACCCTTAGGGAAAGACCCAACCAGTGGTTACAAGAAAAAGGTGAAAGCTTGCCTACAACTTGAAAAGGAGAAAGCCATCAATCGAGTTTCATACCACCACCTGTACCCCAGAGAAGCCACACCATGCTTATATGGACTCCCCAAGATACACAAAGAAGGAGCTCCACTAACGCCCATTGTCAGCAGCAAAAATCCAGTGACATACAGCATTGCAAAATTCTTGGCTAACATTTTACATAGTTAAATTGGGTTGAAAAAAGACAAAGTCCATCAAGTTCAACCCCTCCAAATTAAAAGCCATCATATACCCCCCCCCACTCTTTCACACAAACCATATATGCCCATAGCTATACTAACTGTAGCTATGGTAGACAATAGAGTGCATCATATCCAGAATGCCAAAGAGTTTGTAACCAAGATTCATGGAATTTCACTAGAGGCAGAAGACAAAATGGTATCATATGATGTCACTTCATTGTTCACATGTATACCTACGAAAGAGGCAATTTAGACTGTAAGAAATCAACTGCAGCAAGATAGCACCCTCAGCAGCAGAACGAAGCTCAGTCCTTACCAAGTATGTTTGTTACTAGATTTCTGCCTTTTCACCACATACTTTAAATACAAGGACCTTTTTTTATAGACAGAAACATGGCTATGCAATGGGTTCTCCAGTCTCTCCCACTGTAGCTAATTTGGGAAGTGGAAAGGAGGGCCTTAACTTCCATTCCATGGAACAACACGAGTCACTGATTGAGGTATGGATGACACTTGGGTAAAAATCAGATCCAATGAAGTGGGGGCCTTTACAGAACATATTAACTCAGTGGACAAGAACGTCAAGTTCACAAGGGAAGAACAAACTTGCCTTTTTGGACTGTTTGATATGCATCCAAGAGGGGGTTAACTTGAAAACAGAAATATAAAGGAAAGCCACTTATATGGATCAATATCTGTTGTTTGATTCCCATCATCCCCTGGAACACAAACTGGGTGTCATTAGAACTCTGCACCACAGGGCAGAATGTGTGGCAACTGATACAGAGACAAAAGACAAAGAGCAAAAACATCTCAGGAGGTTTGAAAGCGTGTGGCTACCCGGACTGGGCCTTTGTCAAAACAGCAGCAACCAAGCCCAACAGGAACATCAAAAGAAATAAACGTCCAGAGACACATAGTGGGCGAACCAGTCATCCCATATGTAGCTGGAGTGTCACAGAAACTCAGGAGGATTTTCAACAAACACCAAGTCCCTGTGTTTTTCGAACCTAGCAACACACGGAGACAAAAAGTGGTACACCCAAAGAATCCACCAAAAGAAAAGCAATGTGGTATACCAAGTCCAGTTTAGCAAGGAGTGCACAGATCTATACATTGGGGAGACCAAACAACTGCTCACCAAGCGAATGGCTCAGCATAGGAGAGATAACTCTACATGGCAAGACTCTGTCTTTCTACACCTAAAAGACAAGGGACACTTCTTTGAAGATAGCAAGGTACATATCTAGGATAAAGAAGACCGATGGTTTGAACAAGGCATGAAAGAGTTGATTCATGTCAAGGTGGAAAAACCATCCCTGAATAGAGGCGGGGCCTTCAACACCACCTGTCTGCTACATACAATTGTAAGGAGCGCTTACCCTGGTGGTCTAGTGGCTGGCTCCCGAGCACGCGGGAGCGCCAGCCGTGCCTTTGGCGGGGACGCTCGCCGCGTGCATCCTCTCTCCTCCAGTGCCGGTTTCCTAGGCGCGCGCCGCGCTTCCGGGTTCTCTTAAAGGCGCAGGCGCGCTGACGTGATGACGCATTGGCGCGAAATTCAAATCTATTTAAAGGGGTTGTTTGCTGCTAAACACTGCCCGTTGTTAGGTTCTATTTGTTAAGTTCCTGGTTGTGTTTCCTTACTGTATCCTGACTGATCTATTGTGTTTGACCCTTGCTTGCCTGACTATTCCTGCTTTCTCCAACTCTGACCTTTGGCTTGTCTGATTACTCTGTCCTCTGGTTTCCTGACCTTTTGCCTGTTACTTGACTACTCTACTCTCTCTAATCCTGATCCTGGCCTGTCTGACTATTCTACGCAGCTTGTGCTGTTCCGGCCTGCCTACTCCATTTGGTGGTATTCTTTTATCTAATTCCCTGGTGAGACGATCGTGCCCCTGTGCTAGCCAGAACTTTTGCTCTACACCTCTCGATAAGTCCGGGTGGCATCTGAGTAAGCTGAGGGCTCCTCCCGAGGCCAAAGGCGGTCACTTAACTGGTGAAGCCGAGCTGAGACAAAGGTGTTTGGCACCTGTTCTGGTATTGGGTGCCGTTCGTGACAACAATGCTGTTCTCACATCTGTACCCCAATGGTTTCAGAAGACTTCACACATCCATTCATGCAACTCTCACAAGTAATAGACAAAAAAAGCAACACTGTATCAAACGGTGTACCCTTGGTACCTCCAAACTTTTTATTGGTGCAGAATGAACCAAACGTTTCAGGAGCGTCACGCTCCCTTCCTCAGTGGTACAGTGCACTGTACCTTAAACATGGTTATCTGGTGTACTGCTTTTTTTTTTTTTAACTGTCATATTTCACTGCTGTTTTTTTTAGATCTCTATATTTTTTATAAATCTTCATTCATATTCACTTATATAAATAACATGGTTCATCTTGCACTACATCTGCTCTGCTGCTTTACTTAACTTAAAAGTTTTCTTAGAATTCTTATTTTTCTGGTAATCCTTTTGTACTAGTTGTAGTATTTAACTAGTATGTTTTAATTTTGCACACTCTGAATAGGTGGCTCGAGATGCATTTCACTGCATGTTGTACATGTATAACTATGCCTGTGACAAATAAAGAATCTTATCTTGCCTTTAAAAAGCTTGCTCTCATGTGTCCATTGCAAGCAACTTGTGTTAATAGACTTGGGAAGGTGAATTAGCCATAAGAGATTGAGGTAATTTCTGTCCCACTGTGTCAGGAATGTGCTTTGCGCATGCCTTAGGGTAGTGACACAGATTCGGGGAGATTTAGTCGTCTGCCGACTAATCGCCTGTTCTTCTGGGCATCAATCTCCCCGAACTGCCTTCACGTGTATTCCCTTCCTGTATAATGAAGAGTCGCCTGCACTAAGCACATGCGGCGCTACGTTTTCTGAAATTGTCCGAAGTTTCCTTGTGAGGCGACGCTTAGTGCAGGCGGCTCTTCATTACATAGGAAAAGGGAGACACGCAAAGGCAGTTCTGGGAGATTGTCACCCAGAAGAACAGGCGATTAGTAACCAGGCAATTAAATCTCCCCGAATCTGCCAGTGCGTCACTACCCTTAATGGACCAGTAAAATTTAGAAGGGAAAAACCCCACACTACCCCACTCCAATAACACTTCACTGCTCGCAGCTCTTGATGAAAAGGCTGATGAAAAGGCAGAGCAGTCTAATAATCCTCCATGAAGCTATAACAACTAACATTTGGTTTTAAAAAGAAAGCAGACAAACAGGAGACTGGAACACACGTAAGTGAAGTCGACACCTTTTCTACAGCACAGTACAGAACCGGAAGTGGGATTTAATCACATTATTTGTTTATTAAACTTTACAGATCTTTAACTTTTTCCAGAATAGAAGTTTTGCTGGAATGGGCTAGAGTGGATTTTACATTATACATTTTTAGTGTTACTGTGCCTTTAAATAAAAATTGTCATCAGACACTGCTTCTATGCAGGGTATCCATTAGACCCAAAATTCTTAGTTCCTTTTACATTAGCAGTATTTGATTTGGTCATTGCTTGGCCACTGCTGGACACATTGTGGACTTTATTTGGAGTAATCTGGATGGACGGGAATTCACCTTTGCCATGTCATTTGAAGAAGGATGCAGTGATGCATTTGAAGGATTATTTTTTAAATTATTATGTTATATATTTTTTGAGGGTGTTGTGGACAGGCCTGAAGTCATCATCCCTTTAGACTACTAAAATAGGCTTGAATAAAAACCCATGGATTTGTTCTTTGGTCAGTACTTGACACACAATTTCTTTGTTTAGAAGCTATGACAGAATGTTCAACATCTCTTGCTTATTTGATGGATCTGCCAGAATGGACAATGTAATCAAACAGTTGTTGAGAGGTAGTATATTTGAAAAATAGATTTTATTGCCATAGCAAACTATGCTCAGGACCCAAGGATCATTGATGCAAGTCTTCCAGTCCTCAGACAAATGTCTGAGCCTACCCCATACTGTGTGTGTGAAATTTTGGCATTAAGAAGTCAAGGACCCTGGATGGACCCCATTTGTTATCAGGTTTGGATTACCATTGCCAATGTATGAATGTTCCGTTGGAAAACTGAGAGATTTTGTTTTCTTCTTTTAAAATGTCTTAGAAAAATGCCATGATCTGTGGTAATACTTATGTGTCTACCATTTTGACAGCCTTGAAGAAGAAACACTCCTTTCCTGTCTGTGAAATCCACAATTATATTCTTTAATTAGGTTGCAAGCATTAACATTGTAGGAAACCTAGTCTGTTCTGTGCTCCAGACCATAATGCTCTTCTGGCAGCAATGACTGTTGCTGAGGACCTGGTCACTCATCTTGTTACCTCTAGCAAAGCATCACTTTAAAGTAAAATGGATCTGAAAAGAATGACATTGGAACCAATATCTGTGACTCAATCATTCCAGGCAGAAAATTGCCTTTTTGGACACACTAATAACTATTATAGTATAGTGTAAGATAGATGCTACATGAAAGAAGTATTTTTGAAGAGGTGATTCCATTTTCCTATCCACTGGATCCATAACTGATTCTGCATCTTCTGTTGTAAGTGTGGCATTACATAAATGCCAGAAAATTTGCAGAATCTGTCTTTGGAGAATTATCCCATAACTGTTAAGTTTCATAAGATACAACATATTTAATGGTGATTTGATCAGCAGTCGCTATAAAGACTGATTTAGTAATAAGTGTGTTGCCTAACACCTATCTGCTTTGCATCTAGTTGTATTGTCTCTGATTCTTAAGGTGTTACACAGGTGTGTCTGAAGGCTTTTTACTTCCTCAGGTTGCTTGAGAGCATCAGTGTCAGCATACCAAGAATTGTCAGATGAGGATTCTGTTTCTAGTGGAAAATATAAGTGAGGATAAATGAATAGCTGAGGATTCTGATGACAGATGATGATCCTTGTTATGAAGCATACATACTTGTACCATTAGAAGGTGGTTTAACAGAAATGTGTTACTGAAGCCAGCCTATGAATTGTGCAAATTGCTGCTTTGCTTGATTAAATGCCATGCACTGGCAGATTTAGTTGTGTGAAACAACCAATTTTACCACGATCCAATAAAATTGTCTACTTATTACACTGATGGGGTGCAAACAATCATATTGTTCAGACAAAATTGGCACAACAGTTGATAGACAGGTTTATGTATTTTCATGGCGAGATGATGAGATCATAAGTGGATGGTACAGTCAGATAATCGTTCACTGTACATGCCTTTTGCAAGAGTAAACAAAGGGACAGACAGCTAATATTTGTGAGATTTTGTGGCCTACACGGCAAAGATACTACAAAAGTCTCCTCATGTATTGCATAAAGTGGATGGATGAAACTTTTGTTCAAACGATGGTTGAGATGATAAGATCCCATTTAGAAGCATATGAAGAGGTAGGACGTTTGAATCCAAAAACACTGGGCTGTGATGGTAACCTATTAGGGCTGTCATGCAGAGAATGTGACTTGGGTGAAACTTGGGTTGTTCAGCATGTATCATACATGCATAGGAATTAGCACATAGTTGGTCATCACTGTCTGTTTATGGTGTAACAGGCTCTGAGTTTAATGGCTGTACTGCATCCTTCCTAACTTGTTAGACGAGACGAAGAGATGTGAAGAAGAGAAGAGACGGATACAGAAGATTCTCTCTTTCTGCTTTAAGAGGTTTATCCTTTTGTGCGGTTTGTGATTGACCGCAACAGCAGATGTCTCAGGTATGAAATTTCATGCTTCATCCGTGTCTGCCATGGCTAGTGTGCAATATTGTGTGCATATTACTTGTGTGTTCCCCCGGGGAACATGCACACTGCATTGAATCAGTGTTTGAGGAAACTATGGCTCTGGTGATATCACTTTCAGAGCAGCAAAGCTTCTAAAAATAACCTGGAAGTTATGTAGTAGAGCAAATCATTTCGGCAATCAACTCATCTTTTCTGGTACGTTACTGAAGAGAAATGACCGATTGCCATCCTAAAGTTGGCCATAGATGCAAAAGTTTACCTTCAATATTGGACGAATGATTGTATGTCCTCGTCCCCCGAAGTGCCACTAACCAATCAGATGAAATAAAGCAGTAAAAGAACAGATCAGACGATGTTCTGCCCTGACAACAATCGTATGAAAGTTTATGTCCGACAAAACTTGGTGACAGTCTCCCACTGAAAGTCGTCAGATCAGCACACAAAGGGGCCTCCGATGTGAAAGCAGGCCAGACAATAAAGTCAACAAACACAGCACAAAGAAGGGTGTTACCTAGGGTTGTAACCTTTTCTTGAAAACAAGAACAACAATCCTTTATATTCATCTTTTTTTCCTATTAATAACGTTGGGATCTACCATCAAAAGCACCGGCCAGGACAGTAAAATACCAGCCAGGTGGCAACCCTAGTGTTACCTGAGGTAGCGCTCACACCTGATCCACACATATGATAAGCCACAAATTGAGTGCCTTAACCCACAGAACTCACTGATTACTGAGGGCTCATCCAGAGAAGTGGAAAACTCACCTTCAATATGTAAATTCACCTCACGGCCCTCTAAACAAAAGTGCTCAAAATGGCTACAGCTTCTGTATTCACGATTAACATTATGACAAAGGATAAAAGGAGACACAAGATAAATTGTTCTAATTTTATAAAAAAAAAGTTTGCTTTCCCTCTAGAAGCAAGACCTTAAAGGGGTTGTTCACCTTTGAGATAACTTTCAGTATAATGTAGAGAGGGATATTCTGAGACAATTTGCAATTGGTTTTCATTTTTTATTGTTTGTGGTTTTTGAGTTATTTAGCTTATTATTCAGCAACTCTATAATTTGCAGTGTCAGCAATTTGGTTTCCAGGGTAAAAATTACCCTAGCAACCCTGCATTGATTTGAATAAGACTCAGGAATATGAATAGGAGAGGGGCTGAATAGAATGATAAGTCATAAAAAGTAACAATAACAATACATTTGTAGCCTTACAAAGCATTTGTTTTTACATGGTGTCAGTGACCCCCATTTGAAAGCTGGAAAGAAACAGAAGAAAACTGCAAATCATTAAAAAAACTATGAAAAATAAATAATGAAGACCAATTGAAAACTTTCTTAGAATTGGCCCTTCTACAATATACTCAAAGTTAACTTGAAGGTAAACCACCCCTTTAACCCCAATCTTCTGTAACACTTACAGTCCAAGGCTCAACCAAAAATGTCAAATCATGAAAAGAGTCTGATGCCGAGGCCATTGCTGCAAACAACAGAAATAGTGACCGACGCACGTAGCCTGCCGTTGTGTTTGGTAGCCGATAATAAACACCACAGTGCGCAGTTGAGAACAAAGCGTATTAACTACCGATATTTGCGAGCCACGATATTTGCGAGCCACGATATTTGCGAGCCATCGATACATTCCGTCTTTGGGCGTCTATCCCCGCAGGCTGCTACGTGCTACGTCACGGCGCTTATAACTGTGAAGTCGTGATGTCACCGTCTCGCGAGATGTGTGATCTTGAAGTATTCCGTCTGGAAGAGGTGGGCGGCTGGAACAGAGGAGCTGTATATGTAATGGCGTTGCGAGATTCTTAAACAGCGATCCAGGACTGCAAGTTATGTTATGAAAATAGGGGCTGCCCTGCGAAAAGCAGGACTGTTGTGCGGTATGCAAAAGTTTGCCTATTTCTATAAGTATATATAGCATGAAGTGAATAGAGAGATTTTCTATGTGGGAGGGGGCTGGGAGTGGATGTGATTCCACATAGATTCGATGTACTGCAGTGTTTTTGAGGTTTGATATGAGGCAGACGTAAAGCCCTGCAAAGTCTAATTGGTTAGGGTTCTTCTGGGTAAAATTAAGCCATCTTAAGAGAGAATATCATTTGTAGTTTAAGGTACTTAAAATTCTTTAAGATAATTTTTATTTTAATTTTTTTTTCAGATACCAAGGCAGAAGGCAGTAGAGAACTGAAATTGGATTTATTTTGCATACCCATTTTAAAATAATGGGAGGACATATTTTCGTTGGTGCTTTATCATTTTTGATGTGTTGAATGCGGTTGGAGTAATTTTGCCCCTCGGTAACGTTGCCTTGTATTAAGCAGGACGCTTACTTTTTGGAGATATTTTTTTTTCTCAAGAATGATTGTAAAGATTTAAAAAAATGCAGAAAGAGAATTAATTTTGAGGATACTTGCTGGTTTACAATCATCCACCATATAAAAAAAAAAAAAAGTAGGAGCAGTTGAACTTGTATGTTACCATTGGCTGTTGCTGTAACATCGTGAATAATGGCATTTACAAATTACAGCAGTCTGAACCGGGCACAGTTGACTTTTGAATATCTACATACTAACTCGTGAGTATGCTTCATTCATCCACAAAAATAAATGATTTCATGTTTTGAGTATACACTGTATTACAATCACTTATTCATTCTGGATACTTGTACAAAAAATGTGGTATATTGTTAGGGATAGAATGACTTGAAGGACCAGTAACGCACAGTACAGCTGTTTATCATTAAAAAAAAAATCAAAACTAGACCAAATAATATCCATGTCCTACTGAATATAGATTAGCCTTGGGTTTAGCTAAAAATTTACCAATAAAAATTACCTCTACAGAAAAAAGGAGATAGGGTGACCAGCAGCTGCAGCTTTTTACCTATGTGCGCGTCTGTGACAGCTCTCCCTTCTCGCGTGACTTCTGGAACAGGACTGAACCAGGAAGTTGCTTCATTTTCAGAGCAGCTGGGGAGGATTGATACAACGACATGTAAGCTTTTTTCCTCTGGACTGGGAGGCGAATCACACATGCAAGGATTGCTTCAGAGGATCATCGAAGGGCTGGGTTAGAGGCACGCTAACGGAAGGGCGGGAGGGAGATGCACTTTAATGGAAGGGTTGGGGAGGAGAGGCACACGTGGAACACCTGCTTCAGAGGATTGCAGAAATGGCTGGGAGAGTGGCACACTAACGGAAAAACTGTTGATGAGAGGCACACGTGGAATGGCTGCTACTGAGGATTGCCAATGGGCTGGTGGAAGAGGCACACACGGAAGGGCTGTGGGGAGAGGCACACAAATGGAAGGGCTGTGGGGAGAGGCGCACTTTAACGGAAGGGCTGGGGAGGAGAGGCACACGTGGAATGGCTGCTTCAGAGGATAACCGAAGGGCTGGGGGAAGAGGCACACATCAGAGGATTGTGAAAGGGCTGGGGCTTGATGAAAGGCTGTGGAGGGGAACAGTGTCTTGGAACAGATGGGACCATACTGAGCACAGAAGACTCTTTAGTGCAGGTGTGTCCAAGCTTTTGGCTTCCCTGGACCACATCGGAAAAAGAAAAATTGTCTGGGGCCACACATGAAATACACAAACACTTTTGATTTGTAAAAGTAAGGAAAATGCACAGAGAAGAACTACAATACTAATTGGATAACAAGATGGAACTATACACTGCAATAAATAGATTTATTATTATCATTATTACTACAAACTGTGCAATGGGCAGAGTCCCCCCCCTCCAGCCTATTCCTTTGCAACATTACGTTTCCTCGGAAACCAAGCATTTCAAGTTGGGCCGCATTCATATCCATCCTGGGTCACATGCGGACCTGGGGCCACAGGTTGGACACCCCTGCTTTAGTGTAACTAGTGGTTGCTAAGTGAAGTCACTTCTGGATTTCTTGGTTTCAAAGAACAGATGCAGCATGCAAAGGGATTTTTTTGGGGTACACAGCCTATCCACAGAGGTTGATAGACTTCTTTGCATGATGCAGTCATTTTGACCTTATACAACCTGCAAGAAACATTGGAGAGTCAGTTGTAAAGATCAGGCAGCTCTCTGTAAGCCCAGAAAATGTAACGCTGTCAGCGGGGGCCTCCGGCTCCCACGAGGGAGTGTAGTAAGGATCAAGGAGGAAGTCCTTTCCAGCGAGTCCAGGCGAAGTACAAAACAGG
>CM044431.1:156085210-156104510 GCA_024363595.1 Xenopus borealis | reverse complement strand
AGGCTTCGGTGTTGATATTCCCGCTCTGTTGCCTTCCTGTCGCGGGTTGCCCGTTCGCATATCCCCGCTCTATCTGTCTTCCTGTCGCGGGCTTTCCGCTCGCTGTATTAATTGGCGTGCCTGCTTTCAGCTCTGCCTTTAGTGCGCCGCTGCTGATTCCGTGGTGTGCACGTATCAGAGAACTCAACTGATATCACCCAGTAGGAATATCTAATTCTAGGAAATATTAACTGCCGAGGAGTTAACAGTTTAGCTTCAGAAGGAACATATCCACCTGGGCTCAGGTTGTTAATAGTTATTCCCGTCTGACTGCACTGTTACAGCAAACACAGTTGCCATCCAGCAGTATAAGCAACATTGTTGCGGGTCACAGCCACTGGGATCTTTAGTTGCATAAAATTATAACATAAACTTCCTAACATATTGAACTGGCCCAAAATGGATCCCACTGAGACCAATCAAGCTATTATGGAGCTATCCCAGCAATTCTCGTCCATGGTGCAAATGGTGACTGGGTTGCAGTGACAAATACAACAACTCCAGGGTCAGATAGCGCAGGGAAGTGCTCCTGCTACAGGGGGGGTTAAAGAACACAAAATGCCCCTGCCTGACAAATTCAGTGGAGATAGACTGTTGTTCAGAGGTTTTATTAACCAATGCCGGTTAATATTTCAACTCCAACCTCGACAATACGCTCGAGATTTTCGTAAGGTGGGATTAATCCTCTCGCTATTGTCAGGAGAAGCATTAAATTGGGCATCACCCTTGATTGAACAGCATAGTCTGCTGTTGTCAGATTTCAATGGGTTTTTGGCAGCTATGTCAGTTATTTTTGATGACCCCAATAAGGTGACTACAGCAGAGACCACCTTACTTACATTGTCTCAAGGACCAAAGGTCAGTGGCGGAGTATGCCGCTATTTTCAGGAGATGGGTGGCAGACACCTCCTGGAATGAGGCCGCCCAAAGATTCCATTTCCGGAGGGGATTAACTGAAAAGATCAAGGATGAATTGGCGCGGGTGGATGCGCCAGAGGATCTTGATTCATTTATTCAATTGTGTATTAAAATTGATCGGCGCCTCACCGAAAGACTTTGGGGAAAAAGGTGGTAGACAAAGTATAGCCCCAATGACCGGAATGATCAGAGGGGAGACATCACCGGGAGCCATACCAGGAGAGGAGGCCATGCAAGTAGGGTTCATCCGAGGACGCATTTCCCTCGAAGAGAAGAATCGGCGCCGCAACCAACATCTGTGATTGTATTGTGGAGGAAAAGGACATTTCTCGGTGGATTGCCCTAAAAAGTTTTGCGGTTCTTCCTACCCCAAGAAGGAGATGACTAAAGGTAGTGTAGAGAAACCTCAGATTTATAATCTCTCTCCCTATGTAATGCATAATACAAAATACTTCACCTTGTTTGTTACTTTGCAGATGGAAGACAGACATATTGAAGCCAGAGCCCTCATCGATTCAGGAGCCGGAGGCAATTTTATTTCGTCCAGTTTAGTAACCAAGGCTGAGTTCAAGCCAATTTGTAAACCAACACCTCTGATTGTGGAAGTGGTGGATGGTTCTTTTTTAAGTTCAGGGCCCATTACTCGTGAGCTACGAGATGTGTCTGTATTGGTAAATAAAGAGTTTATTGGAAAAATCTCATTTGACGTTTTGCCTGCAACTCCTTTTGATCTGATTCTAGGGTTTCCATGGTTGCTTCAATGTAACCCTTGTATTAATTGGGTGACAAAGGACATTACCTTTCGGTCACTGGACTTAGGTGAGCAGCAAGTAACAACTAAAAGGGAGAATAAGGGGGTAGAATCAGTACATCTCCATTATACACTGCCCACTTCATATTTAGAGTTTGGAGATGTTTTCGATAAAAAAGAAGCAGACAAACTTCCCCCACATCGGGCATATGATTGCCCCATTGATTTACTTCCAGGCTCTAAAGTGCCCTATGGGAGAGTTTACAATCTCTCAGAACCAGAATTGCTGGAACTGAAAAAATATATAGACGAAAATCTAGAAAAGGGATTTATAATTCCCTCCTCATCACCAGCGGGGGCTCCAATTTTCTTTGTTAAAAAAAAAAAGATGGCACACTGAGACCTTGTATAGATTATCGGGAATTGAACAAAATCACATGCAAGAACAGATATCCTTTGCCACTCGTATCCCAACTCCTAGATCAATTGAGAACTGCCCAGGTCTTTACTAAATTAGACCTTCGCGGAGCATATCATTTAATTCGTATTCGTAAAGGAGATGAGTGGAAAACTGCATTTCGCACACGTTATGGGCAGTTTGAGTATTCTGTCATGCCCTTTGGCTTGTGCAACGCGCCCGCAACATTTCAGTTTTTTGTAAACGATATTTTTCATAATTTGCTAGATCAATTCGTAATCATCTACCTAGACGATAAATTGATTTTTTCAGATAATATTGAACAACATCGTGAACATGTTCGGGAAGTATTAACCCGGCTTCGCAGACATAACTTATATGCCAAGGCTGAAAAGTGTGAATTTGAAGTTCCTGTTATTCAATTTTTGGGTTTTGAAATATCATCTGATGGATTGAGGATGGATCCAAATAAGGTCCAAGCTATCTTGCAGTGGAGTAGTCCCACTAATGTCAAAGAAATCCAGAGATTTGTTGGATTTGCGAACTTCTATAGACGTTTTATTAGGGGTTTTTCCTCAGTTATCGCTCCTATCACACGCCTCACCCATAAGGGGGTTCCATTTCACTGGTCTGCGCAGGCACAGGAAGCGTTTGATAAACTGAAATCCTTGTTTACTTCAGCGCCCATTTTAAAACATCCAGACTTAGAGGAACCATTCATAGCTGAGGTGGATGCTTCCGATTATGCTGTAGGCGCAATTTTATCTCAACACCATGGTCCTAAATCACTGCTTCATCCTTGTGCCTTCCTGTCTAGGAGATTGACAGAAGCTGAAAGGAACTATGATATAGGAAACAAGGAATTACTGGCAATCAAGATTGCCTTCGAGGAATGGAGGCATTTTTTGGAGGGAGCTAAGCACCCTATCACTGTGTTCACAGACCATAAAAATTTGGAATTCCTGAAATCCGCCAAACGTGTCAATTCACGACAGGCTCGGTGGTCTTTATTTTTTTCTCGGTTCGATTTTATGGTTTCGTATCGACCCGCTAGTCGAAATGGAAAAGCCGATGCTCTTTCTAGACCGCCTATATCAACGCCCATATGTTCTAAATCAGAGATTCCAATTGTGGATAAGAAGCATTTTCTCTTCTCTATTCCTCGTGTTGACTTTTGGGAGGAAATAAAGAAAGCTTATAATGTGGACCCTGAGGCGGCGAGTCTGTTAGCATCTGGGGAACTGCAGGCACTGGATGATTTTCTATTTCATGGCGCACAGGTTTTCATTCCTGTGTCTTATCGGAAACAAATTCTATTACTGCATCATAGTTCCAAAATTGCCGGCCATCTAGGTATTTCTAAATCTTTGGAGCTGGTACTAAGGAACTTCTGGTGGCCTACTATTAGACACGACGTAATAGATTTCGTTCGCACATGCCAAATATGCGCTAGGAATAAAGTGCCTAGAAAAGCTCCTATGGGATTGATGATGCCATTACCTGTTCCACATAAACCTTGGAGTTCGCTATCACTGGACTTTATTGTTGACCTCCCTCCGTCTCAAGGTTTCAATACTATCCTGGTGGTGGTGGATCGGCTTACAAAAATGGCACATTTCATTCCTGCTCGCGGCCTTCCGTCTGCCGCAGTATCAGCGGATTTGATGGTCCAGGAAGTATTCAGATTACATGGGACTCCTGATACTGTTGTGTCGGATCGAGGTACACAATTTACCTCCAAATTCTGGCGCGAGTTTTGCCGGTTGTTGGGTATTCAGGCTTCGTTCTCCACCGCTTTTCATCCGCAGACTAACGGACAGACGGAACGCACTAACCAAACCTTGGAGCAATATTTGCGTTGTTTTGTGTCGTTTTTGCAGGATGACTGGGTTAAGTTCCTTCCGACAGCTGAGTTCGCATATAATAATTCTGTTCATGCTAGTACCAGAATGTCCCCGTTCTTTGCTAACACGGGCGTCCATCCTTCTATGTTTCCGGGTGGGCCTGGAACTTCTTCGGTTCCGGCGGTGCATGACCGTTTGACAGCGTTGCAGGACTTGCATTCCACTCTCGTCTCATCACTCAAGGAGGCCAATGCGCGCTCTAAAACGTATGCCGACAAGCACAGGAGCAAAGAGTTATGCTTTGCGGTGGGGGACAAGGTGTGGTTGTCCACAAAGCATTTGAATCTGCGGATTCCGTCTGCTAAGCTGGGTCCTAAATATATTGGACCGTTCACTATCAAGCATAAGGTGAATGAGGTGGCCTATGGTCTTGACTTACCTGACTCCATGAAGATTCATCCTGTGTTCCACGTGAGTCTTTTGAAACCTTTCCTTGAGGGTGGATTCACCCACCCTGCGGTGGTGCCCCCTGCTCCAGTGATGGTCAATGGTGAAATGGAGTTCGTTGTCTCTGATATCCTTGACTCAAGAGTTTTTAGGGGCCGCCTTCAATATCTGGTCCATTGGGCGGGATTCGGCCCGGAGGAGAGATCTTGGGAACCTGTGGAGCATCTCCATACTGCGGAGCTGCTTCGGGACTTCCATCGGAAGTATCCCCATAAGCCGGGACCTCGGACGGCCAGAGGCCGCCCTCGGCGGGGGGGTACTGTTAGGGCTGACATGGAGCAGACCAGCAATGCGGGAGTTAATGAGCAGGGGTGAGGCAGGAGTAACATTGCGTCGTTACAGCGGCCAATCCGCAAGAGGCAGATGTGTTTTAAGCTCTCGAGACACACACGCGGCTGCCAGTTCAATGTAAGCTGAGCGTGTGTGCGGATAGCGCAGCGCTCTGTGTGTATCTCACGCAGGAGATTCGGCAGGCTTCAGTGTTGATATTCCCGCTCTGTTACCTTCCTGTCGCGGGTTGCCGCTCGCATATCTCCGCTCTATCTGTCCTCCTGTCGCGGGCTTGCCGCTCGCTGTACTTAATTGGCGTGCCTGCTTTCAGTTCTGCCTTTAGTGCGCCGCTGCTGATACCGTGGTGTGCACGTATCAGAGAACTCAAAGCTGATATCACCCATTAGGAATATCTGATTCTAGGAACTATTAACTGCCGAGGAGTTAACAGTTTAGCTTCAGAAGGAACATATCCACCTGGCTCAGGTTGTTATCAGTTATTCCTGTCTGACTGCACTGTTACAGCAAACACAGTTGCCATCCAGCAGTATAAGCAACATTGTTGCAGGTCACAGCCACTGGGATCTTTAGTTGCATAAAATTATAACATAAACTTCCTAACACCAGCATACATTGCCACAAATCTGTATATGCGCAATCAATCTAGCAATAGTTTGGCTGACGTATTTCAGAGATGTGTACTCCAAACCTGTGGATCCCATAGAGTTAAATACTATGGCGTTTCCTTGGCATATTGGCGTTTCTGCTGAAATACTGGCATGTGGCAAGCGCCCCATGAGAATTGCTATAGTGCATATTCCATTATTTTCAATAGAATTTTGTGCATATTTACATTTGGCTGCACGTTTTTTAAAAATGTAAAGTAAAAACACATCCTTAATAAAAGGCGATAGGCGGTGTATATTCGACTTTCAGGTTGTTTAACTGATTTTTTTTTTTTTTTTAAAACAAACAAATTTGTAAAAACATTTTTGCCTTATATTTGGACATCAGTATTTTCCTGTCGTTATATGATGTCATATCACCCCCTTTCATCAAAAACTATTTACTGAAACTTGTTTTTTTTTTTTTTCAACCAGGGATGCTGATGCCACAAGAATTGATATTTTTACCGGTAAGTCTTTGTTAGAATGAAGAAAAATATTTTCAAAATGTTGCAGAAAATTAATAAAAACAGTTGGGCAACATTAGGTGAGAGCATATTGTCCTGATTAGAAATATATATTGCCCCTATGGTATTCTCAACCGATAGGATTCAACATTTAATAATATTACCTAAACACAGTTAGCCTATCTGGACAGGAACTTAAATCTGTTGGTTACTCCATGGTGACCCACTTTGCATCCCCAGTGGGTGTCTCAGTTAAAGCTATGTCTGATTTTAAGATGTCAAATTAATTTGGCAGTGGCTCAGTACTGGTGGGCAGACTCAACCACTGTCTCCTTCTTAAAGGAAAGTGATGAAGGGATAGATTTAAGACAATCTCCAATATTGTTTTCTTTGGCATTCTATCACTCGTGCCAGTGTGATATTATTCCTTTTAGAGAGAAAAGGTGTAGGTCTCCAACTCTGTATAGCTTATTGAGGCCTTCACAGAATTACAATTAAGGTTAATTACCCATTGCTCTTTATATTTGAGCTGCTGACCAATTGAAAGTATCAAGTATTTTCACTGAATCTTATCCAGCTTCATGAGGGTGATGAATGAAAACCTTCAATACCAGAGATGGACATTGTTATACTTTTGGACTCTACAATGCTCTTCCAGGAGTTTGTAAATAATATTTCAAAGACTTATTGTGTCACCACAATATTAAATTAAAAATACAAGGCAAATTGGTAACTAATTTATACTTTCCTAACAATCCATACATGGCAGCTCAGAGACCAGTGCAATTTGCATCAAACTATTAACCAGCCTTGTAGCAGCAGCTTACGACAACCTCCAGTGCATTTGAGTGCTGCTGACACTGCTAACAAAATCTAGGATGGTAACCCCCTGTTCTCAACTTTGAAACCCTGCATAATTACTGTCATAAGGATTCAGAAAATTTAGGCTAGTGCAGTAAGTTCAGTATATTAAATTCAGCATGTCTACCCATTTTTGTAGGCTTTAGTTTATCTCTTTTTCTCTGTCGTCTTAAGGGGAAACTGGGAACCATGGGGTTAAGCTATATCCTCCAGGAGGCAGGACACGTGAATAATAATTAAGGCTTCACCCCATACACTACATTCCTCTTCAGTTTTTATATCCAAAACCTTTTCTCTGCAACAGACAAAGACATCACTACAGTGGTGGCTGAGGCCCGAGAATCTAGCCAGAGGCCAATCATGGGCAACTCCAGAGTGGGTAGTGATATCCATGGATGCCAGCCTCCAGGGATGGGGGGCAACATGGGACAAGCAGTCAGCACAAGGTCAATGGTCTCGAGGAAGCCAGACTACCAATAAACATTCATGAACTGAGAGCGGTGAGGTTGGCCCAATGGGCAGACCAGCTCAGAGCAAACCCAAGTCGCATTCAAAGCGACAACATTAGCGTCCATAAATCGTCAAGGAGGTACACGAAGTCGAGTGGCAGTGGCGGAGGCCAGACAGATTCTCTCCTGGGCAGAAATCAAAAATTATCGGCGCTTCGCATTCCAGGAGTGTCCAACACAAAGGCGGACTTTCTCAGTCGGAATCAGCTGGACCCTGGGGAGTGGGAACTACATCCAGAGATATTCCAACAGCTTGTAGACCAATGGGGGGAATCCCAGCATAGATCTAATGGCATCAAGAAACAATTGAAAAGTAACAAGATTTTTTAGCTGCTACAGAGATCCATTAGCAGTGGAGTGGATGCCATGACGCCGCAATTGGAGTTTGACCTAGCATATGTCTTTCCGCCACTTCCCATGCTGCCAAGGGTCCTCAAAAAGATCAAGCAGTCCCGGTCGACTGTAATAACAGTGGCCCCATACTGGCCACAGAGGACTTGGTTCACCGACCTGCAGGAAATGGCAGTAGCTCAGCCACTCTGGCTAGATTGCAGGCCAGACCTCCTACAACAAGGCCCCATAGCACATCACAACCCCGGTCTTTTCACTGTGACGGGATGGCTGTTGAGAGGGCAGTGTGGCAGAGGCGAGGATTAGATGAGGGCATTATTCCTACTATGCTGAGGGCTTGGAAAGCCTCATCGGTCAAATTGTACCACAGGGTTTGGCAGTCCTACTACAAGTGGTGCGAAGAGGTACAATTCCCGTTCCTGGAACTTCAATTACCTCGGATCCTATCATTTCTACAAGGGCTACAACTGGGTCTCAAGCTCAGTTCACTTAAAGTCCAGGTGTCGGCCCTGTCAATACTTTTTCAATCTCGTTTAGCAAACAAAGACTTCATACGCACGTTTCTACAAGGAGTGGCTCATATCGTGCCTCCCTTTAGGCTGCCGGTGGCAAGCTGGGACCTCAATGTAGTGTTGGATGCCTTGCTGGATCCTCCCTTCGAATCACTAAGTTCTGTTTTGGATACATGGATCACTTACAAAGTGGTGTTTCTAGTTGCAATTTCATCGACTAGGAGAGTGTCAGAGATTAGCGCTCTATCGTGTGCCCCTCTGTACCTAATTTTCCATAAGGATAAGGCCGTTCTCCAAACGGTCCCTACCCAAAGTAGTGTCTGCCTTCCATGTGAATCAGGAAATTGTGGTCCCGTCTCTATGTCCAGAACCTAAGAACGATAAAGAACACAGACTACATAATCTGGAGCACTGAGATGGTATGTGGAATGATCAAAGCCTTTCCGAAAGTCAAATGCTCTGTTCGTTATCCCATCGGGCCCTCGTTGGGGCCAGGCAGCTTCAAAGGAGACTATATCTATGTAGATCAGAGAATCCATTAAACAAGCATATTCAGCAAAGGGAAGATCGCTGCAGGAAGGTCTCTGGGCTCACTCCACCAGAGCGGTGGGAGCCTCCTGGGCATGGTGGAACTCGGCTTCCTTGGAGCAGATCTGTAAGGCGGCTGCCTGGTCCTCTATTCACACATTTTCTAAATTTTACAAGGTCAATACATTTTCTTCTTCTGAGGCATCCCTCGGACGTAAAGTGTTGTAGTCAGTGCTTATCTAACTCTGCAAGCATGTACATTATTAATTAGCTCGTTCCCACCCTGCTGTTTGGGACTGCTTTAAGTCCCCATGGTTCCCTGTGTCCCCCTAAGATGACATAGAAAACTGGATTTTTTTTATATCACCGGTAAATCTGTTTCTCTGTAGTCATAAGGGGGACACAGGGCTTCCCGCCCTTGACGAGCTTTGACCGGTTTGGTCGAGTTTCTGTTCAGTTTCACTGGTTTCTTTCTGCCTGTTAAGTGAGTTTTAAGAATTAAATAAATAAATACGTTAGCAGCTTTTGGAACAAACTGAAGAGGAATGTACAGTGTATGGGGTGAAGCCTGATGGGCATGCCCCTTAATAATTATTATTCAAGTGTCGTGCCTCCTGGAGAATGGAGCTTAACCCCATGGTTCCCTGTGACTACAGAGAAACAGATTTAAAGGTGAGTATAAAAAAAAATCCAGTTTTTTTCTCTCCTGGGGAGCCTACTGGGCATGTCCACTGCCTCTTCAATGGAAATCAATCACTCATGTGTGCTAAGCACTGAGGTCTTCACAATATAACTGTTAGTCCCATTGTTCTAGAAGCAGAGAATGCCCTGATATTATGTCAAAATGCCTAGCATGCCTACCTGGTAGGATCTTGCCACCAGGAAGAAAAGTGAGCAGAGATGCAGGAATGGTGACTAGCTGGGCAGAGGTGTACTGTAAAGAGAGAGAGAGATGTGACCAGAGCGAGAGAGAGGACAGAGGTCACAAACAAAAATTGATGAGACTGATGCAAGCTAAAGGACTTCAAACAGATGCCCATGGAAAGACGTAGTCAATACTCCTTATATGGTCCTGATGGCATATAACGTCAAGAGCTATAGCAAAATGCTTGAAAAGCCATGAGGAGAAAATATGTGTGTCCCAGGTCCTGCATAGTTGGCAACCAGAACTTCTTACATTGTGGTAAAATATCAGGACTGTAAGTAGTGACCCTTGTGTCGTGATCTTGAAAGAGAGACTTGTTTTGGT
Source organism: Xenopus borealis (assembly GCA_024363595.1). NCBI lineage: Eukaryota > Metazoa > Chordata > Amphibia > Anura > Pipidae > Xenopus > Xenopus borealis. The sequence goes on along the minus strand of CM044431.1, from coordinate 156,094,621 downwards.
GAATGTGGTCAGCGGTGGGGGACAAAAAAAAGAACCACCAGCCAGAGACCAAGACCATAAGATGATAAAGGGCCCCTGTGGGAAAAGAGACCACAAGCTAGCAATATAAAAACAAATTTTTATACCCAATCCATTGTTATTGGGACACTACTTGAATGACCACTTAAGCCATACTTTTTGTTTTTTTCATGTAACCTGGATGGAGCACCACTTTAATTGAAATTTCAAATAGCATATAGCCTGAATCTCAAATTTTTCAATGGATTGGAAGTACAGTAAATGAGTCATGTTTGGTAAAGACCGTAAATGCCTTTAACTTTTGCTTCCAATGTACCAGACCATTAAGTAATTCTTATGCTTGTAAGCATGAAGTAATACTGAACACTTAACCAATAAAGTTATTGGAATCATATCTGTGACTATCAAACATGATGCAGGACAGGACTTTTATGTATTTATATTTTTTAAAAACTCCCATGATTTAGTATGGTCTCTTTCTGCCATTTCTAACATCCTTACATGTTGATCAGCACTAAAATGGGCTGAGTGCAGTTGATTAATGCTATCCTGTAGACCAGATGCAAACAGTATTGCCCTACATTAATTTGTTAATGTATATAAACAATAAATGTTAAAGGAGTGTACCCATTTTTATATACAGTCTTGTTGAAGCCAAAGACTTCAAACCAATTATAAGAGATAAGGTACAGTCTGTTAAAATTGATACTATACTGAATAATTTTGGAATTTAAAAATATTTCTTGCTAATTTACAGTAAAACGAGAAGAACTTAGAGGTGGCTTCATGCTTTGCTTTCTTGACGATGGAGCAGGAATGGATCCTAGTAAGTAAAAAGCACCTTTAGGCACAAGCACCCCACGCCTTCCATTCCCCTTCCCCAGCCCAGCTGGTCAGCATCCAATCCGTTGCTCACTTACTTGCAGCAGATGGAGAACTTTAGTGGACTGATGTAGTCTGCTGTATTTTAGTTGCGCAACTACACACTCACACAGTACTGTACCTTACCTAGCACTATGCTAGCTGTGTTGCTACCAATAAACAAACAATTTGCAATTTATTTTCAGATTATGATTATTGAAGTTTTACAATAGCAGCGTTTCGTACGTAAGGTTCTTAATATTTTTTTAAAGGTGCAAATAGATTTCTCCATGTAGAAAAATAGTTAAGTATCCATGAGCAGATAAACTGCGTGTTCGATAAGTCATCAGATTTCTGGAGATCGTGGTGATCTTGAGTCTGGGCAGATCATTAAGTGCACTATATTTTTCAAATGTTTTTAGTGGTTAGGATAGAGTTGTTGTTCCCCCAGTGCACGGTAATAATGTGTAATTTTTGAGGATTGTAGATGTTCTACACTTTGAAACCCACCTATAATAAATATTGGATCTAACTGTCAATGATTATATGACGCCCACCTCCTGCATGAATAGGGAATAAAGAGAAACAGATGCTGAGAGAGAGATAGGGAAGATAAAATTGATTAAATCAGAAACGGTACAGCCTTTTTAATTGATTGTATTCAGAAAACTTCTTATTTCGGTATGTTGAAGCTATATTAAATTTTCAGTTTTGCAATAGTTACCCCTTAATGGTAAATAATAGATCATCTGTGTAAGCTAGGATTTTGTGCTGGCTATGTTCCACATTCAAGTGGTATACGTTTGGATTTTGCCTTATTGTATTTAGAAGGGGTTCAAGTGGTAGAATTAAGAAGAAGGGGAGAGAGGGCAGCCCTGTCTAGTGCGTTTGTAATGCGGATTGGTTGTGAGAGGGGGCCATTGACCTTTATTTGAGCAATAGGGTTAGAGTACAGTGATTGTATCCAAGTTACTATGTTCAGGACTATTCTGTAGAATCTAAAACATTCCGTCATATAGGACTATTTAGTACCTTCTCTGCATCAGTAGAGAGAAGTAATAAATGGTTCTGTCTTCGCTTGCCTATATGAATGAGGTTTATAGTATTATCACGGGCCTCTCTACCAGGTACAAATCCCTCCTGTTCTGAGTCTGAGGTATTTGATACAATTCTGTAATCTAGCAAGTAGATTAATCTTTGGCAAGTAGCTTTACATAACTATTGATTATGGATATGGGGCAGTAGTTCCCAGGATCTAAGGAATTCTTACCAGGTTTTTGTATCCTTGTAATATGGGCTTCTAAGGATGCGGAGCTGAATTGTTTATTATTTTCAGCTATTGCTTTTGTAAAATTTGGCGTCCGAACATCTTGGAATGTTTTTAAAAGATGGTAGGGAATCCATCTGGCTCAGAGCTCTTGTCAGTGGGGGTGTTTTTGAGTTCCTATTTAGATTCCTCTATTGTTATATCATCTTCTAGGGCTAGAATGTCTTTCTGTCTCAATTGTGGGGTTTTAGAGATGGTCAAGTAATCCTGTATTATATTTGTGTTAGTTTGACTTGGGTTTTTATGGGGGTCCTCCAATTGATATAACTTACGATAGTAATTGCAATTCTAACTATTAAAAACAAAAATATTTTAGAATTTGATCAACCTGACTGTACCATGCTCAATTTAAAGGCTTTCCCTTGCGTACAAAAAGTAAAAAAAACAAGTAGGTAAGATCCTCTATGACTTTTTTTTTCCACTAGAAAGGGAGGAAGGTATACAGTAAATTTCTTCTTTTCATGGATTTGTATTCCTGTATACCTTAAAAACAAACTCAGAGAAGCCATTACAACGGGTTTAAAGACTGAAGATTTCCTTCCATTAAACCTCAGTTTGGATTGACCCTCAATCCTTTCATCTTAGAAACTTCTGATTTGAGAACTGCTAGTTCATTCTCAAATTCTCTTCATCAATGTCTAAGATTGTCATTTTCTTTATTCAGTTTTTCTTTCTTTCTGAGATTTTAAAACATGATATGGGATCCATGTATTCCCACTCTTACTTTTATTTTGGAATTCCCACCTAGTGGACTTCCAACTTCCATTTTGATTGTACCCATGCTTATAATTATTTCTATTATGAAATTGCATGGTACAATTTCTTGCTATGTGCCCAGCTATGGACCATGCATAGCATCTAAACACTTTTTTCTCAGTACATGTTTTATATGGGAGGGACAATGTATTGTTATCAGCATGCATTTTAAGGTGAGAGGCCTGTACTGCAGACACCCTTTTATTAGCAGGAACGTCCTGCTTTTGTACAGCAGTCCTATTTTCTGTACATTTCAGTGCCATTATAGAAGGCTTGGCCTGTCTAGAGCAATCCAAATTTAGCATTTTACGTTTGACTGGTACTTAACAATTTCTATTGCTGTCTTGTATGCATTTAACAGCAGTTACATTTCTATTATTTTTAGCAGTATTCTCTACCTTAACTGCAGAAATGACACAATTTCTTGCTCCTAGCTGAGCTGTTAACTGTTTAACTTCTGATTTGCAATTTGAATGATCAACTCCTACTTTTCTGAAGGTTGCAAACGAACTTTCTGCATCCCTCAGCCTTTGTTTAAGCTGCTCATTCTCCTTGCAAACCTGCCTGTACTCTTCAGTTATTTGCTGGTTGCTAACATTAATAGCAGCAGCATTTCCTACAGAGAATTTAAGAGAATCTACCAACTCATTTAAACAATGAACCTTTTCTTCAAGATTCTCTTTTTGCTCTGCTATCCAACAGGCAGCAAAAACCAGTGCACCATTACCCTTTGACTTGGACAAACATTTTTTATTTATTGCCCTGGCCACATACGCTTGAGACTTAGCCCATGGATCTGGAGATCCTTGAATACATTTAACAATCCCTCCCTGGCATGTGACCTTGGCCAACTTTTTAGCTAAAACCTCCATGATTATTGATACACAACAACTAACTCACAACAACTAAAACAACACAAACCAACAATTTACTACACAATATTCCACACTTAAAAATATGAATGAAATGTCATGCATTGTTCTCCTGCCTGGCTCGCCAACTGTAATTTTTTATATAGTATATAGTGATGGGCGAATTTATTCGCCAGGGGCGAATTCGCGGCGAATTCCCGTGATTTGCGAAACGCCAGCAAAAATTCTGCAGCGAAAATTCGCCAAAAAAACGAGTCGCGCGATTGACGCGACTCATTTCGCCAATTTTTCCGCCAATTCGCGAATTTAGCTGGAAATTCGCAAATTTTTCGGCGAAGCGAAACGGGTGAGATTCGCCCATCACTAATAGTATATTAATATAATATTAATATACCTCAACTTCCTGTTCTTTTGAACAAGCAGACAAATAATCCACACCAATAAGTGTATATTAAAGGAATTATATTGTATAGTAAATCAATAGACCGTTATACATAAACAATAACATTTAAACCACAAATTATTTACAGTTACACATACATTTCTACATAGTTGTTACCAAAATGGCATGGGAATAGAGGTCAGCTGAACATGGCTTCCCTCTCTGCTCTGTAGTCCTCGCATGCTGTCTTGTCCCAGGCTACTCTGGCTTCTCCAGCTGCCGCCTTCTTCCTCCCAGCTGCCCAACTCAGGCCTTCGGTTTCCCCTGCGCATGGTTCTTTTATCCTGGGTTTTCACCTGCCCTACAGAAACACTCTCAACTGAGAATATGCCGAGATCCTGTAGAGCAAGTTTTCTCGCATACAGTAAATTGCTTTATGGTCCCCTACAACAGATATCAGACTCGTAGTGGCAGGAAACCCTTTATGATAATTTCCCTGGACAACTGCTATTATATCAACCCAAGATGGCAATTTCTTACACACTTATGTTTCAAGAGTTTGTGGCATTTTGCTTGTTGGTTTTGGTATCTTTCATCTTGGACCCCTTTATATTCCGAGTCCCTTAATAACACACTCATGTGCTTCCCTGTACATTAAGGTGGAAATGTTAATAGTGGAATTTACCTAATAATATGTTTGTAGGTGTTTTGTTTTTTTAAATCAGCTGATATTTTGGTCAAGAGTTATTTAGTAAAAGCCTTAGTAAAGCCTTGTTTAAGTGTGGGTTGATGGTAGTTGCAGATTCAGTGAGATAGGCTTGTTATCTGGCCAGGTAGGGTCAGGGATCTTAGTAGATACTACTTCCCTTTAACTATTGTGTGAAAGTAATCCTTGTGTAAGTGTTGTGTCTATGGTAGATTAAAAGTGTAGTCTTTCATAGTTGGGTGTTAAAATATCTACCAGTTGAAGACCGTGTAGTAATTTCTTCAACAGTATAAGTTCTTTTCCAGGGATTCTAGATTTCACTGTGCTTGTGTCTAATAGGGGTTCCGTAGGGCAATTGAAGCCCCCTTCCAAGATTAAAGTTCCCTCTGTAAATGAGGAGGGGATAGCAAGAATTGATGATAGATGGGTGATTTGGTCTGTGTTAGGAAGGTATAGATTTGCAAGCATATATTTTTTCCCCTGCAATGGTACCTTTGGCAAAGCTATATCTGCCTAGAGGATCATGTGCGAACAATATCATTGGTATCTGTTAGTGGATAGTACCTGTTGTTCCACCTGGGAGCATCTCCTTCTGTGAAGTCTGTTTCCTGGATAAAGACAGTTGAAGCTCTATGTTTTAGAAGTTCACTCGAAAGCAAGATATGTTTTTGTGGTGAGTTGCAATTCATTTTGAACAGACACTTATAAGCGGTGTTACTACAGGTTCTGTGTCACTAAAGCAGCCACAAATCATAAAACAGATCAGGAATATCTTTTTAAGTATGCTTCAGTAGAAATGTTTCTCTCCCTAACATTAGGGGACACTTACAACGGAAGAGGAAGAAGAGGGATAATTAGCCAAGAATTACACTTACCGTATATTTTAGTTTAGCCAAGGATGACACTAACGTAAAATAGGTGCAGTCCCAGATGTAGAGTTCTGCAAGGCCTATGCTATGGCACATACTGTCTGGCAAGAATAGAGGCAGTCAGAACTCACGTCTGCTTTTCACTCTGCTATTGTAACTGAATTAGAAGTGCCATGTATGTAGATTCACACTGTCAAATGTTTGACAGTGTTACTCTTTGTGTTTGGCAGTGTGATTCTTTATTGTTGCTCATTATTTGTCTGTATTAGGTGAAGCAGCAAGTGTTATTCAGTTTGGTCGGTCTGCTAAAAGGACTCCTGAATCCATTCAAATTGGGCAATATGGAAATGGTTTAAAGTCGTAAGTATTTCAACAATGATTTGCTAATACAAGCACACTGATGACTAACATTCAAAAGGTACATGCTATGCTTCTGGTATTTTAATAGAAACCTTATATTTTCTATATGCATCATTTACAACTATAACTGGAAACAATATCACTAAAACTAGCCAATTCCTGATTTGCCTTAAAAGAAAAATACAAACCAAATTAAGATATAGAAAGCCTTATGCATAGATGAATGACCACATTGTTACGGTTCACCTGCCTCAAAGACCTTATTGATTTATCGCTCAGTGAATATATCCCAGGTTAAGACAGAGCTTCCTGATGAATAAAGGGGATTACCAATAGGTTTTATATGTTTTTTTTTTATATGAAAAGGCAAAATATAACATATTGAACCGGGCACCACGTGTTCTGGCGTGTGTCTAAGAAATAGCATCACTGATTTAACCTACTCCTTGCAAGGATACCAGTTGCTGACCATTTAACCTTTTTTTTACAGAGTCCACATGCTTTGGGGCCATGATTATGTTAGCTAGAAACTATATCTGTTATTGGCTGTGAATGCTATAAAAACTCCATTGGCCATGCAAGGCTTTGAATTTATTTTGATGGTGACAGGTCTGAAAAGGCCCCATAAGTAATTCAGTTATCTTGAGATGAGATTTAGACAAATCAGGTTATCTGATATGTTTAAGATGCATGTATGTACATTTATATTTAACTTGTGTATGCAGCTTTGTACAGCAAAAAAACAGCCAAATAGTTAAATATCTTTTGACTTGGCAAAACAAGTGGTGTCTTCTGTATATGAATAGAGTCTTTGCCTAGTCAGACATCTTTCAGATTATCTGAAGAAAGCTAACTGGACTACCGATCCTTAACAATCTAATGTGAGATAACTCTCAGGCATGTGAAAGACTAACTTCTGTTAGGTCTGTATAATGTGACCACATAGTATTTATATTAATTAATATAATATTATGTTAATTGCAATAGAATCTGAGTTTATAATACAGGGATGCCATATATTTATTTACTTTCATTGTGTTCCTTTATAGGGGTTCTATGAGAATTGGAAAAGATTTCATCCTTTTCACCAAGAAGGAAGATTCAATGACCTGCCTTTTTCTCTCCCGTACCTTTCATGAGGAGGAAGGCATTGATGAGGTTTGAAAAAGGGTTTTATATTACATATTGGTATATTATTATTAAATAGGGTCTTGCCTACAACTATTAATTTTGCAGATGTTCAGTTAGAATCAAGAAAGGTATGCAGAATGACTTAACTAAAGCCAAGTAAATGTAACAACTCTGTGTTCTTACAATGTACCTCTTTGTAACCAAGCCTCAGATATGTGCATGCACACTGATCTGCCAAGGGTGCTAATGCGTATGTGCTTGCACTCTTGAGTGCTGCAATACATTTGATGGTGAAAGTGTGCAGGTGAAATGAAAGATGTTAAGGTGGCTGTAAATAATAGTCATAGGGCTGCTGTTGTGAGATGCTGCACATCAGTCCTCTGCTGTATGATTAATCATATAGTGAAACCTCAATTTCACAAACCCTAATACCCCTGGGCCTTAGGCCACGATTGCCAAATTGAACTGGTTTGTCCTTCAGTCTTCAATCTCTAGCTTTGCTATTCCTTTGGTCTGCAGGGTTTTTTTTTCCCCACACAACCCCACTTGTGCTAATATGCACATATCCTAATTCTAGCAGTTTTGCCAAAAACATCTGTTGACCACCTAATTTTCAATAAGATCAACACAATCCCGAAGCCCAAAATTGCACCAAAACGTGCACCTAGGTACGTGATCCTCAGAATACATTTCTTCCACATCAAAGAGGACTTAATGAGGTCCTTCGAGTGAAAACACCCCTGCAGCCATATGAAAAAAAATCTGATTTTTTCTGACCAGTGAACCACTACACTAACAAAATCGAAAGAATTAAACCCAATTACCACAGCCTTATGCCTGTAGGACTTTCCATACAAATGGGGATTCCCAACTAAAATTGTGCATTGGTAAGATGTCTATAAATCTTTATCTATCAGAAGGCACAAATTTGCGATCAGAATGGAAAATCCCCTACTCTTCCCAACCTAAAGCTGGACCAGGTAGCAACAACCTATACAAGCAACAAGAATGGAACAAGGAGGCAACCTCACTTTCTCAACTACCTTACAGCTAGGCTGCCGTATTATTTTCCTCAACCTCATCTACTAAAGTTTACTTTTGGGCCTTATGTACTGGAGCAGGGAGCTGGATGCTAACAAGGTAGCCTCAAATGCCCCCAGACTCTTCCTCTTTGCAGAACTATCCTGTCTACTAAGTCAAGAGTGCACTCAGAGCAGTGCCACAATGTATGGCTTTATTGTATAAAGTGTATACCAATGTTATACTGTTTGTCTTTCCACCTTGTTTTTCCCCTCTATCCTCTGTCAGTGGAAATTTGCCAGCTGTGTTAGCCACACTATAAAATACATTCTAAATGGTCTTAAAATGCCTCTCTGTCAATGCAAAAGGTTTGAATACTCCCTTCAAGCATTTATTAGCACTAGCAGAATGTAAAAACAGAAAGCTTACCTTATGTGGATCCAAGAGACTTATTTTTGTGCTAAAGCTCAAATGCCAATACAAAACAAGCATTACAGATTGATAGCTGCAACTACCGCTACATCAAAAAAAGGAGTGGACAAAATGGCTAACATTAACTAAAACATTTTGTTATAAATCTCGAAATTCCAATTGAGTTTGGATAATTCACAATTCGAATTTGAGAGTTTTGACCAAAAAAATGTTTTTTAAATTCATCATAATCATTTGCAAAATGTGTTTATGAATGATTATTTAGGTCTATTATTTTGTGGAGAAAATTAATTTGAAAAAAGGCTATGTTTACAGATTCATAAAACATTTACTTTACTGCCTGTGTTTTTTTTACTGTACCAAAGGTTATTGTTCCTCTTCCAACTTGGAATTCGAAAACTGGTGAACCTATTACAGACAACATGGAAAAATTTGCAATTGAAACCGAACTCATCTATAAGTATTCTCCATTTCATTCCCAAAAGGAGCTCATGAACCAGTTTAAAAAAATCACTGAAGACACAGGTACGAAAACGGCCAAGGAACGATATGACTATCAAGATTTTCATTCAGCCAGGTCATGGTATATCTAATATAAGTAATTGTAAAAAAAACATCTGGACTTGCTGAGTAATCTTTGAAGACGTTTCACTACTCATCCAAGCAGCTTCTTCAGT